>OZ020189.1:37811416-38411416 GCA_963971165.1 Philopedon plagiatum | reverse complement strand
TCTACCATGTTATTAACTCTTAAAACAAATTATGTAATCTAGAAATAAATTTTTCGTTTTTTCTAATAAAATAGCATTTTTCTCCTTAATTAAGCTGCAACTGAATACACTGCTAGGAGAAAATGTCAGGTATTAAATGAAGATTAGAAAAAGTATTCACAAAATTAAAAAATGTCAGTGGGGTGCATATTTAAAAAAAATGTATGCCATTGCCTACACGCACGCCCCTGGTGAAGCAATTAATTTTTGTTTACACCAGAATACTCCCTGTGACAAGCAGTTTTTAAAATAATTAAAAAAAACGCAAAAAAATACATTTTAATACCCTGTATTTTGGAAAATAGACTTCTTTGAACATACATTAATATGAAGTTTTCTTCACAGAAAGACCTGAGGAATAGCTACTTGAAATATTTTAGATTACTTAGAAAACGCCCTGTATAATTTATTAAATGTATGTATAGTGAAATGAATACACATACAAATATTCATCTATAAACTACACCTTTAAAACCAAATTACCACCGTTAAAAAATAAACTAAATCCCAAAGAAACACTACTGCAGAACGAGGCCAAGTTCTTGTGACTTATCGGTCGTAAAAGTTAGAAAGATCTGATGTAGAGCCATGTTCAATGTCATTGATACTTATCGGGTATGAATTTTTTTAATCTTTAGTTTCTCTAAAGTGTAATCAACCTATATGGTCAATAAAATCCCTCTTCTTGTGATTTGGACGTTACGCATTTTAAGTAATAGTCACCGTCATGTCACAATTCAGCCTCTAATCTGACTGTATTTATTTTAAGTAACAGTCAACGACGTTCAGCTATCTTTATTTTAAGTAGCAGTCACAGGCATGTCTCGTTTATGTAATGTGTAACGGCAAAGTCACATGAAGTCAGTATTTGTTGAAGAGATAGGTTAATATTATTGAGCTTAAGAGAATCTTCTAAAATAAAAAGTTTGAGTTCCGGTTTCGTATTAGGTAAGTAACAACGATGAACATGGCTTTACATCAGATCTCGCTAGTTTTTGCAGCCGAGCAGTCATTACGAGAACTTAGCTCCGACTTACAGTAATGTTTTTATTATTACTGTATTATTCGTGTATGACCTGATTAAGAAGTCACATTAGTCTAAAAATTTAAGGCCCAAGCATATACAAATATTTTTTTCACCACCTTCTCCGATAATTTTAAGGAAGTGACTACTGCTGCCTGCGCCGATTCCCAAAATATTGATCCATGGATACCGGCGCGGCGCCGGCACCCGAGTACAAAATTTCTCGGGTGCCGGCAGATCTAACCTAAAATAAAAATAGTTACGCCTTTTAAATGATATGTAAACATGCTGATAAAACATGAAAATAGGTGATCAATTTTCTATATGAAAATTTTAATTGCGTTTTGATGGACTACAAGAAAGCCACAAATAATTAGTTTTGGTTGCGTAATAGCAGAAAAATTGACAATCAAAGACAACAAAATCCTAATACTGTGGTGGATATTAATCCCGCTCTGAAATACTATTTCTGCTGTTAGCCTGTGTTAAAGGTGGAAGACCGTTCAAGACAAAAAATGAAAAGTCAACAAGGAAGTGTTCCACGTATAAGCAAGGCTGCCAGACTAGCATTTTCTTGAAAGTAAGTGAACATAAACAATTTATATGCATCATGGAGCCTGAACAAAATCACGATCATACTTCATCCAAAGCCTATTTCAATTTTCTAGCAAAACAAAGACTAAATTTGCCAGAAAATGTCAAACTTTACTAATCACGAAGCCTTGAAGGCTGGGGCAAATAAAAAAATCATTTCAGATAACTTAATTAGAGAAACAGGTTGTAAAATGACATTGAAGGACCTAGCTAATCTTGGAAATCGTAGCAATACTGAGGCAAAGAATTTTGAAGAATGCATGCATATTTTAAGAGATTCATACCATTGTATTGATATGGAGATTTTAGTTGATTAAAATGGGCTTTTCAAGGGCTTATTCAAGATGACGGAATCAAAAAATAAATGGAATGTCTTCCAAAGATTATTTTTGTTGATGGTACTATCCTTTATAGTCTCTGATGGTACATATTGCCTGGTAAATCTAAGGTTTGCGACTTACATAATAATGGTAGTAGATGGAAGCGGCCTGAATGAGATTGTAGCCATTTGCTTGTTGGCGAACGACGATGAAGATTATTATAGTATTCGCAGAATTATAATTGTTGTGAAGCAAGATTTAAGTTTCGTTAAAGTTTACACTATGATAAATTATTGTTTTTTGATTGAATTAAGGTATTTTGACATTAATTTTCTAATGTGGCCGGCACCCAGCTCGGCTGCCGGCGCCGGCCTCCATAATGGCTGCCGACGCCGGCAGCGGAGTCATTTCTGCCGGCACCCAGCTCGGCTGCCGGCATCCATGT
Source organism: Philopedon plagiatum (assembly GCA_963971165.1). NCBI lineage: Eukaryota > Metazoa > Arthropoda > Insecta > Coleoptera > Curculionidae > Philopedon > Philopedon plagiatum. Next base: position 38,408,994 of record OZ020189.1, on the reverse strand, counting down.
TGGCTGCCGGCGCCGGCATCCATAATGGCTGCCGACGCCGGCAGCGGAGTCACTTCCTAATTTTAAATATATTTCCTTCCTGAAATTCAAATATAACTCCAAAAATGTGTTCTTTTTGTTCTTTATATTATTATAGCTTTCAATTTAAACCTTACAATCAGTCGTCAACTTGGACCCGTAATTGTAAAAACAGACCGGTTTCAAATGCTAGTGAATTTCAGTGTTAAAACTATCGATATATCGAAAATAGAGCGTTTTCGGACCTAAGTTGACATTCTTTTTCTTAAATTAGCACCAAGAATCAACCATTGGTCAAATTTTGTCGGTTAAACCTGTTGAAAAAATCACTCAAGTAACATACAGTGCTTGTGTAAAATAAGTAATCCGCTGCTCACCTTTAACGGCCAGATTCCCCAATGCTAGTCCGGTCTAGTTTGACAACCAAAAGTTTTAAACTGACAAGTGTACGAATAAGACAACTTTTATACTGCGAATTTGTTTCTGGGGGGTTTCGCAAATTTAAAAACAGAAGGGCAATTTTAGTATGTACTTTTGACAATAATAAAACTAAATTTATTCTGGCAACCCGTTCCAAGATGAAAATCATTTGGAAACCAAATAAATCGCTGAAATATCACAATAATTCATAAATTTTTAATGATGACTTTTATTAACACTGACAGCATAAAAACCTATCAAAACATAACTGTTCAACTATAAGATCTTAACTTAAACCAGTAGGTACTAAATCTTAAACCTTCTTAGTGAATCTGAACGTTAAATGATTAAAACAATGCGTGATAAATAAATCTCCTGAAAATAATTAATTCTAGGCCAAAAGTAATTGCTTTCCTGGTCAACATGGTGGCTTGGCGTCATTTTCAAATATTTTTTTCTAATTTTGACGTATATAGTGACAGTTTTCAAAACCGGTAACAGTTTTGATCTTACTTTTTGCAACTAGTTACGAAAAGTAAAATATGTCCTAATTGGTGATGAAATATTAATTTCATAACTAGTTATGGAAACATGAAAAACAAAAATATAAATATTTCGTATTTCTCTCTTGACTTCTCGGGTCGGTAAAACAGAAGATAACGCGTTTTGATCTGCTCTTCAATATCACTTGGGGTCTAGGAATAGGACATTTTCAATATTTTTGAAAGAAAAAATGTAAATTGTTACGCGACACTTCTTTACAACTAAAATTTCAAAACGCCATCATGAAAACCCAGAAACTCCGTATCCAATTTAATTTGAGAATGATGACAGAAAAACATTTTATATTGGAGAGATCGATTATGTCTGTCTGTGATGTTCTTTCTCTCTCATCTTTTTCTCTCTCGTCTTCTTTCTCTCTCATACTCGTTACATTTTTACAGCTGGTAAAAAGTTAGGTTATGAGAAATATAAACATGACACATTATTTGAAGTATGTCCCATAATTTAAGTTGTTTTTGCAGTGTAAAAAAATACTTAAAAACTTTATATAAAGTATTAGAAGCTTAAATTCCTGTGTTCTATGAATCTGGAACTGACTAACAACTAGTGAAATATTTCACAAGGTATATATTTGTTCTTTACATTACTTGACCGGGCGTTATGGGAATGAGTAACAGGAACGCCGACCCGATATAAAGTTGAGAACAGACACAGAAGATTTCTTTAGTTATTGAAAAAGGAGTGAAAATTGCGCCCTAGAAACGTTTGTTTTCAGTTTAAAGCTGAAGTCACAGTGCCATTACAAAGTGTATCTATCCTTCTGGAACTAAGATTTTCGACATTTACAGTTAAAAATTGTGAAACTACTTGGTATATTCGATTAAACAATTTTTATTGTGTCTTTAACTCACACAAACGTCACTGTTCGCAGTTAGGCTGTATTATAGATCCATTTTCATTATATATCGGAGAATAGGGAATATTTTTTTTAACATTATTATAAGTTTTTTGTTTTAATAAAAATATTGACTAATTTTTGCTATTTTTTCTTTATTTATTTAAAAGCTTTTTCTGCGATCCTTTTATTAAAAATTTTTGGTTAGAGGAAGTATTGATACTTAGAGGGGAATAAAAAAACAATTTTAATTAGTATAAAATAAGAAGGTTAACTGTCTATACTGACACTGTTTTTGCTTAATAAAAACGAGATTTTTGCAAATGCTGTTTATGTTCAGTAAAAACTAAGGTCTTTTGCTATAAAATCATAAGTACTTTGCCAGATTAGAAATTTATTTCTTATGACAATTCCGATTAAACCTTCACAGCAGACAACCAGAAATACTTGCACAAACAAAGGCGGCTGTGACAAAATGTTTGATTATTCTTTTTTATTGGCAACAACATCGTTCCTATTTGTCTTTTACGACTCCCTCTTTTGCTAACAAGGATAGAAAGAAATCGGATTCCGAGTTTTATCAGGAAATGAATTTTGCGACGACTAATCTTTCGAAGTATATAACCAGCAATACTTCCACAAGCAAAGAAGGTACGATAAAAATTTGAACACATTCTTTTTTTAATTTATCTCTTTCTAATGCACTTTCGCCAACACGAATAGAAAGAATTCTGATTCCTCCATGATTATCAGGAAAGAAGAGATGAATAATGTGATCGCTAGAATATGCTCTGTAGACAGTCCATGGAACTGACCAATAGGGTGAATTCTTGTTCATTTGTTTTTTCTGTCATCATTATCAAATTAAATTGAATAGAATATAGCTACCTACTAGACGAACTAAAAATTTCTTCGTCTGATTCCTACTTGCATCTTTTGATATAATAATTAAAATTAATAATTTAATTTACATATTTTTGTCAAAATTAGAAAAAAATCTTGTATGAAACACATTAAACAAAGTAAAGCATTTCCGAACTGGTTACATAAATATCTATTTTTGTGTAAATAAATACCACGATGCAGATGTATAAGTTGACCTTTACTTCATAACAAGGATTTTAATGTTTTAGAGTACCCTCATACAGATGGACGCCATTTTGAAACGCTCCACTCTGATTCTACTTTACTGAGCACCTAGATATTTTAAAACGGCGCTAAACCGATATTTTGATCAGGAAAGCTAGTCTTCTTGACCTAAAATTAATGATTTTACTCACTGGTCAACTATCAAACCCAAATTTCATAGTCAAATCTATGGTCGCTTTAAGTGTAAAAGAGTGATGACTTACTTTAGGAAAGCACTGTATATTAAGAAGCTAAATTGGGAACTTGCAAATTTAAACTATACAGAACCTGTAACCCAAGCAACACTTGTATCTCGACTTATGTTTTAATAATAACTAGTTTCCAAGACATCCTTCACTACCGTATTACTGTAGTAATTTACTTACTTCAATAATATTAAAATCATATTTGTGTTCCTGGTATATTCATTTAAAATCTCGCTGATTCGTTAATTGATCCAAACCAATCCCACATCTAAAATTACACTCTCCATCCTCTTTCATCTAATGCAGAAATATCCCAATCAAGGTAAAATTTCACCGTCATTCGCAGAAGCTGTTCAAATTCGGAAGGGTGCATTTTAAATTGTTACCCTCAAGGTAATGGGAAAAACTAAAGCAAAGTGGACAATGGATAACAACCCTTTCAAATAAACGTAGGACAAATTCACGTTAAATGCACTGGGAATGAATACTTTTTTCTCAATATTACGTCTTTGAATTTCTGGAAATGCATGTAGGTATTGCATAAAACGCTGTTCAGTACATAAGTTTAATAAATTCTATTGTACAAAGAAAATTTAAGTGGTGGTAATGAAACAAAATGACATCAGTCGTCCTAATCTATAAATTAACTATCGCAAGCAAAAAAAAGGTTACTTATACCAATGTAACTAAACAGTGCGTGGCCGAAGGTTTGTCATAAACAGCTGATTTAGCGAAAGTGTCATTATAGTGACACTTCCTCATTTAAAGGAATCAATTTGAATAAACTGACCACTTACCTTTAAAAATGCACCTTTGTCTTCCGACTTTTCCACTATTCTCCTACCCTCCCATTTATGCACAGCAAAATCTCAGGTACAAGTTGACGATTCGCGTCCCGCGCTAAATTCTAACCTAAACATATCACAATTATCACAACATTGACTAAATTTCCTGAAGAAGAAAAAACCCGGTCAGCCTAGAAGTGCATTTCTCTGAAAACAATCAATTTTAGTGTAGTGTAGTTAGGCTCGCGATGGTCTTGCACCTATTTGGCGCATGTCCTATGGCGCCCCTTGTTCACCTTGTAGTGCGACGAGCGAGCGCCGTTTTTGCAGGGAGGGTGCGCTGCGTCAGGGGTGGTTGCAGAAGGGCGGTAGGGGAGGGGAAGGGCGTCGCAAGGCAGAGCCGTTCGTGAACACACACGTTGGGGATAAAGAGTAGAGTAAATCAATGGCGTACACCATCTGATTACTATTTAAATCCGTATAGTGTTAAAAGCGAGTGGGACCTCACACTAAACGGGTATTATGCCATACACACAAAAAAGAGAGTTTTAAATTAAGCAGTAGGTTTGGAATAACACAAAGTCCAAATAAGAGTATACCTTCACTTTAAGACATCCCCTAACGTTAACACAAGAAATTTATTTTATCAAAGATGTTGGCAACACACTTTGTTTTATCTTCTCTATATAAACCCAGTAAACCTACGGCAGTCGGGAAATAGTCGGCCGCCTGTCGGCACTGGTAAGATGTCGGCGGCTTTTTTGCCATTTTATGGCTGCATACGGTATGCGCGTGTTATTTCCATGTGATGAATTGCCAGCCTTCAACCTAAGGCATCACGAACTCGGCACACCAGAAACGATACTTAAGTTTGAATCGAACGCGGTTATGATTCTGGCAGCCTAGTTCCGAGTTTACAGGACGGTGCGACTCGACAACGAAGATCCGCCATTTTTTGTGGAAGCGTATAGACGGGTTGTGTTAGGTGGCCCTTCAAGTCCTCCATAATGTTGTGTTTGATGCCTTTTTTGTGTGTTGTTCACCAATATATTTTTTTGGAATGTTATTGTAGCATTTTCAGTGATGATATCATTTTTATTGTTCCTTGTTTTGTATGTAAATGTTTTTAAATAAATTTGTCCACCACTTTATAATTATTATTATAGTTTAATATTTTGTTCCTTATCTTCTGCCATTTTACTGCTTTCCTAACTAGAAAAGTTATAAACTAGTTTAAAGTGGTGAGATAAATTTACTATTTATACCAATCTCTTCCAACAAGAATGAGCAAGGTTTGTTAATCTGCAAATAGCTATTTAAATACTGGGAGCAAAGATGTTCAGCACGTTTTTACAAAAAAAAAATGAACTGTATATTCAAATGTAGGTACATAATTTAAGAGGGTTAAGATTCGTTGTTCTAGAAACATTTTCACAGAAAAAAAGGGTTAACATTTCCAAAAATGATTACATTTTAACCCGGCATACCCAAGTTTAGGGAAAAAATTTTGAATTCATATTTAAAATGTCTTGTCTAGAATTGATATAACTGCAAGTGCAAATTATTTTTGTTAACTTCCAGTGACTATTTTGCTGTAAAGCTCTTTCTAAAATGCCCAATGCGTGCCATCTTAAATTTGTCTTAAAACTACGCATTACTACACCTAGCCCATCTAGCCGTGGTCGGGCCAGCACCAGTGGATCTCCAACGGTACTACGCCCTGTACTGTGATGGCGCTCATGACCCATGAGCGGCATTTCATTTCATGGGCCATCGCGGCAAAGAGGAGATGCCCGGTCTTACAATCCGCTGGGTTTGCCGTGTTTCAGGCCGGACGCGGCTTTCGGCAATGCGGTTTCTGGAGCAGCCGCCTTGTGTTTAGTGATAAAGAAGAAACTGACTGACTCACATGTTAAAAAAGTTATCGGGGAGGGGGATAAAAGGAAACCGCTGAAAATTTCTCCGAAAATCATAACGAATATGTCAGTTTTGATTGGGGCTATTGAGGTCAAAAGATCTATTTTGTCTAACTATGTTAAAAAAATTAACACAGGGGGGGGGGGATAGAAAGGAGCGGCTGGAAATTTTTCCAAAAATGGTAAATATGTTATTTTCGGGGTTATTTTCCAAAACAAAAACGTTGTCATTTTCGGGGTGATTAAGGTCCAAAAATGTAATTTTGTGTAAAAGATGTTAAGAAAATTAACGGGTGGGGGGACGATTGTTAATTCCTCCAACAATATTAACTACTGTGACATTTTTGGGGTTATTCAGGTCCGAAAAGCTAATTTTGTGTTACGGATGTTATAAAAATTAAGGGCGGGGTATTAAGGGGTAAAATGGTCGGGTTGGAATTTTTGCAAAAATATTAACTAGTAGGTACCTATGTTATTGAGGCTATTGAGTATTTATTGAGGTTATTGAGGTCAGCAAATCTAATATAACATGGCTATTACCGATTTACAGAGGGGGAGAAAAGATAAAGGGAGGGGGGAAGAATAGTGAGAAAACTGTTTTTTATAGAAATGAACAAAATTAAAGTCACCATTAACCGCAGTAATAAATACGTAACAATATTATTTTATACTTTTCAGTGCTTTTCCTTTTGTGAAGTTGGTTCATTTTTTTGGAAAAAAAAATTTTTAGGAGCAATAATTCATAAATACAACCTGACAAGATCTAATATTAATTTCATTTTATTTAGGTACCTTTTCTATCAGTTACCTTGCCTGAGTCCGACCCCGATTATTGCGTCATATAATATTGAAATCCGGTCTCTAGATATAACTAACCTAACCTGGCATAACTCATGTTTCATGTATGCGTAATCATGACATCAAAACTATACTATTATCACCTATATCACGCGGACGAACTCGCGGGTGGAAGCTAGTAAAAATATAAAGCTCTTGTAATAAATTCATAAAAAATAGTCACTTACTTTATTTGTTAATTTCTTTAAACACTAACTAGAAATGTATATATTGTCTAGGATCTCGTAATTTCATAAGATTTTGTTCTTGCAACCGCGTTCTTTATAATAATATCTAACGTGATAAGTAATAGAAATAAATTCGAAAATAATAAAATTTCTACAATTTAAAAAATTCGTCCGTTATTATAAAAACATTACTTTGGAATAAAATCCCGGATTTCTAGGTATTTCCGCCGAAATAAAATTTACTGGCTCAGCGTGGTCGAGCCTATTGCAATTCTTATTATTTGTCTGACCATTGAGCTTATGTGTCGTTTGCGTCATTCCTAATTTCATATTAATAAAACAAAACGGATGCCACAGGCTGTTCCCTTGTGCTTGTTATTGGTGCAGCCACTAAGTCAGTGTGTGGTATTATGGATCTAGAGGTTTTGAGAAATTAAAAAATGCCTGAACGTGTTACAAAAAAGTTTCAAGGTTATTTCCTTCTAAAGTGACATCGCTATTTATTTGAGTGAAAGTAAGTAGGCCTTGAAATCAAACGTCCCATTAATCAATCCAAGGAAAGATATTTTTATCTTTAAATCGATAACCAAATTATTTTTTTTAAAGATAATTGAAATAAAAAATTAGAAATGCTTTATTTTAAATACACACTTCTCTTATTACAAGGATATATGGCCAAGGATATGGGATTTAAAGAAATATTTCCTTGCATTATGTCAATAACAAGATTTGCTGATTTTAAACGAGTTTTTTTTAACTTAAAAGTGTCTTTTTTTTCGTGCCTACGCCTGTGTTGGAAGGAACTAATGCGGTAACATTAATATATAAGTATGATTGTGATAATAAATATGATTATAAGAAATTAGAACTATGGCTGTTTTAAATTTGTTGCGAGATGTAATTTTTCAAATAATTATGTTTTGCTTCATCTGATTATGTGATCATTATTCTAGTTTTTAAATAAATAAAATGTAGTGATATATTTAACTGATACTCCTTTTTATTTTGTAACTTATAAGGTTTAGGATTTAAAGCTAATTAGGGCAGTGGACCCACGCATTGGCGCATACTGAACTAAAAATTTTAGGGGATAAATTATTTATTTTCACAACACATTTGTACATGATATGCCGGGCACTTTGATAAAAATAATACTTTCAGAAAATTTAACAGAGCCTTGTTATATTTAGAAGCTACATACAATTTTTATAGACCTAGACTGCAAATTATAGGAATGGTTTTCTTCTATAAATAATTTCTCACAATTTCTTACTACATGATTGGCGTTTCATAATTAAGTGATTTTTAAGCATAAAGAGTTTTTTCTCCAAATGACATTAAAAGCGGCCTTTTAATGACACTTGGCAGGCTTAGAAGTTGTACTTTTAATGCCTAGGCAGAAAAAGTCCAATTTTACTGCCTAGGCAGAAAAAGTTCGTTGCTAGGCAACCTTCCAAGTAATAATTTAAATCAAACTGGTTATTAAAATTGACAATGACAAAGTAAACAGTAAACAAACATATTCAACAAACATCATCAGCGGTAAACATAGTAACGCAGGGCCCGGTTACCTTTGATAAAATAATTTAGTTATTTGGATATTGATAATGAAACGCAATTTAAATATGGAAAAGTCGATTTTGCGTGGAATTGGAACAAATTTGAAGAAAAAATTATATGTTTCACACGGCAGAAAAGCAGATTTAATGCCTTGGCTGGTTTCATAGCCTCGCTACGCTCGGCTATGAAACACCAGCCGCGGCATTAAATCTTGTGCTTTTATGCCTAGTAAAACAAATAACTATTAAATCAAAAATCAATAAAAAAAAAGACTTTGAAATGAATAAGATATGAAGAGTGAAAATTCCAAACGTTCTAAGTGCTTTTTGCTTGGGTTTGCTTGGGAGATTTAAAAAAAAACAATAAATCGTACCTTAGTACGTAGAACTATTTGAAAGAAAGCTTTATTAACACACAGAACATTTCCAACTTACATTCTATACTAAACTTTGCCAACACTATAATAGACATTTTAGATACATCTTAGATTAATAAATATTTAACGGTCCAGAACAGTTTAAAAGAAATAACATACAGAACCTATGAGTTTTGTCGCTTGGATAACTACTTGACAACAGATACATTGCCACAAGCACGTAGGCGAGGGGGGTGCTCAAGGGGCTGAAGCCCCCCCCCCCCAAATTATTCATGCTGAATATTTTAGGATAATCGAAATATTAAATCCGGTTGCACATAAAAATTCTGGCTACGTTCCTGCATTGCCACATAGAACGTTTGGAAAAATCACACATCAAACCAGGCTCGACTTGTCCATAAGGTCATTTGGTCATTTTTTTTTTTTTTTTTTTTTTTTATAGAGGATTGGGAAATCCATATCTGGACACCCGAGTTGATCGTCATCCTGGCCCGGATAGTGTCTGCCTCGTTGGACTAAAACCCTTCCCTCTCTGATTTTCTGCCATGGAAACCGCCTTCCGGCATTACTTCAGGGGTATCTTCTGTCCATAAGATTTCACCTCAGCGGTCTTCTCTTTCTTTTGTCTCAATTATATTTCTTATTGTTTTATATGCTAATTTCCATGTCTCTTCAGAATGTACTAGGCTTTCCATGGTCAATGACCCACCTAAATTTATTTTCAATGATCCACCTAATAATTTATTTTCATTGATCCAACTAATAATATATTTTTTAAAACCAAAAAATAATTATGTTTTCTTGTAAAAAAGTGCGAGTCCATGCAAAAACTCCCAATAAATAATCGATCTGAGCTTGCTCCGGGCTTGGTAGTATTTTAAATTGGTTTCGTAGATTTATATGAAAATAGAAAACTCTGTAAATGCATTTATATTAAGAGAGAAACAAACATTAGCGTTTTAGGAAGTTAAAAAGAGATATATGACGAAACTGTCGACGACCAACCAATAATATCGGTTTCGGCGCGCTCGTGATCGTCAATGCCGCCGGTTCCGGGCTTGCCCCGGGCCACTATGGAAATACACTCGAACCGCTCCGTGAATTATATTATTTAAAAACATTTGGGTTAGACAATGAGAAACTAATTACCTAATATGCGCATTGTATTTGTATCAACTAAGTGCATCAACTTTTGTTGGCATTTCATTGCGTCGCGCCGGCACTTATTATTAGTTTAGGAGGTGTTTCGGCTGTCCTAATTTTATTGTGTAATATATTTTTGGATATTATTTCATATTTGTGCCTTTGTTATAATAGTATAGTACTAGTACTTAAATACTTGTGTGAATGGCTTTAACAATGCAAGAAACTGTTTGCATGTAATTTAAAAAATTTGCGGACCATCTTAAATTTGTTTTACAACAACGCATTACTGCACCTGGTCCGTCTAGCCGTGGGCGGGCCATCAACTGTACTTGGCTAATCCAACAGTGGACCGACAGCGTATCTCCAACGATACTGGGCCCTGTAGATAGTGTAATGCCGCTCATGAACCGTGAGGGGCATTATATTCCACGGGCAAGAGGACATGCCCGGTCTAGAATCCGCTGGGTTTGCCGTGTTTTGGGCCGGCGCGGATGCGGCTTTCGGCAATGCGGTTTCTGTCCGCTTCTGGAGCAGCCGAATTGTGTTTACTGCATAGTAATTACTAGAGTTTTGTAATGTTTTATTCGGAATACAGTTCCTACAATACTTCTACATATCATACAGTAATATTTTCTTGAATTACTTACGCCAATATTACATTGCCTGAGCTGGGGGACAGTGTTCATTTTTATGGAAATCAACTCTGTTGCCACTACTGACCACTCTATTACCAAATTTTTTCAAAAGATAAATTAAGATTTGAAAAAATTACTCATAATAACAAAAAACATTTAATATTAAACAAATAATATGTAAAGTGCATCGAAAATCAAATAGATTTAGGTGAAAATTAGGATTGTTGTGACAGGACAAGCTTGTCTATCTGCAAGGAAAAGTATAATGGCCCATATCTGGACCAACAGATATCTTCTTTTATTTGAAAAGATATATAAAATGTTTAAATTATAAAAATTGTAGATTTGTACAAGCACCATCAGGAAACCTAGGTAACCGAACAAACAATTGAACATCAAATAAGCGACTTTTGAACTACCCTTAAATTTTTTCAGAGGGCTATACCGTATCAATTTATTTTTGAGAATAATGACAGAAACCCATTTTACAACGAAGAGATCTCTCTCTCTCTCTCTCTCTCTCGTCTTCTTTCTCTCTCATACTCGTAAAATTTTTACAGCTGGTAGAGAGTTAGGGTATGTGAAAGATTAATATGACTCTATTATTTGAAGCCTGTCCCATGATATAAGTTGTTTTTGCAGTGTAAAAACATACTTACAAAGTTTATATAAAGTATTAGCAGCTTAAATTCCTGTGTTCTATGAATCTGGGACTGACTAACAACTATTGAAATATTACGCAAGGTACATATTTGTTCTCCTTTACATTACTTGGACCGGGCGTTATGGGAATGAGTAACAGGAACACCGAGCCGATATAAAGTTGAGAATAGTGGGCATTGCAGAAGATTTCTTTAGTTATTGAGAAAGTAGTGAAAATTGCGTCCTAGAAGCGTTTGGTTTCAGTTTAAAGCAGAAGTCACAGTGCCATTACAAAGTATATCTATCCTTCTGGAACTAAGACTCAACATTTACAGTTCAAAATTGTGAAACTACTTGGTATATTCGATTAAACAATTTTTATCGCGTCTTTATAACTTACACAAACATCACTGTTCGCAGGTAGGCTATATTATAGATCCATTTTCATTATATATCGGAGAATAGGGAATATTTTTTAACCTTATTTTATTATAAATTGTTTATCCTAATAAAAATATTTACTCATTTTTGAAATTTTTCCTTTATTGATTTAAATACTTTTCCTCCGATCCTTTTAGTGCAAATTGTTGGTTAGAGGTAGTATTGTTATTTGGGTAGGAAACAATTTTAAATGCTATAAAATAATATGTGTGGCTATGCTGACACTGTTTTTGTTTAAGAAAAACGAGATTTTTGCAAATGCTGTTTGTGCTCAGTAAGAACAAAGGTCTTTTGCTATAAAATCATAAAACTTGCGTAAGTATTTTGTCAGGTTAGAAATTTATTTTTTATGACAACTCCGATTAAACTTTCACTATAGGCAACCAGAAATACTTGCGCACAAACAAAGCCGCCTGTGATGAAATGTTGTTTGATTATTCTTTTTTATTGTCAACAACATCGTTTTTATTTGTCTTTTACTAATGCTACTTTTGCTAACAAGGATAGAAAGAAACCGGATTCCGCTGGGATTTTATCAGGAAAAAAAGAATTTAGCGATGACTAATCTTTCGAAGTATATAACCAGCAATACTTCCACAAGCGAAGAATGTACGATAAAAATTTGAACAAATCCTTTTTTATTTGTCTTTGTCTAATGCACTTTCGCCAACACGGATAGAAAGAAATCTGATTCCTCCGTGATTATCAGGAAAGAAAATATGAATATTGTGATCACTAAAATATTTTCTGGTGTAAACGGTCCATGGAACTGACCAATAGGGTTAATTCTTGTTCAACTGTTTTTTCTGTCATCATTCTCAAAACCAAATGGATACCGTATAGCCATATCATTTCTTTATTTTTTAAATTCTACTCGCTAAGTGCTCTATTTTATGTTAAATTACCTACACTGATGTTCCACTGTTATCCTATAATTTTAAAAAATAAAACGAAACTCAAACAGCCCACCCTACCCCTCGTATATGAGTTAATGCAAGTTGTGTAGGGTTTCTATGGAAACATCCACAACCTTTAGTTAAGTGACAGGTGTTCCCATAGAAACCCTATATAACTTGGATTAACTCATATACGAGGGATATGGAAAATTATCGTTTTATTTTTTTAAATTATAGAAAAATAGTCGAACATCGGTCTAACTTAACATAAAATAGAGCTCTTAGCGACTAGAATTAAAAAAAAAAAAATATGGCGAGCCCTCTGAAAAAACTTAAGTTCTACTTTTCCTGATGGTTATTGTACAAAACTACAATTTTCCTAATTTAAATATTTTTCTATGTAACATTAACCTAATTTTATTAGGTTCTAGGCTAGACTGGAAACTATACGTTGGAATCTTTGGACGCAAACGGACAGTAACTCAGAAATTTCAAAATCAGTTAAAGATTTGTTTTGTTGGCTATTAGGTAGGTATACATTATAGTCTTTCTGTCATTTATAACTTACCGACTTAAGTTTTCCTTTGGGTGAACCCACGTACGTCTCAGGGTTGAAAAAAGAATATGTATTTTTTAATTTTAAACAAAACAAGTGTTTTTCTTTTGTTTAAAATGTTTTTTTTTTGCTTTAAACATGTTATTCTTCTCTTCTTAATTTTTTTATTCTAGATTTTCTTGTATCTACTTGTTCTGGTAGATTGGACTAACTGTCTGGTGGGCTTTCCTCATCAAATTCCATCTAATAGAAATTCTAGTAGATTAGAAAAATGTTCTATCGTAGTAGAATTTAAATGATCCGCAACGGAAACCTCAAACTTCACTCGTAATCCCAGAATTATTAAAAAAAAATTGTGATACGGACCTGTCTCCTAAAACATTTCGTACATTGTTCGAACTTTTGTATGTTAATAAAGAAAGTAATGAAGAATAATCAATCTTTTTAATTTCTTATTTTAATTATGGCTTGTAAATAAGAGAAATAATCAATTAATTACTGTTAAAAAATATTCCAAGACCAGTGTACCACACATTATGGTTTAATTAGGTTTTGGGCCTTTTTTGAGCATTTTAAACAAATTTTAGGTTTATACAGCAAGCATTGAGTTGAACATTTTTTAATTCCATTAAAGTATTGAAATGCATTTTATAATTATTAGTAAGAAACACTAATTTAATAACCAACCAATTTACTATTAACAATACACAACAAACAAATAATGAAGAAAGGACATACATGGATATTAAAAAAAAACGAACCTCGGATCAGAAGAAATTATATTCGCAGGAGGAATGTTCTTGAGGGTTAACGCAACTCTACATATTTTTAATCCTTACTAATCAATTCAATCAATTTCTCGTACACCACTGTACATAGAGTACTTAGGTTTAGACATTCGTGGGCTGTCCAAAGATAAAAAAGATCATCTGGAAAACAAATGTTTTTCAACAGTACCTAATTAATTTGGTTATTTTTCTTATTTACAAGCCATAATTAGGTACAATAAGGAATTAAAAAGGTTTGACTATGCTTTATTATTTTCTTCATTACATTCATATACAAAACCTGTAACAATGTATGGAATGTTCTAGGAGACAGGTCCGTATCACAAAAATGTCGTAATAAGGTTAAAAAAAGACGTAATTTAATCATAATGTGTGGTACACTGTTGAATTCAGAATAAAAAAGGCTTCTAAAATTTGACATAAAAAATTAGCACCGTATTTAAAAAAATTAAGTTGATGATCGCTGCCAAAGACGAAACGTCGAATGAAAAAATGATAACGTAATCTTTACGTTCATTAAAAGTTTCTATAAAGAAGTCTTATTAGTTTTGCCATACCTTTCATATTAACATCAGACAAAAATTGAATTAAAAATTCGAAAATTTAATTATTTTCAAAATAGCTCGAAAATGATCTGAAAAATTTCGGAACATCATTTTATTAGTTCTTTAATTGCGCAACTTTCTTCCCTTTTAACCAATTTGGCATTTCGAACTATTAACGAGATCCCACCCATACTGGCCCTCCGGCCTTATCTTGGACACCGTGTATATCTACTTTTTATTAAAATCCTGGGGCAACAATTGAGGGTCCAAGTTTCCAGGAGGGGGTATACAATTGTATCAAAAGTGGGTTAATCTTCTCGTCCAATTTTTTTCATTCTAGATTTTCCTCTACTAGTTGGTAGATTGGACTAACTGTCTGGTGGGCTTTAGGGTTGCCACCTTTTTAGAATTGAGAAAAATGACATTGGAACAGGCGGGAAAATTCGCTTTCATCATTTTACCAAAAACTGTATTTTAGGGTTTGCTTTTAAGGAAATTAATAAACAGATTTTTTAAATAAATAGTTAATTTTCAAACTTAAATCTATATTTTTCAATTGATTTTGCAGCTTATAACATTTTTTTGTCATTCTTTATTAATGGTAGAATCAGAAGTTCAGCTTTATTTGAAGTAACTATGCACCTGATTCTTTGATCTCGCCAATTAATGCCAAAAATAAAAAAATTCACCCTTCGATTATAGGTTGTGGTCATGTTTGTTTTGTTCTCTTCTCTCTTCTTTTTGATGATGGGGATGGACTTCAGGCGAAACGCACCCAACGTTCATCGACGCGAACGACGAATAATGCTCTCAGCAGTCTCAGAATATTACGTAAACATTTGAAATCGACTTTTAATTTTACAAATTATTGCGAAAATGCGCTAGCAAGGTCGTCTGAATATCAGTTTGGGCTTTGGAAAGGACATTTTAAGCTAAAAAAAGATGGAATGATCAAACTCCTTAAAAAAGGACTGTCCTTTCCAGAAAAGGACAGGTGGCAACCCTAGTGGGCTTTCATCATCAAATTCCATCTAATAGAAATTCTAGTAGATTAGAAAAATTATATGTAACGTAGTAGAATTTAAAAGATCTGTAACGGCAGCCTCAAACTACACTCTAGTCCCAGAATTATTAAGAAATTTTTGTGATACGGCCCTGTCTCCTAAACTAAATCAGAAATGGATCCCCTGCAAAAGTTGCGTGTTTTTTTTTTCAATAAGTGCAATTTGTATCGCATAATTTTCATAATTATAATTATACTATGTCTGTCTTCTAAGTCTTTGATTTTTCCTTTTCATTTTTAACTTTAACCCTTTAACTTTCATTTGACAAACTTCATTATTTTTTAATAAGACGGCATTTTTTCATTTGTCAAATTCGTATTAACAAAAACGAAGGGGAAACCTCTTTTGTCATAAACTTCTTATAAAAAAGAAAGCGACAAAATGGTGAACACAAAGTAAACTAGCTTACGATGGGATTATCATTATCATTACCGCAGATAAGGAACTATTTTCTTGGGTAACGTCATGGTAAAATACCAAACAGTCCTTTCCTTAGTAATTTGGCTTTATATACGTGAAAATTTTGTTGGTAGGTAAGTTCCCAAAATGTACACTAATATAAATAAAACTTTTTGATTGGGTAATTATTTTTCACACCACTGTTTATATAAAGTCCCTAGATTTTTAAATTGCGTCAGCGCCACCCATATGTGAAAGCCTAAGACGGTCCATTTAAAGTTCTCTGTAACCGTGATATGAAACTGACGTGTGACACAGCCAAAGGAACAGTGACACGACAAACCTGTCAAAATTGTGTTGTGATTGTGATTCATGGTGTCGGCTTTTTTAAGTTTGGATCTCTTATTGTTTTTTAATTAATTTTGGTAATTTTATTGTTATATGACATAGTAAAGAAGGTGTTTAATATTTCAGATATGAAGAAAAAGTGAGCAAAATTTTCAGTGCAAAATGTGTCATAGTGACTTATAAACCATCCTTACATTTTTTTTATTGATCTGAAGGATTAACCTACGTCAGATTGTACAAATAAACTCTTTTGTCTGTATTTAGTTTTATTTCGAAAACTACCCAATAATGGAGGCGGCTCCCCGTCTGCCTATGATCAGTTTTGAACTGCTTTCTAGCCCTGAAAATGTCCAGTTTGGGAAGAAATTAAAACCAGTAAGTGATTTCCAAACTATTATTGATTTAATTATAATAATAAACTTACGTTGACTGGCTTATATGCAAATATTGCAAAAAAATCTGCAATACGTATTGATAAGGTGTAAAATTGATTGTTGCAAAATAGATCTTCCACTAACTGGCATACTTTCAACACTTTAAAGGTTCAGTCATCTCGTGTTTTCAATAAATAAGTTAACAATATTGTGCAACCAGTGAATCAAAACATGACTGTATTAAAATTTAGGTTGGATAAAATATACGTGCAGTCTGTGTCCCCAATTAAAAGACCATGTAGAAAGCACATATCCAGATAAAAACGTCTGGACTCTAAAGAGGAGATATTTAAAATATTTCTTATAAGCATATAATTTATGTGGTAACCCACAAAGTAGATATTTAACTTATGAGCACATGAATGTAGAAACTTGTTCTGTACCCCTCAATTGCTTTTATGTGAACTTGGTAAAAAGGCGACCAGAGCACACAATAGAACAGTACAGTAGTTTATAAGCTATACTTAAGTACATGAATAATCCCGATAATGTCTAGATATGAAACCAAGATTTTTATAAGCTTTTTGAGTAATAAAATTAATGTGGTTTACAAATGTAAGAGATCTGTCCAATAACATGCCCAGATCTCTAATCTCATCCACTTTGGTAAGAGTAATGTTGTTAATACTGTATTCATAATCAATATGATCGCGAGATCTAGAAAGGGACATGCCATGGCACTTACTGATGTTTAAACTAAGTCCATTCATCTGTAACCAAAGTGAGACACCATCAATGTCATTCTGAAGTAGGATGCAACTGTCAGTAGAGTCTATTGATCTGTAAATTTTAAGGTCATCAGCGAACATAAGAAATTCTGAGTGCACAATAAACTTTGTAATGTCATAAACAATTAAGCTCCAAAATTCAAACCAATTAAAAAAGAAACTAATAAACTTCCTGTTGTATTTGAAAAATAAATTCTTAAGAAATTAAAAATCTAAAAAAAATTGTTTTGGATGTACTTACATAGTGTATGTATTATGTATATTTATTTCCAAAGTTTGCCACAACGACCATCGGTGTAGTATATTTTTTAGTTTCTGAACTGAGCTGCTAAAATCCTATGTTTCCAGTAATACGGCTTAAATTTAAAACATCGTGTAAAAACCAAAATTTATTTAAAATCTTGTTTATTATTGTTTTTTTTTTTTAGTATATTGCCAGCTTTTACAATGAAGACCCTGAATCATATATTACCGAGATCAATAATATAGAATCCTTACGAGCAAGTGCTACCCACCCTAGCCAAGATGTTTCAGGTGTTGATTTGCTAAAAAAGTATTATTGCCAGTTGCATTTTTTGAAATCAAGATTTCCAATGGAACCTGGTCAACCTTGTTTTATAGAATTTGAGTGGTAAGTGCAAATCAAATAATATGAAGCTTAAAGTTTTTGTTAAACCGTTTGATATAAGTACCCACCAAACATAAATTTCTGTGATTAATTGTAAGTGCTTTAGGCATCTGTTTGGATTACTTATTACCATAAATTGTTTTAGAGATTATTTTGTTTCAGTCAATAGGTAGAATTCGGTCAATAGATAGAACTTACTAGATTTTTGAAAATAAATTTATCAGTGTCATATTAGTACTTAACTATAAAATAATATGAGCAATGGTCTTAGTAATGATAATTTATTATTTTCAGGAGGGATTGCCAAAATGGCACATCTTCTGGTGGTATAAATTTCGAATTAATGGCGATTATGTATAATATTGGAGCTCTACATGCTCTGCTGGGCACTCAGGACTCAAGATCTAATCCTGAAGGAATGAAGTTGGCATGCTCACATTTTCAGTGTGCAGCTTGGGCTTTTCAGGTAATCTCTGTATATAAAAGAAGAAACTGACTGATTGACTGAGGTAAAATAGGGGTTCAAACTTTGTATGGGGAAAAAATATTAGATGGTCCTATTAATACAAAACTTCATGGAAGTACTCTAAAAAATACATGTTTAAACATGTGATTTACAGTTTTGAATAAATCAACCCCTAGGGGGGTGAAATGGGGGTTCAAAGTTTGTAATAGAATAAAATTGTTATACCGCGGACTAGGTCACGGGCGCATGCTAGTCATAGATAATTTAGATCTTTGAAATGCTTCTTGATATTGTTAAGGCTATAAAGTAGTGTGGTAAATTTCCTTGTCAAATTCCAAAAACGCCTTGCTGTAGGAGATGTATCTACCACCTAATTCACTAAGTTTAGGATATGCATAGATAGGGCATTCGAAACTTGCTGTTTCATTCTGTTTAATAAGTTGTAGCAATGAGAAAGTACATTTAAGTATATTCTTTTTTAGAGCTAGAGGGAGGTATAAAGCATCCAAAATTTGAGTTGTCTAGTTGCACTTATGCTGAGATTTTTTTGTAAAAAGTATAATTTTTTACTTGTCCTGTTATTATAACTCTGTCTACCTATATTTTTATTGTTTTTTTGTTTTTCTAATTTTTAGACCGTTAAGGAAAAATATTCAGATAGTCTGGCATACATAACATCAGTTGATGTGCCTCATTTTAACAAACAAGTGTGTCTAGCACAAGCACAGGAGTGCATTTTAGAGAAAAGTATGTTGGATAACAGAAAATCAACCATAATCTGTAAGTTAAAAAATATATTTTTATATATTTTTGGTTTTTATAACACTGGACTGAATTTGCTGCACTTCTTCAGTTTTCTATTTTATGTTTGAAAATAATTGTTTAGAAATATCAAATATGCTTCAACAATTATTATTTATGTTTTTATCAATAACTGATATTGATTGTTTAAAAGCTGCATTTTAAATTAAAATTAACTATAGTCAAGTTTCATTTTCTTGTTAATGTATCAGTAATATTGGCAATATTTCACTTTTTTACACAACTTTCTTGCTTTTTTATATTTATGGCATATCGTGAACAGTACATTTCTACTTTGGAGAGACTTTTTGCGTAGACTTTTTTGGTATTATTCTATTTACAATACACATATGATTACTCCTGCCATTCCTTTACAAAAATCCACGTGATGACGCCGTTTTCACCTTCCATGGAGTTAACTTATTGGTTTTTGCAGGCTATTGATTGTCCTTTAATATGTTTGACTATCTGTGGGTACATTTCTACTTTGCAGAGACTTTTTTCCGTAATTTTTTTTGGTATTCTATTTACAATACACATATGATTACTCGCGTATGCGTACAGGGAACCCTTTTGACTTTTGAGCTTCCATGGAGTTAACTTGGTTTTTGCAGGCTATTTTTTATCCTTTCATATGTTTGACTATCTGTGGCCAATAAATATACGATATTACTTAACTTTGTGTTTTAATAGTATTAAAATAAGTAAAAAAATGGTTCATTTAAAATGATTTTATTAAAATATATTGATTCTACCCCCACATATGTACCTATTACCTTTGTAGAAAGCTTGTAAAGGAACTTTTGATTGGAAGGGTCTATTATAAAGTGGAAGACTATTATGTAGATCCATTTAATTAATTTTATATGTATACTTGTATATTTGGTGCGTTGTGTCTTTATTTCAGTGTTTTCTTTTACTATTTATTTTTTAGATATTATTGTTGACGTAAAATTTGATGAGTGTGCATGTGAAATTTTTTTGTAACTAAGATACCTAAGTAAATGTTGACGATTTATTTCATCATGAATTTTTTTATATTGTAATTTTGGTGTGATTTTTTTAATTTTAATATTGAAGGCTGTTTTTTTTGTGTACTTATTTAATTTTATATTTTTTTGTATGTTGTATTTCATCTTTGTCAATAACAATTTTTTGTTTTATGACAAAAAAATAATATTTTGATTGATTGATTGACTGATTGATTGGTTAATTGATTTTCACTGTGAGATCATCCTTTCTGTAGTAGTATAATAAAATTTCACCCTGTACCTTATAGAAAAGGTGCACCTACATTAAGTATAGCTCTTAATGCATGGAAAGCAATAATTGTAATTTACATGGTAACGAATCTATTTACTTGTTTTAGCCAAAGTTGCTGTTCAAGTTTGGGATTTTTATCGCCAAGCATTAGCAAGTCTTAAGGGTTTATCCCAGGGACAAGATATATTGGGTTACTCTAAATACAAAGAGTGGACTAAATATTTACAGTTTAAGATTGCATACCACAGATGTATTTCTCTGCTCTTTCAAGGACAACAAGCAGAAGAGTTGCAAAAAATGGGGGAAAGAGTAGCATTCTACCAGGCTGCTTGCGATCAGTTAGAAGAAGCTAGGAAATATTTGAGCAGTAAACAGGTAATTTTCTTTCATAGTGTCACTTAGAGGGCCTAACCGTCGCATCGCGATGACTACTCTGTGTGACTGCTGATAGATTGGACATGCAGAGATGCATTCAACCTATTTTAAACATAGTTTTCCTTCTTAAATATAAATATTGCAATAGGGAAAATGCATAGAACCCAAATAAATCTGAAATGTTTTTTTTTAAATTAAATGTTCATGACGGTTGCTGTTATCCATTTATTTTGGTCTTTATTAACAAAAAAAGGGATTTAAAACTGCAAATTTTCGCGCGAATTTCGAAACTTGTGAAATGTGATCCCATTAGCTGTGTCGTCAAAACTGAACTTATGACTCATCATGAGTACATGGCGAATTCCAGTGTTGTAGTCATCGAAAACTCAATAAAAATGGCATTTAATGCGTAACTCATCCAATGAAATATCCCGGCACTTAAAGTAGAAGGTTCCTAAAATCTTATTCATGTATACTTTAAGCCGAAATCGGTCCAGGAACCTTTCAATTTTGCAATGAACATTGGCATTTTTGGCATATCATCTCAATAATTTCAAGTAAATAAACTGCAATTCTTTATTTTCATGGCAATCTTGGAAAATTCAAAAATTTTCAAATTTTAGATGACCCGGTGCAAATAAACCTTTTTATTTATAACTTTACCGAAAAAATAAGCGATTTAAATTAGTGGGAGGTATTCTTAGATAATTAATGGACAAAATAAACCCAAAAAGAATCACTAAATAGGGTAAATAGTAGGGATTGCAATCCCGTGATCCCGGGATCCCGGGATTGTTACCATCTTAGCCCACTTTTTCCGATCCCGGGATCCCGGGAAAGAAAAATATAATCCCGGGATCGAGAAAAAATCGCTCTTTATGAAAGTACCAGAAATTTTATTAAGTAAACTCAAAGTCCTCTGAACAAACATAGTAAACTTAAAAAGCGGTCGTAAACATAAAATGCACGGCGTCGTGTTCAAGGTCGAAATCGGTAATTCCCCGGCAAACTGCCACATGTCGGGGAAGCAGCGCCAAACAAGAAATATTATATGGAATATTGGATTCATTTCATTATAGTTAGATATATTGTTGAGATCGAATGGCGTCTAGCAGTTGTAACAGTGCCAATAAGAGCAATAATGGTGAGTTTTTTTTTATATAATATAGTATATATGATTATCAAATTATGTAATGACGAGTTTGTGGCTTAAATATCGTTATGTTGACATATAAATCCTAAATAAAAAAGTGATTTGATATTATCAAAGGAAAATTTAGTTTGTTTATATCAGTGGCGTACCTATTTCTCAAATTTTAGTATTCTGTATTTGATATTTGGTAATAATAATTCTAGCCATCATTTTCAAAAATATTTTGTTTTTTATAATAATTTTTCTAAAGTAAATTGTAACTTACGGAATTATGCTAAAAATAATAATAAAAAAACATCGTAGCTTTTATTTTTTTTTACACAATAATATACAAAAAAAGTTATTGTGAATTCGATTTTAGGGCTCATGGCAGTTCCGTCCAAGCCTCAGTTAAAATACGTACCTCACAAAAGAAAGGCAGACGATAAAACATCGGTTTGGTTTTACTTCTTAGTTGAATCCGATGGAGGTGAGACAGCTAAATGCAAAAGATGCCCCGCTCTTTTACAGGCGAAAGGGGGTTCAACCAAAGGTTTATTAACGCATTTAATAAAAATACATAAAATCGATGTAAGAGCAAATCGCAGTGAAGTAAGCGGGGAAGGTACATCGAAAGAAGATAAATGTGAAACAGTGGTTTCTGAAAAGCAAAGAAAGTTACCGCAATTTTTTATTTATAAAAATGACACTTCTTACGAATCTATTTTAGCGCGTATGGTGGCTTTGGATGGCATTCCTCTGTCAAAATTTGTTACATCTAAAGATCTGCGAAATTTGTTTACATTAAATGGCATGCATCTTCCAAAATCCGCAAATACTATAAGCTCACAATTATTGAAATATAGCAATAAATGTCGCGAATTTGTTAAAAATGAAATTCAAAGTTTTAAAGAGAAGGGCAGAAAATTTTCTTTGAGCTTCGATGAATGGACATCACAATCAAACAAACATTTTATGAATATAAATGTACATTCAAACTGTTCAGACCTTGAGAAATTTTGGAATTTGGGATTGGTTAGAATAAGATATTCTATGACAGCAGAGGCATGTCTTGCAAGTCTTGAGAGACATCTGGAGATGCACAATTTATCCCTGAATGATGATATTGTGTGCATCGTGACAGATGGCTCAAGTACAATGGTAAAAATAGGAAAAATGGTTGCCCCTTGCCAACAGCTATGTTTAGCACATGGAATCCAGCTAGCAGTAGTGGACACTCTTTATAAAAATGAACAAAATACCGTTGAAGATGAAAATGACATACAATCGGGTGAAGAGGACAGCGAGGATGAGGAATATGATTCTTTGGAAATTTTAGAGGACGTCCCAGAAAACGTTTTGTCGAAAACACATAATATTTATTCCCTCGTTACAAAAGTTAGAAATGTAGTCAGGCTGTTCAGAAAATCCCCAACAAAAAATGATATTCTTCAAAAGTATGTGAAAGAAGATTTGGGAAAAGAACTAAAACTTCAACTCGACTGCAAAACGAGATGGAGTAGCCTTCTAATAATGTTAGAGCGTTTTTACAGTCTAAAAAACTGCATTACAAAGGCTATGATTGATTTAGGTATGCCTATTCTTAGTGACAATGAGTTTCAAGTCATTAAAGAGTTGGTTTGCCTCTTAGAACCTATAAAATTAAGTGTGGAAAGCCTTTGTCGTCAAGATATGAATCTTTATAAAGCTGATATAACTTTGGAATGCATGCTAAAAGAAATTAAAAAGATGTCTTCCTCTTCTTCTTTAGGGAAGTATCTCGAAAATGCCTTGACGTTGAGGGTTCAGCAACGTAGAACTATCGCCTCTAGCCTTTTTCGCTACTTAAATAATCCCAACTGCATTCATGATAACAACATTAACAACAACAACCCTTTGTTTAATACCCCTAAGAAAGACGCACTAATTAAGGAATTTAAAAATATCCTAGAAAGATTACAAAAAAAAGAACTGAATAATTATGTTGAAGATGATCAAAACGAAGAAGAATTCACCATTGCTGAGCTGCAAAGACGAATTCACCAGGAAAAATCAAAGACTTATAAAGAAACCCTTGAACTCGCCTTAAAAAAATCTTTGTCTTACCCAGTTACACCAAAAAAACTAAACTTGGAGAGTACTATAATTCAAGAAATGAATTTATTTGAAAATGGAGGAATTCGAGGTTTTAATCTCCAATGTGTTTATGATTTTTTAAACACTATACCTCCTACGAGTGTCGAGGCGGAAAGATGCTTCTCGTCAGCGGGAATGGTATCTACAAAGTTTCGAACCCGTTTAAGGGATGAGAGTCTTGACGGTATTGTCTTCTTACGCAACTTTTTAAAATAAAACGTTTAATATGTTATGTTTTTATTTTTTTTAACGTTCTGTGGAATAACTGTGAAATAAACCTTTAATAAATTAAATATGTCTAAATTTTTTTAATTCAATCCCGAAATCAATCCCGGGATCCCGGGCTTACATAAAAGGATCCCGAAAATCCCGGGATTGATTATTTGCTTCGGGATTGCAATCCCTAGTAAATAGTGTGGAATAATGTCGGTTAAAAATAGCATTTGTCGGAAAAAATCAAGAAAATTCAATTTTTACACCCTAAATACGCTCCTGGATGACCCATTCGGTATTCATTTTACAGTGTGGTTATCCCTTTATAAGATAGTGTTGAAAAAATCGAAATTTCATCGGCGATTGCTCTCTTCCTATAGAGAATGAGGAAATTAAAAAATATCGATAACACACACTTTGACGAGCTCTTTCCGATGACGTATATGGGATTTTAATTTGAACCATTTTGACCCCACAAAAAATTAAAAACCGCGAAATATTTGGGTCAAAAATCTAAATTTCCAGTTTTTCCAAATATTTCCATTTTCCAGTGAGGTTTAGGTAAGTGTATTGCAAAAATAGTATTTGGGATTTTAAGGTTTTCCTTGTAAATCCGTTTTTCGATCTGAAGTTTTGTTTCCGAGTTATTAGGTACCAAAGAGGGGTCTGGAAATGGCATTTTTCCACCTAAAAAAATCAAAAGAATTACTTGCCATTTTCTGATCCTCACCAGTTTCAGTGGAGTTCTGAAGCTCCGGGTCCCCTACAACCTCCGAAAGTTTACATCTTTAATTCACATTTGCGACCTGTACCCGATTTCAACGGAAATCGAGGAAATTTCGACTTTGACGTTTAATAGCTCCGAAACGAAACATCCTGTATAACTGAATTTTTTACCGAAGCTAGTTGAACTTATTCCTCTATCAACCCAAAAAAATCGATGTCTCTCCCTCTGACTGTTTTCGAGAAAATCAAACCTGTTCGACTTTAGGTTAAGCTTTACGTTAACATGTAGATTTTTGCTGATCTCCTGACGTCACTTTTCAAGAACAAATGTGGCTGCTTTTTAAATTGAAATAAATTATACCGAAAAGTAAACATTTTTTGTAGCTAAATTATCCTAGTAATTTTCTTCTAAATATTATGTGCATATTCCTTATTACAAATAAAAATATAATGAAGCAAATACTATTTAATACGGAATTAAAATACTTCTTATAAAATATATGAAAATAACTCTTAAACATGGAGTGATTGTAAAGTATATTATAACTTATGATATTATGCAAAAACAAAAGATGTTACCAATTTTTCTTACTTTAGTTACTTGCTAGAAAAAGTAATGTGTTCTTCCTCTGAAGATTTTTTCAGATATCCACGTTTTGGAATCTCTAGATCATGACCAACATGGTTTCTCAGGCTCAACTTAACTTACGTGACCAAAAAAAAAAAAATTGCAATAAATTGGGCTTTTTTCTGTCTCGAAACCGCCTTAACTTCCGATGAAATATGTATATTATGTGACCCTGCCCGAAGAAAGGATGCTCATGGTCAAAATCACGCTTGTGAAAAAAACGAATTTAAAGTAAACAAATTTGGGATGTACTTATACGGAATTGTTTACAACCAATACACCAATAGTTGAGGTATATACTTCTAGTGCAACACTGAGGAAGTGTAACTAATGACTTGTGTTGATTTTATGCCCAGAAATTGTAATAAAACTACAGCTCTTTGCAAAGTTTTAAGTGTGCAATTTTGTTCGTATTGATATTTTATCATTGATTAGTGTTCATCTTAGTGATTTGCCAAGCACTTAGAGACGTAAGTTGTACTTTCTATAAATATTACATACGTATTTGTTTTTCAAGCAAGGCAAATCTAAAAAAAGGGGTATGTTTTAGTAGTATCTAGTAGTAGGGGAAAATAGGGTAAACAAAAATTTTTGCCTCTCCATGTGACCCAAAACTGACATTAGGGGTTTCGGGATTGTCCATTGCGGATCTGGTAATTCTTTTTCAAAATTACAAATGGAGTATCCACTATGGCGGACTAATAATTTTTGTAAATTGAATAGAGATCCGAAGTACTCCGACCTACTCGTTGGTGAGCTACCCACTTCTGATGATTCATGAATTAATCCAAGCTACTTCCGAACATGTCGGTCAGTAATCCAGGCCACTCCACCTTGGTGTTTTTTTTATTGTCTAAAAGTTGTATACAGGGTGTTGCATCGTTAGACGGGACCGAGGACGGGACATAGGAAATGCCATGCAATTTTTGAAGGTGTTGAATATTGGCTACCCTATTAATTTTAGAGAGAAATGTTATAGTGGTTTATTAAAGAGCGCTATTAGTTGTGCCCTAGAAAAATTGTACTTAAAAGTTTACTAAATACATAAGGTTTATCCGTTTAACATGCCCTATTTTCTTGTGCTATATCTTTAATATTTTTAAAGATAAAGATGTCAGACACCTTTTAACGTAAAAAGGGATGTTCACTTGTTGCAAAATTGTTACAACCTCAAACCCGTAAAATTTGACCATGAGCGTCCTTTCTTCGGGCAGGGTCACATATTTATTTTATTTATTTATTCATTCATTCACAATAGTATTTACAGAATTTACAAAAAAAAAACTCCAAGTAGTACCCTAATGCTAAACATTTTAAAAATTAATTTTTAACCTTACACCTAAAAGAAGCAAAACTGTCATTAAACATATCCAGATTTCCATAATGATCATCGTAGTTCTTAGCTAGTCTAGTAATAAAACTCTGCATGCCATAATTTGTTCTATGTGGTAGATAATAAAAAAGCTGCCTAGATCTGGTTGTTCGTAACGCTGTTCTAAATGATACTAGAGATAGTAATTCAGAGCAAATCAATTTGACCATTTAACAATTTATACAGAAATAGAACTAGGGCCTCACACCTGCGACTTTTAAGGCTTTTAATTCCTGCCAACATAATGCGCGTTAGGCAAGGTATTTCCTTATAGGGAAATCTTAATTTATACGATAAAAATTTCACAAACTTGTTTTCAACTTGTTCTAAACGGTTCACAACATATTACACTGTTGTACTCTAACACACTACAAACTAAACAATTGTATGTGATATACAGAGGGAGCACTTAAAAAAATATATTTTCATTTTTTGTGCTTACATTTATTTTATACAGTTAAGTACAGTGTGGTCAGTAAAAAAATATCTTTTTTTCACTATAAATGTGTTTGATATATGTATTGTGTCTACATCTCAGAAAACATATCAGTAGTCCTGAAGCTTACACAGTCTTTTTGTAAATCAATTTGACCTCATTTTAAAGTCACGGAACATTTTTCACGCGAGTTCGACTTGTGCTTGACAATTTTTTTTTAAAGCGAAACGCCAGGAGTTTAAAATAAAATAAAATATTTGACCTTTTAATGGGCAACTAATTATTACTTATGTAACGTTGTCTTTAGCAAAAAGAACTTGGTGATGCTTTGGCGTTTACCGCTGACGTAGTTGAAGGAAAAAGGAAAGCAGCTAAAAATGAAAACGAATTCATTTATCATGAAGAAGTACCAGATATTGCCAATTTACAAGAAGTAAAAGGAGCCTCTTTAGTTAAAGGAATTGATTTTAGTGTAAATGATCCCGAGGTAGGTACTTACGTTAATTAAATTAATTAATTAATTTTAAAATAGTTTACAAATATACCAAAAGAGTATAAACTATTCAAATCAAAACAGTTAAAAATAAATTTTATTGTTTCAAAGGAAACAGTTCTTGTGAACAAAGCTGTCTTAATAGATTAATGTTTACTATAATTTGAATCGATCAATTGCGCCAAAAAAAAAAATCGAATTTCATATATTAAAAAAACATATTACACAAGTCATTAATAAACGAAAGAAGATGTGCATAAACGGTTTTTATGTAAAACGCTAGAAAAGGCGTTATGCTAAACGTGTATATCAGGTTAAACAAAATGTGTTTAACAACCCAAATTTTTTTGTTTTGGAGACTTGTAAATGATGCACGTAGGTCAAGCGCGTATCCTGGTGTAATGTATTTTGGAGATCAATAAGCAAAGGATGGTAATGACAACTTGTGCGCCAATCAGCTCTCAAATACCTATATTTTTATGGACATTGAAGTATTTAATTTTGTACCCGAAAGGACTGCTGATGTCTCACCCATAAGTTTATAGTCACTTATTGACGTGCTTAATGGCATTCAAGACCTGCGAATGTCTTATTCTTATGGCCCGGATGGTATACCATCTGCTTTTATTAAAAATTGTATTTATTTGCTGAGCAAACCCTTGCATTTTATATTCAAACTTTCACTAGAATCAGGCTGTTTTCCGAATTATTGGAACACAAGTTTGTTGACGCCTATTTTTAAGAAGAATAACCAATCTTTGCTTTTTATATAAGTTACTAAATTCTAAGTACGACTCTCCTAATCTGCTGGCCCAAATTGACTTTAATACATCGATCAGAAACCTGAGAAGTCACGATTTATTCATGGTGCGCTTTGAACGTACTAATTTAGGCTTTTACCAGACTGCAGACGCACTTCAATGATTTGTCTCGCTCTTTAAATCTTGATATTTTTAACACAAGCTTTTTAAGGTTCAAATCCGTACTAAAAAATACATTTCTTCGGTAGGGAAGTGTGCTATCAATCCCTGTGTGCTTGCGTGTTACCTCGCATTGGTGTTTTACGTTTAATTTTATTTTATTTTGTTTAGTTTATCATAATTTTGTATGTATACTATTATTTAAGAAACATCATAGTAATATTTCTCTAGGTCGCATTAATCATTGTAGAATGATTGCATTAATATATTATAATTTGATTGAGTCGGCCGATACTTGGTGGAAGTCCATAACTAATATTATGGGTTAACCAGAAAAACTACTAGTTTGACTTAGTAAACTTCCACTATATTGACAAAATTATTGGCATGTTTCGCTACACTGTAGCTTCTTCGGAATTCCGAAGAAGCTACAGTGTAGCGAAACATGTCAATAATTTTGTCAATATAGTGGAAGTTTACTAAGTCAAACTAGTAGTTTTTCTGGTTAACCCATAATATTATATTATAATTTACATATTGTAAATGGTGGATGCTGTCTTTGGAACTCTATTGTTCTGTTCGCATCCTAAATGCTGAATAAATAAACTACTGTTTTACATATTTATAGATTTTCCATAAAAGAAAAAAACAATTCATAGGCATTTTAAATAACTCTGTAAATATCAAATCTAACTAAACTCTTTAATGCTGAGTGTGTAATGTAATAATACACTGAAAACACTATAAAAAGAATACTAATTTTGTTCTAAATAAAGGACGTGTGCGGCGTTTAGTGTATTTTATATTCTGTATGTATATCTCGTAGATCACCTGTAACAGATTTGTCGGTCTCGAGTTTTTAACATCTTTGCTGCCCTTTTCGCGAATCGGTATTAAATTACAGCTATAGTATATAAAAAAAATTTTAGGTCTCTGGGGCAGATATTTTTGCCAGGCTAGTGCCGATGGAGGCCCACGAAGCAGCTTCCTTATATAGCGAGAAAAAAGCACAATTGTTAAGAGGTATTGGTGAAAAAATTGAGATTAAAGACCAAACTCTGGTAGAATTTATGTCTTCCATGCAGTTGGATATGCTTACAAAGGTTTGCAACATAATTGATTTACTAGTAATTAGCTTTTATTGTATACTTATTTAATATTTTTTCAAATGGGAAATACTCTGTTACTTTTTGATAGACACCACTACATCCCAATGGACTTTTAAAAAAAGCAATGTTGCTTTGCGTTTGATTGTTTATTTTTTTAGTTTACGATATCCAAAAGGTTAATCAGTTATAGGATAAGGAAAATGAAAACATAAAATTATCATAAACATTTGAAAATTATAACTAAAGACAATAATAATGTACAATTACACTGAAGAAAAAATTAGATAAATATTTTAATTTTGGCAATGTTACTACAAAATATGTCAACATTGTTTTCAATTATTATAATTATTGTTTGCATGTATAAAGTGTCTGTATCTGAATTTAAATCCTAAAATTATTTCATTTGAGTTTAACATGTAAATTATTTAGTAAAATTTATAAAAATTTGATTCCAAAATTATTGTACTTCGTAGCGCAATAAAGAAAGGTTTCTGGTCTTATTAACGCCACGAATTTTTTATTTGATTAAATAATACTCTGCAGTGTTAGTGTATATAATATGTATCTTGATACTTTTAGATGCACCAAGCTACGGGAATTCCTCAAGAACTAATCGATAGGGCTGCTGCATTATCAGCAAAACCCACTGCTATTCAGGATCTAGTTGATTCGATGGCAAAACTCTCAAATATTTACCATGATGTTGAGAGTAACTTAAATGAAATTCAGGCTCTACTAAAGGTGAGTTAACATATTTGCTTTTTACTTTCCGATTGCAGCTCCTCTGTGTAATGAAACTAATGTATTCTGCAGCTTTTCGACTCCGTGTTTTTGAGATATACAGGGTGTTCGGAAAATGCGTCAGGATACTTGCATAGGTGATTCTACGTGGTGAAATAAAGGTAGTAAGCCGTAATAAAAATTTAAAAGCCGTAATAAAAATTTAAAATCTAAAAAATTAAACTTTGCACAGCAATAACTCGGGAAATATTGACGTTTCCAAATTTCTTTTATGAAGCTTTTACAATTATTTTTCCATGTAGGATCACCTCTCCAAGTTTCT
Organism: Philopedon plagiatum; assembly: GCA_963971165.1. Taxonomy (NCBI): domain Eukaryota; kingdom Metazoa; phylum Arthropoda; class Insecta; order Coleoptera; family Curculionidae; genus Philopedon; species Philopedon plagiatum. The sequence goes on along the minus strand of OZ020189.1, from coordinate 38,377,775 downwards.
AAATTAATTTTGTGTTCGGAAAATGCGTCAGAATGCTTGGACAGGTGATTTTACGTGTAGGCCAAGCAATAGAGCGATTTGTCGTGACATTAATACTATTAGAAAACCGTCTGTGCCATCATCTAAATGACGATCCGTAGATGATTGCTGTTATATTTCCAACTCTGAAATTTCTTCCTTTAATTTGTTATAAACATTTTTAAGCAAAAAAAGCGCGATTTTTGTAGTTTTTTGCTTAAAAATGGAAAGTAATGAAGCAATCTTAATGGTGTAAAAGGACGATTTGTAGAGAATAAAAATACGAACAAAATGAGAGATCGAACGTCCCGATAGGATGTGGCAACGGAGAAAATCCGGAAAATTAAATTCATAAATGGGCCATTTGTAAACGTAGATGGCTCAAACTTGGGGAGAAAGTAGTGATTTATAGTTACTTTATGTGTGCAAAACCCCGACGCTGTCCGACGATTAGTTTTTCCACAATCGTCATTTTAATTTTTCAATACACTATTTGGCAACACGTCTGGATGGATCGTCCGATTTTAATTATTGAAATGTATTTGAAAAGTACAAGTTTATGAACAAAATGTATATTCTAATTTTTCCATAAAATGCTACGAAACCGGTTGAAAATGCATGTAAAGATGCGCGAAAATGGTCGAGCGCGCGAATGCTGTCGAGAAGCGAGAGGGCAGTGGAGCGAAGGGGAGCCAATATTCGCGCGCTCGGCCATTTTCACGATTCTTTACGTGCATTTTCAACCGGTCTCGTAGCATTTTATGGAAAAATTAGAATATACATTTTGTTCAATTAAACTTGTACTTTTCAAATACGTTTCAATAATTAAAATCGGACGATCCATAGAGCATCCAGACCTGTTGCAAAATAGTGTATTGAAAAATTAAAATGACGATTGTGGCAAAACTAATCATCGGACCGCGTCGGGGTTTTGCAAACATAAAGTAGCTATAAACTACTACTTTTTCCCAAAGTTTGAGCCCTCTACGTTTAAAAATGGCCCATTTATGACTTTTTTTAAAAAAACTCTTAATTTTCCTGTTTTTCCGGATTTTCTCCGTTGCTACTTATCCTATCGGGACGTTCGACCTCTCATTTTGTTCGTATTTTTATTCTCTACAAATCGTCCATCTACACCATTAAGATTGCTTCATTACTTTTCATTTATAAGCAAGAAACTAAAAAAATCGCGTTTTTTTGCTTAAAAATGTTTATAACAAATTAAAGGAAAAAATTTCAGAGTTGTAAATATAACAGGAATCATCTACGGATCGTCTTTCATATGATGGCACAGGCGGTTTTCTAATAGGATTAATGTCAAAAAATCGCTAATATTTTGCTCTGTTGCTTAGCCTAGTGATAAAATAAATGTAGTAAGCTATGTAACAAAAATTCGAAATCTCAATTTTCTTACTTACAGCCTATTTAAGTTGATTTTGTTTCTTATTTTTAACATATTTCAATTATTTCTTAACTAATCAAATTAATATTTGGCACATAGACTCAGCTTGGTCATTTATATCATTCTGTTACAAAAATGTTTCTCTACTGTGCCACCAGAGGGCACAAACCTGAATACCAAACTTTATTTTTTACATATATTTTTTGTTTTGACAGATATTGCAAAAACGAATATGATATTTTAAAGATAATAAAATACTAAATAAAAAAGGTGCTCTTTATCCGAGTTTAAACCTCACCGTTTAGTCGTCAATTAGAATTAAAGATTTTATCATTAAACCAGTTTTCCAAACGGAAGCAAAAAGTAAAGTTACCATGGAAAACACCTAATCGAAATGATATTTGACATAAAGAATAAATAGTAGCAAGCACTTTTTTCCTTTTCAATTAACCCACTTTTATTAACTTGACTTGTAACTTCTTAATCTTGTAATGAAAACTCACTATTCACCCACTTCTAATTGTCGTATCGATTTGAAACTTTTACATTTTAACTTTTTAAAGACCGGATGAGATCGGATATCTCGTACGATGAAGGAGCCGTTTCACACTCCCCAGTCGGTAGGTAACAAAAGACATCAAAGGATAGCGCGAAACCAAGGGGTGCATGCTCTGGGTGTCGTGTTACTGAGGACCGTGGATCGGAGCCTACGTTAATCTGTAGGTCCCGGGCCCAATACACTAGCTTGTAGTGCCAACGTAATAAAAAAACACTTTTATCAAACTTTTTTCATCAATTTGCATCCTCAGGAATTTGCTGACGTGATTATTAACAATACGGCTACCCACTGATACATTCGTACTACATTTAAAATTTTAAAAATTTATACAATTCCGGTGACAATACAATAATTGTTTGTTTTTCATTAAAAAAATATACAGCGTGCCTTCCAAATGGAAATATTTCTGTTATTGATTTTACGAAAAAAAGTGTATTTTTATAAAAAGTTCTGCGTCGTGAGAAAATAGCACTGTCATTCAAAAATTTAATCTAGTACATACAGTGTGGCTCGAAAATGTAAAAGTCCTAATCAACATGAAGCTAAAAAGACGTAAAATTGTTATTTAAAGGTAAACTGCCGCTGCAAATGTACTAGAGTTAATTTTTTATGTTAGGGAATTAGGTTTGGAACATACAGGTCGCAAAAATAAAATTAGTTTTTTAATATGGCCTTTACAATAAAAGTATATCTTCATAAAAAGTTCTACATTGTAGGGCATACAGGGTGGCTAAAAATTGTCAATTTTAATTGTGACTGTCAGCTTCTTGAGCCACCCTGTATTATCCTACATCAAGTTTTAGAATAACCATGCTCTTTTTTACAATGTAGAACTTTTTATAAAGGTATAGGTACTTTTTTTGTAAAGTCAATAAGTTATTTTTGGAACCTCCTGTATGTTCCAAAACTAATTCACTAAAAAACTAAGAAAACGCGCTTTTATGAGTAGCGCACTAAAAAGTTAAAAATAATTATTTTCCTTTTATAGTTAACAGAAAATCGGGGTGTGCAGTGCGCGCATCGTGCGGAAAGTAAAGCAACTAACCAACGGCGCCTCCCTTTACTCCGCACACATGCATACCCCGGTTTTCTGTTAACTTGTACAACTATAAAATATTTGGTCTGTAAATAGGTAATTAAATTTAAAAGCATGAGGCGCAGTTATATAGCGGTCTAGGCATAATAAACAAAATGTAATGTATGCCTTGACCGCTATATATGTAAGTGCGCCCCACTCTTTTAAATTGAATTACCTTTTTAAAGACCAAATGTTTCATAGCTGTACAAGTTAACAGAAAACCGGGGTATGCATGTGTGCGGAGTAAAGGGAGGCGCAGTTTGTTAGTTGCTTTACTTTCCGCACGATGCACGCACTGCACTCCCCGGTTTTCTGTTAACTATAAAAGGAAAATAATTATTTTTAACTTTTTAGTGCGCTACTTATAAAAGCGTGTTTTTTAGTTTTTTAAACTAAGATTTTAAAGTATTAAGTTAGTGCTAAAACTTTCATTTATTTAAATAAAATTAAAAATAAATAAAAACAAATTGTTATCGTTGTTATTTAATTGTCCGATAACCTTCTAGATATCTTATAATTTTTCATAACATTTCGATTTAGTTATTGTCAGATTTAACTAAATTTGAACCATGGTAACTAGATTTTTTGCTTCCATTTAAAAACCTGATATAATGATAAAATCGTTCGGCCAGATTCTCCAACGCTAATCCGGTCTAATTTGACAACCAAAAGTTTTAAACTGACACGTGTAAGAATAAGACAACTAAGTTTTATACTATGATTTTGTGTCTGAGTTTTATCGCAAATTTATAAAAAAAAGCGCAATATTAGTACGTAATTTCGACAATAATAGAACTAAATTCATTCTAGCAACCCGTTCCAAGATGAAAATCATTTGGAAACCAAGCAAATCTCTGAAATATCAGGATAATTCATAAGTTTTAATGACGACTTATTAACAATGACAGGACAAAAACCTGTCAAAACATAACTGATCAACTAGAAGTTCTTAATTTAATCCAGTACTAAAGCTTAAACCTTCTTAGTGAATCTGAACATTTAATTCTAATTTGCAACTACGCGGTAAGGTTTATTGACTCGGACAAAGGGTACCTTTTTTGTTTAGTATTGTATTATCTTTAAAATGATATTTTTGCAATATCTGTCAACCCAAAATAAAATTTGGGTTTTAGGTAATGCGCTCTTTGGTGGACAGCAAAGAAACATTTTTATAACATTATGATATAAATCACCAAGTTGAGTCTCTGTGCCAAATATTAATTTCATTAGTTAAGAAATAATTGAAATATGTTAAAAATAGGAAAAAAATTAACTTAAATAGGCTTTAACTAGGAAAATATTGAGATATCGAATTTTTGTTACATGACTTACTACATTTATTTAACCACATAGAATCACCTGTCAAGTATCCTGACGCACTTTCTGGACACCCTGTTAATAAGGTGTTCGGACAATTCATTTACAAACTTGGAGAAGTGATTCTACATGAAAAAATAATTGTAGAAGCTTCAAAGAAATTTGAAAATATCAATATTTTCCGAATTATTGCTGTGCAGAGTTTAATTTTTTAAATTCTTTTGTGTCATACTGTATTTATTTTTTCACGTATTGAATAGGAATTTTGCACACAAACTCAGTTTAGTGGACTTTATAATCCTGAGGCAAAAGTTCTTTATTGCTTTGCCGCTAGAGGGCACTTTACCTTAAACTCGAAGTTTATTTTTAACATAACATTTTTATTTTGACAGATATTGGAAACATGAAGGTGTCGTTTTATTATTTATTACAATAATGTATTTATAACACATAATGTACTCTTCATTTGGGTCGATGGACCTCACCAGTTAGACGTAAATCGTCATTAAAATTTTTATTTTTTTAAATCAAATTTTCAAACTACACCGACAAGTCAAGTTGTAGTGATTCAAGTTTAATAAATGTTGCAGTGTATAGTAATAAATAAGTCGTGTGGCAAATTAATAGTAACAATTACCATTTTATATTTAAATTAAACTTTTATCAACGAAGCTTTACTTAAAACAAAAAAAAAATTATAACACATTTTCGAAATGTTCCCCATTCATTTGAATACACTCTTCAAAAATGTCGTCTGACACAAAAAAACATACCGACTGTATTTTTAATAACGTCATATCCGTTTATAATCCTTTGCTGTAGCTGAGCAAGCTGGAAGCATATGGCTTCAGGGGAAAGTATTTTGCTTGTTTTTGTCCGAACGATGTCAGCGTGTCATTGTCAACTACAGTGAGTCACGTCCAATGGGGATCTCTGCCGGTGTTCCTCAGGGATCCACCTTGGTCCCTTGTTGTTTCTACTTTATGTGAACGACTTACCCCATCTTAAACTAAGTGGGTCATTTACAATATTTGCGGATGACACAACGATTTTATGGTGACACCGAGATCCTATTGAGCTTGAGGCTAATATTACAAAATACATGGCCATCTTGGAAACATGGTGCACGTCAAATGTCTTACGATTGAACGTCGATAAAAACAATATTTTGTGTTTTAAATGTAGTACGAATGTATCAGTGGGTAGCCGTATTGTTAATAATCACGTCAGCAAATTCCTGGGGATACAAGTTGATGAAGAAAGTTTGATAAAAGTGTTTTTTTATTACGTTGGCACTACAAGTTAGTGTATTGGGCCCGAGACCTACAGATTAACGTAGATTCCGAACCACGGTCCTCAGTAACACGACACCCAGAACATGCGCCCCTTGGTTTTGTGCTGTCCTTTGATGTCTTTTGTTACCTACCGACTGGGGAGTGTGAAACGGCTTCTTCATCCTACGAGACATCCGATGTCATCCGGCCTTTAACCGGCGTGAATAGGACGGTTTTGACGCAGATTCTTTTTACACTCTTCCCTTCGTTTTTCCATCAACCGCACGTAGCGTGTACTTTACGAAACGTAGAACGGGCTCAGAAAATGTTTACATGCCCTGGTAGGATTTGAACCAACGACGATGGTTGAAACTCGGCTTATAAGGCTGGCGCCTTAACAAACCAAGCCGCCGCTGTGTGCTTGTAAAGGAACTTCTGATTGGAAGAGTCTGTTATAAAGTGGAGGAGTCATTATTTTTTTCATCAGAATAAAATCGTTTGTACTTAAAAAGTTGTTCACTAGTACTATTTAACTCAAAAACGACCTTTGAACATTCCAAATAATCACTGTTTGTAAAGATGTTATCAAGCAGCTGGCAAATAGTGATTCTGGTGTTTGTTTGAACAGTCGGAATAAAATTAAAAGAGTTCATCAATAACAAAAATTCTGATTTGGATTTGTTTCCCTTTATTAGTTCTGTATTGAAATCACCAGCAATAAAATCAATCTTGTTTTCATCAAATATATTTGTCATTATTTGCTTAAATTTTTCGAAAAGCACCTTTAAGTCTACTACTTGTAGTCTATAAGCACAAACTACTATAATATTTACATCGCATAATCGGCACATAATTGCTGAACGTTCAAAAATACCACACACATATAATTTATACAGATATCTATTTCTTCTCCACATTAGTGACCTGCTCTCAACTACAAATCCCATCCACAGTTATGCTGACGATAGTACTCTTCACTCCAATATTCATTTTTCCAGACAAGTTTGGAATCAAGAGTTGGATAATAGACGCAGATCTATGTACCTATCCCTTTCCCAAGATCTTCAATTAATCTTAGACTGGGGTGCCAAGAACCTTGTTCAATTCAACGCCTCCAAAACCCAGTCTTGCTCCTTGTCACGCAAAAAATCTGGCAACGCTTACCCCATCCACATGAATGGCCAAGCCCTGCAAAACAATGAAACATTCGACCTTGTTGGTGTCGCTTTCGAACATGATCTTAGCTGGCACAAACATATTACTTCAGTAGCCACATCGGCAACTAAAAAGCTTGGTTTTCTCTTTCGAGCCAGAAAATACTTCTCCCCTTCCAACCTATACAATCTCTACGTTTCCCAAATAAGCCCTAACCTAGAGTACTGCTCCCACATCTGGGGAGCGGCATCACCTTCGACACTTAAGATCCTTGATTCTATCCAAAAGAGAGCCTCGACTTATCAATGACCCAGCCCTCACGAGAAAACTCCCTTCTCTCTCTCAACGCCGCGCTGTGGGGGATTTATCCCTTTTCTACCGCTACTTCCACGGATTTTGCTCTGAAGAACTAGCCGGTATCATTCCCCCCTGGACTGTTCCTAACAGAAGAACAAGAGGCGTTACGTATGCATCCCTTTACTGTCCAGCTACAAAAGCCTAGAACAGACTACTTCTCTCGCTCATTCATACCTAGGGTAGCATCTGCAGGCAATTTGTTCCATAATCTGGAGAGATTATGGAACAAATTGCCTGCAGATGCTTTCCCTTCCCGTCTCAACCTGCAAATCCCGTGTAAATAGACTACATTTCCCTTCTCTCCAGACGCCCACGGTACGTTAGTACTTAGACGAGGTCTACGTGGGATATCTTAGAAAGAAAAAAAGTTAATAAATAATAATAAATAGATAGTTAATAAATAATAATAAAAGAAAAAAAATTAATATAAGTCTAGGTTTACACTGTACACTGTATCGAACATAAATCGCTTTGCCGCCTTGATTCCCTTCTTCTCGACAGAATGAAGCTCTTAACCTAAAATCCCTAATTTGTTTGTTAAATTTATCTGTATAAATAGGAAGAAGAGGAAAACGAAAAGAACTATCAGGAAATAATGGGTAAAAGACCACCAAGTATTATAACCACGGATTTAGCTAGGGAAGCCTCAAAATATAAAGAGGCCCATACTAAAGCTAAGGAGTCAAATGAGACTTTGAGTAAAGCCATGATGACACATTTGGAAAACTTAAAAATTCTTCAGAGACCTATTCGAGAATTGCAACAAAAATTACCCAGTGTTGAATTACCAGACGGTAAGTTTTAACAGTAATAGAATGTTCCTGTTCTACTCAGTCTAATTTATTATATTATATGGGAAAAATATTTTCACCTATTTTTTATGAAGCGCCCTTAAAAACCCAAAATCCAACAAAACATCTATAATTCACTATTTTTGACCTCGGTTTGGAATTTAATTTAAGTTAAGATTACTGTAAACTAGGCTATGATTCGAGATCCGAGGAAAATTAATATTTAAAAAAATAATAAAAGTCACTGCGTTTAATACAAAAAAAAAATCTTGAAAAAAGAAATGTTCTGTACACTGTAAAAGTCAGTGACTTTTAATTAAAGGTCACTGACAGTGTACAGAACATTTCTTCTTTCAGGATTTGTTTTTTGTACGAGCAATGACTTTTATTATTTTTTTAAAATAATAATTTTAGACATAGAGTGGCGTAACGCCCAAATAATAAATCTTTCAAATATGAATCCGCCATAATCATATAGACATTTAAAAAATTTACATTTAAATCTCCCATGCAGATCACCTCGTCAAAGTCTGGACAGACATATAATTGTTTCTATTCTTGTTAATTTTAGCAAATATTGATCAGACTGCTCTTAAAGAACTAGATATGTTAAATTCAAAGGTGGACGAAATGAAAACTCAAAGGGGAATGTTTTGGGCACAGCTCAGAGATGCAGTTCACAATGATGACATTACTAACGCATTAGTTACTAAACCGCCTAACCAGTCTTTAGATGAATTATTTCAAAAAGAACTTGAGAAACATAATCAACTGGTAAATACTCCTAATACGATTTATCATTTCTGTTATACATAACAAAAAGTCATTGTCATATGTGTACAATAAGTAAGCATATAATTATTTTGAATAATGTTTCCACAATTTATCCAAAATTGCACTAGGGTCGTTTAATATACAGGGTGTCCGGTAAGTATATGGCATACTCTCGGGAGCGTATAGGGGAGGTCAAAATATACCTAATTTTTCATAGAAAAAAATTCCTAAAGTGCCCCTTAACGGGGATACAGAGCCCCAAAGGGGTACTTAACGATTTACTTTTTTGACTGTAACTTTTGAACCGACTTGTATAATTTAATGAAATTTTAATATTTTATGTTGGCCATAAAGACTCATAAAACCATACTACAGTAGATTTGACAACGTCAGGGAAGTCAGGAACGGACTTGCCACCACACTCGTTGGGCCAAGTTTTTGACAGGTATCATTTTACAGAGCTCAAAACTGATTTTTTAAATACTTTGGTCATTCCTCTTTAAAAAAGGTGCTCTACATTTGTTTCGATAAAATTAGCCGTTTTCGAAAAAATTAAGGTTTTGTATAACACGTTATTGAAATAATACTACAATACTACAATAAAACACCAGTCGTTTTTATTTCCTTAACAATGTGTTATTGACAGGTAAAAGTTAAATCATAAAAAGTACTTAAAACTGAATCTTTTTGATATTTCAGAAATCGCTTAAACAGAAAAATGTTAAAAATGTGAAATCTCTCCTTCTTGTTCACGTGAGCAGATTTTCGAAGTGGGCGCCCTGTACCTATGTACATTTTCTTATCCGACGGTTGTTGTACTTGAAACAACATTCCAGGATTGTCTCGAATTTCGTTTCAATGGTGTGTTATTCTTTCTATCAGGTTTTCCCTGGTGTGAACTGGCGTTGAATATACAAGCCTTTTTAAATTTCCCCACAAGAAGAAATCTAAAGGAGTCATGTCGGGCGACCTCGGTGGCCATACAATAGGCCCACCTCGACCTATCCATCTATCACCAAAAGTGTTTGATAAGTGCTGACGAACCGTCGTGCATAAACCACATCTGATTTCTAATTTCTAAGGGCACATTTTCTAATAAACCGTTTAAGTTTTGTTGCAAGAATTAGATAGATAGAATAGATGGCACCATTTAATCTGTCTTCAATAAAGAACGGTCCAATGAGATGATTCCCAATGATCCCCGCCCACACGTTAACCATAGGTCTTTGTTGATGCTTTGTCTGTTCTATTGCATGGGGATTTTCTTCATGCCAGATATGCAAATTATGGCAATTTATTACACCGTCTCGGGTGAAACCGGCTTCGTCCGTACCCAATCAAAACAATACTAGTAAAATTCGGATTTTGCCTAAATCGTTGAGAAAGCCAATTTGCGTAATTGACTCTTGCAGGATAATCAGCGGGAGACATGGCATGTACCTTTTGGACATGATACGGATGTAGCAGTTGTTCTCGAAGGGTCTCGTGAACAACCCACTTTGTCGCATGAACTTGACCCGACAGCTTTCTTACACTATTAGAGGGATTTTCAGCAATCTCATCCAGAATTTCCTCCTCTAACTGAGGGTGTCTTGCTCTTCTTGGAGGCCCTTCTCCACCACGGCGCGACAAAAAACTTCCTAAAATGGATTAGCAAAAGATTCGCTATTTTTAGCATTTTTTTTTTATTTCACTTGACTTTTTATCTGTTTCTCTTAAGCTACGATCCACCCTTTCAAAAGTTCTTCGGTGCGGTAAACGTCGATTTGGAAATGTACCAGAATAAATTCTTCTTGCCTCCACACAATTGCCAAGTGCTTGTCCATAAATTAGATGCATGTCAGCATATTCGCTATAGGAATAATGCTCCATTACTTAATTCTTGTATAATCAGTCAGACAATTTTGAAAAGTGTTGTCAATAACACATTGTTAACGAAATAAAAACGACTGGTGTTTTATTGTAGTATTCTGATAAAATTATTTCAATAACGTATTATACAAAAACTTAATTTTTTCGAAAACGGCTAATTTTATCGAAACAAATGTAGAGTACCTCTTTTAAAGAGGAATGACCAAAGTATTTAAAAAATCAGTTTTCAGCTCTGTAAAATGATACCTGTCAAAAATTTGGCCCAGTGTGATGGCAAGTCCGTTCCTGACTTCCCTGACGATGTCAAACATTTACTGTAGTATGGTTTTATGAGTCTTTATGGCCAACATAAAATACCAAATTTCATTAAATTATACAAGTCGGTTCAAAAGTTAGAGCCAAAAAAGTAAATCGTTGAGTACCCCTTTGGGGCTATGTATCTCCGTTGAGGGTCACTTTAGGATTTTTTTTCTATGACAAATTAGGGTTATTTTGACCTCCCCTATACGCTCCCGAGAGTATGCCATATACTTACCGGACACCCTGTATAAGATAGTTATACATATTTAACCTCTATCTAATATCTAACTTTATTATCCTTTTCGTTTTGTTTCTTCCTGTGCTTATTTTCCTGTAATAACAGTAATTAATGGTATTTGTTTATCGGTAACTGATAGAAAACGTAATTACTTTTAGGTTAATCTGATAGAGCAAAACTTAGGTGCCCAGGATAATATTAAAAAAGCATTTGTTGATTCTTATGCTAAAGCTGTCAATACACGACGATATATTCAAGATCTAATTCAAAAAAGGAATTCGACAATACAAGCACTGATTGCTTCGTATGATTCTTATGATGACCTTTTAGCAAAAGCAAACAAAGGTAAGAAGAGATCTTTTTATTTTTTGCGTCCAGCTAAATATGCATTGTGTTTCTATCAGCCAAAATTAAAAAAGAAGTTCGTATACTTAAATATATGTTCGAAAATGCTTTATTTACATTTACAAGATAAATTTTTATTTTTTCTAGTTTTTTAAGTTATCTTAATAGTCCCTTTTATAAAAAGAGGCAGATCTTGTCGTTTGGAAAGACCACAGTACTACTTTGTGCCCAGCCCTTTCAAAAGGGCAGAAAAAACATGTTTAATTTTTAAATAATTCTGAAACAAGTTTTAGCAAAAGTTGTAAAGAAATGAAATCTGCATTAAAAAGGTAATGACCACTTTTATTGTATGTGTAATAATGAGAAACTTGCAAAGTTTAAGGTTTCATGTACGACTCCCTCAATATGCACATTTGTTCAACTTTTAACGCCACATTTCGGCCAGTTATAAACCTAAGTCCAATATTATTGACTCGCAGCTAAAGCCAAACAAAAAGCCAAAAGCCTTTTTCGACGAAAGAAATCGTTACAAAGTAGTACTGGAGCATGGATTTATTAAGAATGGATACGGGATGATTTAACATTCTTTGAAGCCAAAACACACCATTCTAAGCGACACTGTAAACACAATTTGTAAACATTGGCCACATCTTATTTTACCTTGTATTTTTGTACAAAAAATACGTTAGAAGCATCACAAGATTTACTAAAAGTAATAAATGGCCTAAAATATTTTATTTCTCTGCTAAATAATAATAAATTTAAGTTAAAAAGGTTTTATTATTTATAGGTTATATTATTTCTAAAGGTTTATTTAAAGTCGCCCCGAGACATTTATAAATCTATAAATCGCACTTTTTCTTTCCTAGTTCATTAGACAAAGACGTATGTGTAACCGAGTATTCAGACGGTTTTCCTAAGCAACCAGCAGAGACAGGAACACTTCTGAGCTCCGACACTCCAATGCTATTTTATCTCTTTCTACTACCATTCTTGATTCAATTACGTATTTCCTTAAAGTTCGTAAACTCTACCTCTAGGGGAAATGTTTTCATGACAAACAACAAATATAAAGCTTCACGTTCGATACGCTCAAAGTATACGTACATCGAATCCTTTCTTAATAAATCCACGTACTGGAGTGTCTACAAATGACAAATCTACCTAAGCAAATCTTATGTTTTTCAAAAAAGCAGCAGGCTACCTAAACTTTCTTTTTAAGACCTTCGTTTCTTGGACTATACTTCAAATATTTTTTTCAGTGGCCTGATGACTACACTTTTTTTGAGATAATTATATAAAATTTTGTATATAGTTTGATTGTAGCACTGTTTATAAGATAATTATAAATATGCTCTAAACAATATACAGTGATGATATTGCTTATTCTTCCGTACGAATATTCATCGAATAATTCCCGAACGGTACCAGATCTCAAAAAATGCAAAAGACAAGACATTTTTTTTTATTAAAGCATCTTATGATGCCAGTGGCGTCCCAAAAAAGTGGCTTTATCGTGATCTGACAATTATCCACCTGGAATTAAAAATGATTTATTTTAAACATGTTTATACGCACTTTTTCTCAATTTTGGTTGTAAGTGCTAAATAACAAAATTAGTCTTGGTTGTGTTCATTATGAGTCCATTTTTGCGAGGCCACGTCGATATAGCGCTAACACACTCATTTGCCAGCGTAGAGAGAGTCCAATAAGATTGGGTCACCCTTTTTATAAATGAGTACTACAGACGCCCGCTTCAATACCAGCGGAAAATGACCTGTTTAAAAAGATAAATTAATTAAGTGGGTAAGGGGCCCAGCAAGCCCTTGTGCACAATCTTTTAACGAATTACAGGGGACATTGTCTTGACCACTTATTTTTTCCCGAAATGGAGTTAATAATGTTCAGTCTCCTGTACGGCAAAAATATGCAAAAAAATTGAATTTCCGTAAGTCGGAGAAACAAAATTTTCATTTTTCTTTAAAATCCTTGTCCACAAGACATCCACACAAAAATCCACCGAAGTTACAAAAAATCATTAAACTTATCAGCAATATCTTGGGGGCAAGTAAACTCTACGTTATTATCGACAATTCTTGCAGGTACGGACCTGACTTTATGTTTATTAATAGATTTATTGATAATGGCATGCAATTTTATTTATATTTAAAGAGTTTAAGATTTGTTGGTTATTGTGTTCTCTTTTTGCTACTGATATGTGTATTTTAAGTAGGCGTTTACGGTTTTTATATTCAGTCAATAGCTGAGGATCACAGTTTTCCTTTGAATTCCCTAGACAATCCCCGCAATAAAATACCTTCACTCACTATAGTGGGCTTTATCCATCTAGACTGAAAAGCAGAACTTTTTATTTTGATTGGACAATTCGCACAGGAAATGCGATATCAAATAGTGCGTATAAGTTGGAGAAGAAATCATTAAATATATATTCATGATCTTTATCACTGTTGTAAGTAAAATCATGGCTTTCCAATGACAGCTTATGATTAAAATAATTAATATTCTCTTTTGAGAAGCAGCGTTTCTTTACCATTACTGGCAAGTACATTGACTCCATAGAAGTAATCTGGGCTCGGTGATCGAATCGATGACAGAAAAGTTTCTGTCATATGTACTAGTATTGAGCTCCTCAACATTTGAAAACACATTATCTATAAGGGTTCTGGAGTCTCCCTGTATCCTAGAACACTCCGTAAAGGCCGGGTGCAGGCCATAAGACATACATACGTTGAGTAGTTCTATTTTTAGTCATTAAATTAAAATTAAAGTCCCAGCACACAAAAATGTGTCCCTACTGCAGCTGAAATTACGCTGTAAAAGCCCCTCCAAAGAATTATAGAAACTATATATCAGCACCAGGTGATCGGTAGAGTGCACACACATGTATATCAGTTGAATCAAAACTTACTCTAGCAGTTTCTGCCTCGAAGCATTTGTCAACAATAATCTTCGAGTCAACATTTAATACCTTATCCTTATACCATAGACTAAATAATACATAGACGAACACTGGCGTGTAACGAAAATAGACCAAAGAGCGGGTCTCCCTGGAGACATTTTGGGGGTTTACTGGTTTATGGCTTAGGAATTTATCCACCATTATATACATATGTATATATAGGTACTATATAGATATATAATGGTGAACAAACAAATTCTTAAACCATAAACCAGTAAACTGACCCAAATGTTTCAAGGGAGACCCGTTTTCGGTCCCATTTCGATGTATTCGAGAATGTGTCTATATTCTTTACAGTCTCTGCTTATACTTTAAATTTTCATGTACAAGATAGCAACGCCACTTCCCCTACAGTCTTGACGTGTATGAAATGTGACAGTGCTATAATTTTCAAGACAAAAACCTTCAGCTTCCCCGTCAAATAACCACATTTCTGTCAAACAAACAATTTGTGGGCAACCCACTGTGTATAGGGAAACTTCCAATTTGTTAGTTCTTACACTTCTTCTATTGAGATTCATAATTTTAATTTGTGTTGTTCCATCGTGGGCGTCCTTGTTGGTTAAATCGGAAGTGGTCATATTGTTGATTCCTATTTCTTTGATGAATGATTCCTGGCATGGTTCGTGGTATTGGTTTTTCTCCTTGTGCTTTTCGAAAAATATATTCTGAAACAATACCAGCTGTTCAGTTTCTAGGCTCTAGGATGGTGCTTCTGAGGTCGATATCAACAGCCACATGGAATGAATTGAAAGTTGCCCATGCATTATCAATCTGCATGCAAGTGAAGTCTCTTTCGGGATATTTGTTTAGTTAGGTACTGATTAAGTTCATCAGAACTGTAGGAAGTTCTGTATTTAGAGACAAAAATCCAAGTTTTGTTATTATCTACAAGTGCTAGAACATTAGGTTCATTTTTGTCGACTCCCACAATATTTTGTTGTTTTGGTTTAGTTGGTTCAAGATGTATTATTTCATTTAACTTGGATTTTGCCTGCATATCTAAAATATTTGCCCTTATATCACTAATTTCTGTTGTTTGTAGTTTTCAAAAGATATGGGCTAACAAGTATAGAGTTTTAAATTTTATCAAAATCATTTTTGTAGGTATCGAATTTTATACCAAATTAGAAATGAATGTATCTAAATTATTCCAAAGGATAAAAAGTGCCAGCAAAGTACAACAGGAAGAAAGAGAACAAATGCTGGCTAAAAGTGTACCAAATAAAGAGGATAATATACCAGTTACCTCAGCTACAACTGGACCTAAGCTAAAGGATTATTTGGAGGCTAGAAAGAAGACTGGTTCCTTGCCCAGTTATTCTACCATGAATTATGGGGTAATTTTTTAGTTCATAATTTTGGTAACGTCGGTTAAAATATGAAATATTTACACAATATTGATATTGGTAGTTTGTTCTTTTTAGGGAATTTCACAAAATATACAAGACACCCAAAATTGGCCACCTGGTGTTAGACCAGCTCCACTTGGTTCTGAAATAACGACTGATCCTACTGTCCGCATGAATAATGAGGCCGCAGCTGCCTACTATCAGCAGATGAATCAAGGTTATGGACAAGCAACAGGCGCCAGGCAAACGTATGACTCGTACTCTAATCAAACTCAGTCTCAATCTGCCGTTGCTCCAATCAGCGCTAGCAGTAATGTAACCACCTCTATGACAGATTTAACTGGTAGAATGAGTGCTTTATTAGGGAAGCAGGATATTGCTTTAGTACCTGCGTCTTCCCAGTATAACTCCCAATATGGTTACAGTAATTACACTCCGCAGAATTATACCCCATCTTCATATACTTATCAGTCAGCATACTATCCCAATGTTCAGGCGGTTCAAAGTCCGACAGGGGGAATGGATGCAAGCAAAGCCGCTACTTTGACAACAAACTCTTATCGAACTATTTCAAGTTACATGCCAAACATGCCTCATAGTAACAATACATTAACCCATATGCAGTATCCCGATAATAACCTAAAAAGTACTGGAGCAGACGGTCAAGTTAGTGGGTATCAGTATCCAAATCAACAAGAGCAATATAACCGATCCTACATACCTCATTCTAGTAGTCAAAGTGATGTGCATCAGCAAGGACCTGGTGGTGGTCAAACATCCGGTCAAAGCGTAGGCCAGTACTTTCAACAACAAAGCACTGGACAATATCCGCAAAGTCAAAATACTGGCCAGTATCAGCAAACTCAGACAGCTTTTCAGTATCCTCAGTCACAATATCCACAAAGTCAGAAACCGCAACAGTACCTACAACCCCAGGTTCCAGAAAGTTCTGTGTATTCCCAACAAAGCGGTTATGCATCAGCTTATTCACAGCAATATTCAAACCAAAATGTACCAACAACGTACAACCCCGGAGCTGCTTCTCAATCTTATGGATCTACAGCCTCACAAGATACTCAAATTTCGGGAGCAGCACCTCAGGCCTATGGTTCCAGTAACCAAATTCAGAGTAGTTCTTCAGAACATCTCGTCGGCAATCGTAGTTCTGATGGTCAGCTTTATAATACTGGTAAATGGTTCTGGTATTAATTGATATTCTAAATACTGTATTTGCCAGCCGTGAAATATTTTTATTGCCTTAATATTTTTAGGTACAGTCCAAACTTATGGATATGGAACCCAACAGCCCAATAATACCATGGGCACTAATAACCCAGGTACAGTTAATGTTTCTACAGCCTACTCACCATACCAGTCTTCTACAGCTTATCAACCAAGTTCTGGGTATCAAAGTCAAACCAGTACGGACTATGGAACGCCACAACAAGGCAGTACATCACAACAAAGTTACTATCCACATGGATATGCTCCTAATTATGACAATTCTGTTAGTGTAAGTAATAACTATCTCTTTCGTTTTAATTGAAAATATCTTATAATTGTATCCTACACAATGGGCCAAAAAAAGCAACCACATTTTTCTTTTTCCAATAACTTTTTTTGTTCTAACATTTGTACATTGTACAGATGTATAGGTTCGCAAAAAATAAATCCAATTGTAATATTGAATAGGGGATAGCATATAACTAAAATAATTTTTTTTCGTATTCTCTACATACAATATGTCCGCGAATTTAGAAAAGGACAAATGGACCAAATTTTGCAAGATACGTAAAAATGTCACTCATAATAGAAATTTTTGCTTGTAATTCACTTTATAAAAAATTTAATTTTTTATACAGGGAGCGTAAAAATACGAAAACGTTATTTTGCGTAAGAGTAAACATATATTGGTTATCATTTTATACCAAAAGAACAAATATGAAATATGTTTTAAATTAAACCCTAAGCCGTAGTACAAGATTTCATTAAAAAAAATAAATATTAAAAGTAACGAGTTTTATCATATTATTTTCTTAAAGTCCCAACTCTTCTGTCTCACACCTTTAACCAGAGTACTATTTCTACATATGAAACAATAATGACACCTATGGACATGTTTGTCAATATCTTTATTAAATGAAGGAATATGCACATATTTTTTTTATTGCACAAATCGTTTAAGGAAGTCATTGCAAACCGAAAAAAATATTTTGAAGAAAATTTCTAGGATATCGTGCTAAACATCTTCTAGAAGTTTTGAAAAAAAAACATACTCAAATGATTTTACAAGAAAATAAATTATTTCCGTTCAAACATCACTTTAATCAAACATTGGAAGAGGGAGAAGAAGCGAAAAGACTATATTTTACAAAAGTGAACGTGTGGTGCGCGATATCTACGCGCTATGTCGCGATTATAGGCCCATATTTTTTTAATAATACCTGCAATAGAATATCTTAGTTAGAAATGTTGGATACATTTTTTAGCGATGAACTAGAAAATTTGCCATTAAATTTTCGCCAAAAAATATATTCTCAACAAGATGGTTGTCCGGCACATTGCGCTCGAGAGGTAATAGAATGGCTTCACCGCACATTTTGTTCAAGGTGGATTGGTAGAAATGGCCGAATTTTCTGGCCCCCAAGGAGCCCCGACTTAACGTTGACCAATATGTTTCTATGGGGCCGTTTCAAACACATTGTTTATGCTACTCCAATACCAAATAATATTGACGTGCTAAAAGGCAGAATTACCCAGGCTGTTCGTTCAATATCCCAGAAAGAAATCGGAAACTCCTTGAGATATCTAAGGAAGCAGTTAGAAGAATATGTTGATTATGGTGGTTGTATTGCTTAGTTTATATCATAATCTTTTGAGTTTAATTAAATGTTCGAATTATTTAAAAATTGCACTTAAATAAGAAGTATTTTGAATTAAATAATTCATTCATTAAAGACATTGACAAACATGTCCATAGGTGTCATTATTGTTTAATGTGTAGAAACTAGTACTCCTTGCGAGAGACTAGTTGCGACTTTAAAAAAATAATGGGATAAAACTCTTGTACTTTTAATGCCTAAATTTTTTAATGAAATCTTGTACTTCGGCTTAGGGTTTAAGTTAAAACATATTTCATATTTGTTCCTTTGGTATAAAATGATAAACACGGTATATTTACTCTTACGCAAAATAACGTTTTCGTATTTTTTTCGCTCCCTGTATAAAAAATTCAATTTTTCATAACGTGAATCTTATTTACTTTACAATCAAAAACTTCTATTAGGAGTGACATTTTTACATATGTTGCAAAATTTGATCCATTTGTCTTCTAAACCCCATCCGCGGACCTATCACGGTCAATTTTTGTCATTGGGATTTATAATACTTTTATTGCCAGAATTATAATTTCTATATACTCGTTAAGTATTTTTAGGTCACATAACCAGGTGCACTAATCACCTTCGTCTGGGAGTTTTAATGTTTTCCGTAGTTCAAAAACCGAATAGCCGGTTAGTTGACGTGATTGCTCGAGAGATCGCGCGATGGTTTTGTTGAAAGGTTAGGTACGACTTTTTTGCGTCCAACTATAGACGGTGGTGGGTGGTCATCCCTTAGGCCTTTTAAGGGTACCGGTGTGGATCTGGGATGCCACCCCAAATATTCCTTCCGGGCTTTTTTTGGCTGTTGGTTGCCGTTGGCTGTTTAGTTGTTATGCCTGGAAGGATAACGTTATTAAACGGATTTCGAGCAGTAATGGCGGAAACGCCCGCTTTAGACCCGACCTTTAATCTCTAGGGTCTTTTCCATTTTCGCCCTTGCCTTTTTCTACATCATATTTTCCCATCATCATATTTTTATGGCACGGACATTATGTTATACCGGGACACGTTTTTTTTTGCTGGGCCGGAAATCTAAGCCTTTGCCAGGAGCCGGCACCTCATTAGAAAAGCCTCAACGGTGGTGATCACCACGCCTATGCCGTCATAGCCTTGGGCCCGGACCCCTTCACATGAGGAAAACACCTTCAGGCAACCTTTTTCTTTAATATTATGTAGTTTGTTTAACACTAACTTTACCCGAAATTAACTTTACATATGTTCGACACAATTTGATGATTTAAATACTTTCCTCTCACTAGTTGGCTGATCCCGTCACCTGGTATTTAGTTTCCTTTTTCTACCCTTTCAATTTTCCATTTTAGTGAGCAAACATTTATCAAAAGCTACTTGTGTATAGGTGTGATCAGCTAACTACATGAGGGTTCCCCTCATTTTTTTTTGTTAATTGCGCATAAAGGTTATGTAAATTTGGATTTTATTATTATGTTTTCATCAGTCATGTGGCGCTTTACGTTCTTAGTCTTGTGGTACTTACTTAACCTACTTTGCGTCTTGGATATCTATCTGCGAGTCACGTGACTGAGTAATTTTGCTCCCAATTTTGTTTGGTATCTAGCTCAGTAATATCCATAAACTAATAGGTACTGTAATATTCTTTTTTTATGTGTCAAGTTTGAGAGTGAGCGAATTACAGTTTAACTTTACACATTTTCAATTTTTTTTTACCATTTCTGGAGCCTACAAAATTTTGTAAATAAATTGTAAATTTCTTTAAAAAAAAGTGTTTTATTTCACTCACCAAGGAGCGCAGTTTCCAGTTAGTTAATTTTTTTATGTTGACTTTAGTTATTGAGTCAGTTGAGAGCGAGGTTCCAATGTTACCTAGGAGGGTTTCTGTTTTTAACCCGGCTACAAAAACAGTGGCACCCTTTTAAACCCCCACTGCTCTCTGACATGTGAGCTAGAGCGTTCTTTGGCACACATGCGCAAGCTCCCCGCATTCAGCTCGACTCGTTACCTTTTTGTTTAGATTTTAAATTTTCTGGACTTTGAATTTTAGTTCTGAAGTGTTAGTGGAAGTATATTAAATTCTTTCTTCATTGCGGCCAAGAGCGTGACAATACTGAATGTTTGTTCAGTGCGCTATCACTGTTTTCATGGATCACTCATATTTACTTCTAAACTGCGTAAGCCTTGGTTGGAAAAACTAGTCATAAAATTAAACCGAATTAAATATCACATAATATCAAAAAGGTGTTTTGTTGTGGAAAAGTTGTAGGATGTGTGTGCCAATTATCTTCAAAAAAGGAAAAATCAATTTTTGCGAAACTCTTTTTAAAGTGCCTTGTATAATGACAGAATTCAACCTTGTTTATTTTGACTTTATTTTTGAGAACCTGCATCTGTAAATATTTCCTTTTTATGTGACAAAACAATTATAAAGGTAAAAAAGTTCTATGAAAAACAAAGATGTGGTCACTGTTTTTGCCAACCGTATAGATTACCTCATAGAATTAAAGATATGTTGACAGGCTTCTCAAAACGTCTATGGAATGCCTCAGTACTCCCAACAATATTATACTCAGCAGCATGGATCTTCTGTAGCACCTAGTGCAAAGAACGATAATTATTACACGTATTCAGCACCAACTGGCGAGGCTTACAAAGTCCAGCCAGGAGTTACTCATGCTGCTTTTATGTCAACTGGAATCCCATACAGTACTGCTAATACTACAGGTAAGTTAATTTTGGTTTAACATAAATCTATTGCTGTTATAAAGAAGAACATAACATGAAGAAATTCTATTTTACAAAATTATGTAAAAACCTTAACGAATCATCTGCTTAGTATGTAGATCGTTTAAATTATTTTTTTATTTATATTTATTGAAGTTCGAATTATGTTAAACAATGTGAGCAATACATTTATTGTTTGTGCTGTAACATTTTAAGTTTTGTGCATTAAACAAATTATAAGCATTAAAATTACTATTTTGTGCTCTAATATTTGCCTTTTGTGCATGTACCTGTAGTAAAGTACACAGTATGAGGTTAGCAATAATATAGAAAAACTAACTAAACAAATAGGCCCTAACCAGCTTTAATTCACCTTAAGTATCATAATTTATTTCAATAAAAACTTTCAATAATGTATTAAGTTTAATGGACATTTACATTCAGATTCACTAAAAAGGTTTAAGATTTAGTACTGGTTTAAATTAAGATATGTATTCTAGTTGATGAGTTAGGTTTTGACAGGTTTTTGTCCTGTCATTGTTCATAAGTCGTCATTAAAAACATGAGTTATTCTAATATTTCTATGATTTGCTTAGTTTCTCAATGGTATTCTTGAAACGTATTGCTAGAATGAATTTAGTTCTATTGTTGTGAAAGTATGTACTAAAATTTCCCTTTTTTTTTTTCATAAATATGTGAGAAAGCTCAAAAATGAATGCATAGTATAAACCTTAGTTGTCTTATTCTTGCACTTGTCAGTTTAAAACTTTTGGTTGTCAAATAGACCGGTCTAGCGTTGAAGAATCCGACAGTTACTAATTTTAGCAAACAATGTTTTTTATAAATGAACTAAACTTAATAACTTCGGAACCATTTGACGGTTCCGAAGTTCTTAAGTTTAGTTCATCGAAAGCTATCTCATACCCAAATCGTGATGAACAATGTGAAACACACGTTCATAAGAATTGTGCACTGCTTCTCCTTTGAGCCCAATTCGTCGATCTTCTAAAATCATGTCGTGGACAGAATCAATTCATGGTGCTCGTCTTTGACATCTGTTCTTCCTTTTTTAAACTCCGCAACCCAGTTTTTAATAATGACGTATGAAGGGCACTGATTACCTAAGATTTCTATCATATCAGCAACAATTTCTTTGCCCAATAACCCTTTCAAAAATAGATATTTAATAACTGGCCGAAACTCGATTTTTTTCAAAATCTAGCTTTTTCTCAGACATACCATTTTCAAAAATGCACAGGTTTGTCACCGTTTAATTTATGGATGTCAAACTTTAACAACTTATTTATAAAACATCATAGTTGTAACCATAGCAACCATATTCAGTTTTGTCTAAACCCTATCTAATATACCACTTTTGTGTTGGCATTCCCAATAACCCTAAATACTAGTGATTTTTGATTTTTTAATTAAGTTGGCACAATAAAAGAATCAGGACCGTAATGCACGTAAAATTTATATTTTAACCCGAAAAAAGTTTTTTTGGTAGTTTTAAATGTACTATGTTTGTTTCTCGCAATATTATTTGTTCTGTGTACGTTTTAGGACGCTTGGCGTCCTCACTTAAATTTTACAACTCTTTTGCTCCGCTGTTCACTGCTGGTTCTTAATGCAGTCAAGCCCCAAAAATAAATAAAAATCTTGTTTTTGTTGCACTTTAAACTGCGTTGAAGAGAAGTTTAAACCAATCTCTAGGACAGATATTATATTAGACGTTTTTTTTTCTAAATTTTTTTCCAAATTTTGTCAAACAATTTTAAAAAAACGTGTTTCCTAATAAATAACACAAAACAGTGATTTTTGTTTATTGATTTAAAATATAACAGGATTAAGATGCTTATAAATTATTATATAAGTTACTTAGAAAATACGTTAAGAATATATTCGATTAGTAACAGAACATTAACACTTGAAGGAAATTCTCGCATTTAAACCAATTTGTAGGGGGGTAAATTCCCCCTTCACCTGCTTTCACCTATTGGCGCCTCTGACAGAACTGCTACTGCAACTAAATACCAGAAGACATGCTACTGTACCATTACACGTTAACTTCCCAGCTTATCTAAAAGTACCCACACAAATAAGAAAATAATTTACACCTAAAACTCTTAGTTGAACTGACCTAATGCTAACTTAAAAATAAACTTCAAATAGGTGATGCTTATGCAGAACTGTATAACCTGATACTACCTGATGCTTACTATGTGTGTTGTATAGATGCATCGACCAAGAGTCTTCGTCACAAGCTGTAGAAATAAAGTTTTACTTAGAAATGAACATGACGTGGATATATTATCGTGATTAAGCAGGCAATCATTCAAAACTGATTGTATTTTGCATTGGTTATCGTTATTTTTGATCTGACAAGTAACCAATAACGATTAGTTACTTTTCTGACACCCTCAGGGTTCTTGATCTGTGTAACATCACGTTACTGCTCCTATTTTAGGTAGTTTGATTTGCTCTGACTAATTTGCGACTTCCGTCGAATAAACCTATCGTTTTCTAATCCAACATCGGTCTGTAGTACATAACTAAGTCACATCAACTAAAAACGAAATAAATTCGTTAACATGGACAATAAAAACTTTCTGAAAGTTTTGTGATTACATGGACCACTGGTTATTTATTTGTTTATTTCATTATTTAATGCAGCAACTACACCTGTAAACACTACGCAAACAGTCGGCCATTATCCTTATGGAAATGCATATGGCTATAATCAAACAAACTATGCCTCAACCACAACATCAAGTTCTTCAAATATATACCCGACCAGCTCTGCTCAGGTGAGCACACTATCACAGCCTACTGCAACAAAGGAATCTAATGTTGACTTACTTTCAGGTAAGCATTACCCTTATTATCAAGAACTAAGCATTAAAAAACATATTCAAATCTAATACTGACACAACTTAAGTTTTCTTTTGATTTCTCCAGTTTAAATCCACTTAAGGGGATATATAGTTAGAATTTTCAAAAAATCGATTTTTTTTAAATCTCATTTTCGTAATGTACATATATTCCAGTACACACACAGAAAATTTCAAGGCAATCCGGCGATTATTTTCGAAGTTACACGCATATTTGTAAAGACGAGTCAGAGCGATTGTACACTATGTAACGTGCTTTTGAAACTTTAAACGCGTTTTTCTCAAAACTGTGTTTTTAAAGTCGGTGACGTAGATTTCTCGGAAACGGCTGAACCGATCAGTCTCAAATTTTAACACAAGCTTCTTAAGCATAGTTTTTAGTAATTAACCGAAGGTTTTTTCTCACCGATAAATATATATTTTTTTATAATTATTTAATAAAAAAAACTGTAGTTGTAGTTCAGCCTGTTCTATTAGCAGAAATGCACACCAAATTTCGGGATATTTCTGAAATCAGTTAATGTCATTTAAGCTACTACAATTAAAAAAAGTTCCACGTTATGTAATAAATTTGAATTAGAGCAAGCAAATGCAAACGAACACACTGCGACGCACTTTGTTAAAAGAAAAGTGTTTGGTTAAAAACTGTCAAAGATACTATGATGAGTATCCTGGACCAAGTACTTACCGCTTAAAACTTGAAAAGAACATTAAAATAACTTCGAAAGGTACCCTAAAGAAAGACACAGAAACAACGGGGTGTTCTGAGGGAAGCAAGTTGTAGTAGGGCGCGTGCAAATTAGCCCTTAGCTCAGTTAGCCAGAATAGGTTCGATTGGACGCCACCAGTTTTTTTACACCGACACAAACTGGAAGTCGCCTAGGTGGTTTAGGAACCTGCTTCTCACAAAACAAACCCGTTATTCATAAATGAAAATTGAAAGCATAGGGCGCAGTGAGCTGAACAGAAACAACTTAAATACTTTTAACCCTGTACATATATTTACAGATAAAAATAAAAATTACAGGTGCTTACAAATCAAGAAAATTGGGCGATTTTTGCCCCCGCAAAATAAACAGATGTTTACAAATCAAGAAAATTGGGCGATTTTTGCCCCCGCAAAATAGACAGGTGTTTACAAATCAAGAAAATTGGGCGAGTTTTGCCCCCGCAAAGTAAGAAAATTATACCACATAAAAAAGGAAAAAAAAAACCTCCTGAGGAAGCGTGTCCTTATACAAAAAAAGAATATAGGCTGGCTCCTTAACCCCTACTGAATGCAATAGGGTGGCTTCTTTACACCCAGCGGATAAGAAGTAGGGATGCTTTGTAGCCCCCACGGGAGACAATAGGGATGCTTTTCAGCCCCTACGGAAGACCCTAGGAACACAACAATTCCTAGTAATTAAGTACAGTAATTTAAATATATTTGAAGTTACGTTAATAATTAAAAATAAAAATCAGAAGTTACGTTAATAAAAAAAGTTAATATTTGGAGAAATAATTTACTGGAACTAATCCGCAAAATTTAAGAATATTAAATAAAAGGCTACTAATGAATGAGAAAGCCAGTGGCTTGAAATCAAACGCAAAATTTAGGTAAGTAGAAAAATATTTAAAAATAAGAAGCTACGTTAATATCAAAAAAAGTTACTAAAAAGAGAAAGTAATGATTAAAACCCACTTGCAAAATTTAAGCAAGCTTAAGATAATATTAAAAAAAGTTACGTTAATAAACAAAAGAACTCATTACTCAAAGACATTGATAACTAAATATAATGGTACAGTTCATTGGCACTTTAACGATAAACGTTAATATTTACAAAGAAATAAATGTTCATCAACTGACCAGGTTTAACGCTGTATTATGCTATCTTACATTAACAAAAAAAAAATACTAAAAGTACAACAAAAGCAAAATAATTGATAACTAAATTATGAGTTTACGCAAGATTTCAAGTATAACCTAAGAAAAAGGCTTAAGCGGAGCCAGTAAAAAAAACTAAAAAGTGAAGCCCTATTTAGCTTGACTTAAGATTTAAACGTTCAAGCAAAATTTAAAGTAAAAGAAAAGCTTAAGCGAAGCCCAAAAAAAGAACATAATTAAGACTTTAAACCCCTACTGTAGCTTGACCTAAAAGCTAAGCATTTAGTACTAATTGAACAAATCGTATCAATGTAAGATAGCATAAAAAAAAACAGATAATAATTGCGTTTAGAAAAATTTTAGTCACTGAAATTAAGAGAAAACGCCCCTTATATGGAGAAACCGTTTAATTAAACAAAATACACCGCTTATGTGCCTTTATAAAAACACAAAGCTTAAATTAAAAGCTACCATATACCGCTAATGTGCATCTATCACAAATTTAGATTTAATTAGTGTGTAACTTTTGTGTTTATGACCGTAAATGAATAAATAAATAAATAAATAAAAACACAAAGCTTAAATCACAAGCAAATACATTGCTACCATAAAACTACTTACTACTCTAGGTTCCAAATGCAGGTTTAACTAATTATAAAGCATCTATTTAACTAAACTACCCTGAGTTCCAAACAGTATAAAATAATTAAATAAAGGATTTTGTGGTACCTATCTGGAATATTATTTAAGTACCATTGCGCCCAAAAAAAACTAGGACAACAAAATTTGTTGAAATTTACTGTGATCTCCTAGACTATTACGTATTACCTTAGGTTGAACCTCATACAGGTGTCATGTGTGACAGTTGTCAGTTTGATTTATTTAAATAATTGACTTTACATTTACTTCCTAAATATGCCTCAGTTAACCCTCCAGCAAAAATCAATTATCTACAGTCGATTGCGAGACGGTGTCAGTATAAGAAACATATCAGTTGAAGTAGAAGTCGACAAAAATACCGTGTTCTTGGCAAAGCAAAAAATTGCAGAGCATGGAGCTATTATTAGAAAAGCAGTTTCTGGTCGCCTCAAACTCTCGACACAAGATCAAGACAGAGAATTAGTTGATTTTTTAAGAGATCACCCCTTTGAAACCGCCATAAAGGCCAAAGAAGATACCAATTTCCCAGGGTCTGTTAATACGGCTCGGAGGAGAATTCGCAATTCTGATATAAGGAATCGATGTGCCGCTAATAAAATATTTTTAACGGACAGAAACAAATAAATCAGGTTAGATTTTGCCCATGAATACCTCAACCAGAATAATTTGTGGGAAACAGTGGTATTTTCAGACGAAAAAACATTTCAGTCTTGTAATAATGGAAGATTCCGTGTTTATAGGCCATCTGGTGCGCGATATGATGATGAGAGATATACTCACAAAACTAATAGAAGTGGACGTTTCTCTGTAAACGTTTGGGCTTGGATTAGTGCTAGGGGTACAGGAGCCTGTCAGATCGTGGAGGGGAGACTTACTGCAGCGCTATACTGCGATATTCTCCACCAAGTAATGATACCCTCGGTTGGCGCAGTTTATGACCAATATTATATATTCCAGCACGATAATGCTCCGATACACAAAGCCCGTTTTACTCAAAATTTCATTAAGGAAAATAATATTCGTGTTTTACCATGGCGTTCGAGGAGCCCCGATCTCAACCCGATCGAAAACGTTTGGGGTTTAATGATAAAGGCTATAAATAAGCATAATTTCCAGCCAAGAAATCAATATGAACTCCGCGAAAGAATAAACCAAGCTTGGGATGAAATCGACGTAAATACTACGAGAAACTTAGTTTTAAGTATGCCGCGAAGGTTCCAAGAAGTTATCATCAAAAATGGTGCAATGACCAAATATTAAAAAATATATAAAATGTATTTTAATTTAGATTTTTTTAGATTTAGAAATGATTTAATATTTTTACCTATTGATTTTGATTTAATTTTTAAGGTTTGATCGCTTTTTGATTTTTCGTTCATGTTTAATATACGCTTAAAATATGTTGTTTTGAATAATTGAAAAAAAAATTATAATCCAAAATTATAACTTTGGGGTTCCTATATCTATATTTGTTTTTATATCTATATCGACCATAAAATTCGGACAAAATGAAAACATACTTTTGATTTCACCTCGTATCGCAAAGTACAAAAGGTAACAATCTTGTAACCAAGGCTATTTTCTACAGGGTAAGGTGTTAATATTTACACCTTCAGAGTACCTCCTTAAAGTCTGGGAGCTACAACTCAGCTGTCCCAGTATTACAATTTTGTTGTCCTAGTTTTTTTTGGGCGCAATGGTACATCTACACAAATTAATAAATTAAGAAAAAAAACGCTGATTATACTTCACGCTTTAATTTTTCAGTCTGGGGTATATGACAGGCTTGTCAACTTGGCGTTTACGATAACAAATTATACTGTCAGACTAACTAGCACCACAAACTCCTTTATATCTATATAAATTAAGGTTTGAAATTAAAATCAGATAGCCCACTGCAAATGACTCACGATAAATAAAGTCGATTGAAAAAAGGAACCGATAAAGACAATCTACATTTACTAAGCGAGTGACTGACTACTTAAATCCAAGCTTAGTTGTACCAACTGGCCCGTAAGCTGGTATAAAGCGGCCCTAAACATAACTTATGGATTGTAGGAGCTTTACGGTACACAACTAGAAATTATTCAAGCATTTAAAAGAATGCAAATCAGGTAAAGTAATATTAATATTGAGAAATTGATTTGATATTGCTCGCTAAAATTTTAATTATAATGTATGGGCGTAAAACAGGCAGATATATATCTAAGAAAAAGGCATGGCCCTAAACAAAAACTTCAAGGTGACTTACCTCCTCAAGCGAAGAGGGCTCGAAATTCCAAACTCCACAGACAAAACACCAAAAAAAAAAGGGGGGCAGCTACCAGCGGTCTCCAAATCGTCAGGCCGATGTTAGTGGTTGATAAAAATAAAAGAAAGAAAACCCTTAGAATGAATATTCCCATGTACGTGGGGTCTATGCATTGACAAAAAACGTATAAAAAAACTCGCCAGATATGATGTTATCGAACGAAGTCGTCACAAAAATCCTGCGTCTTGCAAGTAAAAATTCAGCAAAAGAATTTAAATCGCAGTATCGAACTTTAATCCAAAAAAACTTGAGTCTCCAAACTGAAGCTTTTAAGTCCCACACTGCAAGGCAACTTCGTCGAAAGTCAGTATCTAAGTGGCGTCTCGTGTCCAGAAGAAAAGAATCACATTGCTACCCCACTACCGACACCTAACAAAATGGGGCCCGTGAATTTCCGTCCTTGCGCGGTCAACCCTACTAAAAATCTTCCGCTAAAGCCTGTGGCCTTAACGACCGAGCATCGAATAACCGCGCTGGCCACGCGAAAATGACAAGTTGCTCTAGGACAAATTTTAAACCCTCCGGTTTGGCAACACCGGAAGGCCTTGTCAATGACAGCGTTAGTCCATCTAACCCCACAAAATCTACAAAAATTAAAACAGAAGTTCTAAAAATTAATGTTTGAGCAAAGAAAATGTTTGGAAAACGAATCTAAATAATAGAAAATGCTAAATCCAAGAATCCAAGACAGTAAAGGCCATGTGATCAATAGCCAAACAAATTAAGGGCGTTACAATGTCTCAAGAGAAAGTAAACAGCGGATTCCCAATAGGTAGGTAGGTCTTCAAAATTTATTATTTAGACATGTTAGCATAAATAGACTAAGGGCGACTTGTCTATACACACAGGGTGGACCTTAAACAAGGCGCAAAAAAACAAAATTCAGGGCCCAAACCAGAGAGAAAGATGTTAAAACAAACTACAAGCTTCAAAAGATGGGCAAGCTGACTTCGGGACACGCTAGCAGCAATTAGCCAGAACAGAAAGCCTAGAAACTAGCCTGAGAACATGACAGGTCCAACGTGTGAAGATTCAGAATCAAGGTAAATTATTAAGTAAAACTAAACAGGCAGTCGCGAATAAAATTAATTAGTATAATTAGTAAACACATACCCAGACAATGTGGCAAAAATGGCCTGTCACAACACTCGAAATCTACGATCGTTACGTGTTGTGTTCACCTCTTTATATTTCGCCTTTTCGTCTTTTCAACTATCCATCCCATTCATAGTTACGCTGACGATAGTACCATTCACTCCAACATTTATTTTCTAGACAAGTCTCGAATCAACAGCTGGATATTAAACGCAGATCTATGAACCTATTCCTTTCCCAAGATCTTTAATTAATACTAGACTGGGGTGCCAAAAACATTGTTATGTCTTGCTTCCTGTCACGCAATCCGGCAACACTTACTCCATCCACATGAATGACCAAGCCCCACAGAACAATCAAATACTATTCGTTTTTATATACACTGCTCAAAAAAATTAGAGGAACACTTCTTTGTATCTCTATAACTTTTATTGTGGAAATGATATACATATGAAACATTTAAACTTCTAAAGCCACATATGTTATCCTATTAAATAAATGAACTTAAGAATTAAGAATGCAATAATTATTAAGATATGATTAGGAATTTAAAAAAAATACAAAAATCAAAGTGGCGATAGATGCATTTTCTTTGCAAAACATTTGTGGAATTCCCTTCGTATGAGAATCAGTATCTCGTGTGTCCTCCACCAGCACGAATAACTTCATGACACCTCCTTGGCATGCTCCTTATAATTCTTCGAATATTTTCTTGGGGTATACTTTCCCATTCTTCGATTAAGGCTTCTTCTAGGTGCAGGAGAGTTTGGAATGCATTTGGACGCTTCCGAATGCGTCTGTCCAACAAATCCCAAACGTGTTCGATAGGATTTAAATCGGGACTAATCGCAGGCCAATCCATGATTTGAATACCTCGTTCATGTAGGAAGTTTATGGCAATGGCTGCTGTATGTGCTTTCGCATTATCTTGCATCAGTATGAAATTTGGACCTACACCGTAAGCTACAGGTACAACATGTTCTTCTAGCACATTATCGATGTAACGTTGAGCGTTTAGACTTTCATGAATTACCACAAGGTCGGTTTTTCCTTCAAGACTTATCCCTCCCCAAACCATTATCGACCCGCCACCAAACCTTTGCACTTCTCTTACTGCAGCAGCAGAATACCGTTCGCCGGGACGTCTGTAAACACGTGCTCGACCATCACAACGTGTAAGACGAAATCTTGACTCGTCGGTGAAGAGTACTTGTGTCCAGTGTCGAAGTTGCCAATTAATATGCTCACGAGCAAAATTTAAACGGCATATTTTGTGACGCCTTGTCAAAATGGGTATTCGCACGGGTCTTCTGGGTCTCAAGTTAGCTTCTTTTAATCGATTTCTAACAGTCTGGTCGGAAATATCTAGTCCATGAGTCACCCTAAAAGCACTTTGAAGATCATTTGCTGTTAGTATACGATTACGCAATGATGAAAGAACTAAATATCGATCTTGATTTTGGGTGGTTTTCCTCTTACGACCTTGCCCGATGCGTCTTTTCTACTGACCAGTTTCCCTAAAACGATCCCACACACGTTTTATAACAGAAGGACTGCGATTAAACATTCTTGCAACTTGCCGGATACGGAACCCATTTTCAATCAAAGAAACAGCACGAGCAACTTCAACTTCACTAAGATGCCGCATTTTATTTTTCGTGATGTCTAATTGACTTTCGCAACAATATGTTGCTGTTACCATGCCTACTAAATCTCGAAACTAAGCATAGGTCACTTTATCGCCACTTTGATTTTTGTATTTTTTTTAAATTCCTAATCATATCTTAATAATTATTGCATTCTTAATTCTTAAGTTCATTTATTTAATAGGATAACATATGTGGCTTTAGAAATTTAAATGTTTCATATGTATATCATTTCCACAATAGAAGTTATAGGGATACAAAGAAGTGTTCCTCTAATTTTTTTGAGCAGTGTATTATTTTTTAACAATTTAAAGCCAAAATTTAGGCCAAAAATCGATTTTTTTTTCTGAGAAGCCGCCATTTTGTCAAAAAAAATTATTTTGCTTATTCCTTCGATTAATTAGAAGATTATACATTACTTTAACGAAATCTGTTTGGTTTTTCATTTTCGATGCTCCAGTCCAGAGATATCGTGGTCACCGCAAGATGCCTTTTTTGAGAGGAACTCCTGGAGATCAGCTATAGCAGGTTTCAAAATTATAATTTTTACAAATACATAAATCTTAAAATACAGTTAAAAGTTACCATAATATGTGTACAAATTTTCACATTAATAAATTTAAAAGTCTTCTCAGAAAAAATTCTTGAAAAATCGCTTTTTTAGGCCTCCTGACTGTATATAACCCCTTAAGACTATTTTGCACAGGCAGTAACATTTTATGTGCAAAACCTTTAATGGTTCTAAATAATTTTAAACACGTTTAATTACATATTATTCAAATGACTGGTCCTAGTAATTATTTAATTTTTATTTAAATTTGTATATTTTTACTTTGATGACTTCCTTCATAATTCAAAACCTAGTGATATCAGATTATATTTAAATCTAAATATTACTAAAATATGTACAGGAATATCAGTTTACGTTAAGAACATAACTTTGTGGCGTATTAATAATTATAATAAAAATTTCAAATTTTATAAGAATTTTTCTATTGTTTTTAAGGTTCTAATTCATAAACAAATTAATCAATACTTGCAATGTAGTTATTTAAAATTTATTATTTCAGGTTTGGATTTTACAGCAAGTCACATACCAACACTAACTCCACAACAGAATGTACCTGAAAAACCAAGAGAACCAGAAATCAAACCGCCAGTTTTAGAAATTAAACCTCCTGCCCCAGGTCCTAAAATCCAAGAAGAACCGATAGACGTACCAAAGAAAGAGGTCATTAGAGTATTGCCCACTAAACCTTTAAATAATAGTGAGGTAGGTTTAATTTTTCCATTTTTTCCAATTTTCCAATTTTTTTTCCTACTTCGAAGCCAAAAGAAAAGGTTACGATTTTAACACTCTACATGTACAGTTGTACAGGGTGAGAAAACGATTTGAAATATTTTCATGTTTATCATGAGTTAATCGGGAGATAGGGGATATTTTTGACATTTACCCCCTCTCTTTATTTTGAGGGAATTACTTTGGAATTTTAAATGGGATGATGTATGTAGTTTTGTTTATAAAATTCGAATCTACGTAAAAAAACTACGTACGTGTACAATTTTTGTTTCATTAACTCTTTCGGTTACGGAACTAAATTTTGATTGAATTTTAAAATAAATAAATTTTAACAATAAATCAAGTTCACTTATTTCAGAATTATTATTGGTTTTAATGGAAATGCGTTATTTTTACTTAAGTCAGTTGAGAATTTTGACGTTTTAACGATTATTTCTTAGTTCATTTGATTCAATATAGCAAACTAACATATCATACTTTTCAAACTTCTAATAAACTCTCATTTCAGCCATTTTTTTAAACGAAAAACACAGTAATAAATAAGAAGTGGTGGTTTTGAGAACAATATATTTTTTTAAATCTCTTACAAATTTTGACAAGCGGTCTGTCTAGTAGCCATGAAAGGATACTGTTATATTTATTTGTTTCAAATCATTATTTCACGGCCTACTATGAAATATTATACCCTTTTTTTGAATTGGAAAATTCGGAAATTATTTCAAAAGATATATTCCAACAGTAATTATACATTTTTGAAAGGCTTATGAAAAGAGCAATCGAAAAAAAAACAAAATATTCAGGGTGTCCCATTGAAATATATGCACCTTTGGTTTTTATCTTAAAATTCGTTCGTACTAGAAAAAAATTGACTACGCCACTGTATAATAATCGGTTTTTACCTTACCGATAAGTTAAAAGGCAATTGAGATACGAGGGGTGCTTGAAAATTACACATTTTTAAAATCGTCTTGTATCTCCGAAACGAAGGGAGCTCTGAAAATTCTGTTTGTAGCATCATACGTTTCACGAGAAGGTAGCACAGTATTGCGAAAACCGCAGCTTCTATCTTTAAAGATAACCGAGATACCCTGCAAAACTGGCGAAAACTGGACACCCTGTACATTGTACAGGGTGGTAAATGAATGTTTTCGAGTTTTTTTTTTGTTTACTATTAATGCTGGATTAAAACGAGGAACAATTTTTTATTGCAACTTTTAATGAACTTTAACATGGTGTTTTCACTTTTTAATCCGACGTTTCGTCTTCGAGAAGCCATCATCAACCTATTTTTTTAATACGGCCCTGGACCTTTTAGTTTATGTTTCGACAGCGTGTATAACAATTAATATCTTAATAAAAAATCTAACAAATTTCCAGAAGTCACATTGAGTAATAGAAAAATGGATAAAACGATTTTATGTGACACGTAGTAGCGGTATTTTCGTCATATTTAAGTACATAGTTGTATGGGCTTTCAAAAAATGAGATAAATAAGAAACAAGTTAAAAAACGAAAACCTGACTGACAGGTGAAAAGTGAGAAATAAGTTGGATGTGTAAATGGGATGTATATTCATAGTTGTATTACAAATATTTATATCGAGGGGTAAACAGCTGTGGATTTCTACGGATGTTCGTAAATTTCTATGGATATCTATGGATTTTCATGTATGTCGAAGTAGCAAATGCGCATGTGTTAATGTGCGAACGTTTTAAGGTGTGAAGCGAGGTTTGAACGTACCTATCCCTTCACTGTCATCTGTGGTCCAGTCCACTTTTGCGATATCCAAATTTATACATTTTCTCGAATGTCCGTGGATTTCCGTGGATGTCTGTGGATGTCTGTGGATTTTCGTAGATTAGATGGATTTTTGTGGATATCCGCAAATTTCTGTGAATTTCCTTGGATTTCCATGGATGTCTATGGATTTTTCTGTGGATTTATGTCACAAAACTGGATTTCTGGTGTACACATTTTAGTCAGCTGTTGACCTCTCGGTTTATATACTATAAAATGCCTGTGCTATCTATTCATGAGAAAGATGTTTCACATAACAGGCGTAGGTGCGATATAAATTAGCATACTTCAGAAACTTGTTACTCCTAAAACTTTTTCCACTTTCCACTTCTGAATTGAAAATTTAGCTATGTAGGTTCATTTATCGATTCTATTAGATATCTGCAATAGCGTCTGTTCGGTGAAACATCTTTCTAATGAATAGGTATATGATATATTTGCAGTGCAACTGTGAATGTAAATCCCATTTACTGATACGCAACTTGGTTATAAGTTTTCAGATGTTTTTTTTTGCGTTGTTAAACTTATTTTTTATTAGTGGAATTACTTTTTATAATTTAGGTGAAATCACTGTTTAACCAAGAACTAGAAAAATACGAAAAGTACGTTGAAGCCCTGACGAGTAAAACCCTTAGTGGACCAACTACTTTAGATGTAAAGTGGAAAGAGATTCAGGACAGCCAAGAGCGTGATAACCAAAAAAGAATTATATCCGTGGCAAGATGTTACCCAATGAAGAATAGATACCCTGACATTTTGCCTTATGACTATTCTAGGATAGAGCTGACATCAACAGGGGATGATTATATCAATGCTTCATTAATAAAGGTAAGGTAATTAAATAATTATTAGTTTTTGATTTCTTTCACTGAAAAGCATTAAAAAAACTTGTTAAGACTGTTAGAGCACTTTTTCCCCTACATACAGAGTGAACTACTAACAATAAATTAGGATTTGTCTTTTAAAAATTAATTCTATTAATTGTTGCTCTTGCATGAGACTGTATGATTGTATATACATGGTTGCGATAAAGAAACGGATCACCCTCATATGTGGAATACCGCTTAATTTATCTAAAGTCGCTCGGACCTGTCAATTTAATTTTTTTGATATGCATTTTTTTAAGAAAAAAAATTTCAGGTAGGACCAGGAAAGTGCTACGTGTACGAACATTTATTTTCAAATGAAACACCCTGTATATTTTTACATTCCTGGAGTTTACAGTCAATTCTAGACATTTTTTATGGAAACCTATCTTCAACGGTTTTCGAAATATTACTTTTACTTTTTAAAATAAAAAGTAAAAACTTTATTAGGAAAGCAACCCCATCAATCAACCCCGTCAATCAAACACAAGCAAACGAAAAGATATGGAAAAAATTATCCTATAAGATGTTGAAAATATCCTCCACTAACCAGTCGGTCTAAAAATTCCTGTTGTACATTGTGTACCACTTGTGGAGACATTTTTCTCGTATGACTCGTAAGCGGTATTCCATATATTATAACAGGGTAGCCACATTCTGGAAAACCGGGAATAGTCAGGGAAAAGTCGGAAATGTCAGGGATTTTTTATTGAAATCAAGGAATTTGTTCATCCATAATATTGAAATTATTTTCTGATGAAAGTCCGATGCTAGCACAGTTAAGTCTCCATCTTATTTTACATCCATTCCCCTACAGTAGGGGACTGTAGTATCTCCACTGTATTTTCTTAGTTTTTCTCTTTCTCTTTCCTCAGTGTGTGTCTTTGTTGTCTTGCGCATCGCTTTTACCGTCAGAAAGTATGCGCAAAATGACAAAGATAGAGTAGATAGAAAAAAAGGCTAGTATTATAAACAGAAGCATGTAAATCACTTATTAGTTGAAAAAAGACTTTAGTGCAGTGGCGGTTGGTGAAATTTTAAAGTTGTATATCTCTGTTGCTACTTACGGGACCCATGCCAAGTTCAGGGGTTTTGATAGTGAGCCTACTAGGAATGTTCTGGTAAAGAAAAAAATGTTTTGTAATTGCGAAAAAAGGTTGAATTTTGCCCTGGCCTACCCTGGGAAAAAATGAACACGTTTAAGTATTTTAATTATTATTTTTTCCAAATAAATTTTACATCTTTTTGTCGAGAATTTATAAATTTTAAGAGAAAAAAGTGTGTTAGTAGAAAGTTTTAAGTAGTCTCTTGAATTTTTTAAAATTATAGTTTAGGTTGAAAAAAATTAAAATGACTATATTATTATCTAAACTAAAACATAAACACTTTTTTT
Source organism: Philopedon plagiatum (assembly GCA_963971165.1). Lineage (NCBI taxonomy): Eukaryota > Metazoa > Arthropoda > Insecta > Coleoptera > Curculionidae > Philopedon > Philopedon plagiatum. The sequence goes on along the minus strand of OZ020189.1, from coordinate 38,340,558 downwards.
AAAGTCTACATAGTTTCATGATACAACGTAAAGTAAGGGAGAAAACTCAAAGATTGTCTGGAAAACCGGGACAAGTCGGGGAAATTTGATCTTGAGAAAAAGTGGTCACCCTGTATAAGGGTGGTCCGTTTCTTTGTCATAACCCTCTATGTGATGTGTATATTGGGGTTTTTTACGTTTAGAAAAATACTTTATTTCTTAATATTGTTGGTTTCTCATTATTGGTAACCTAATTAAAACGACAAATACACTCTTTATTTTTATTTTCAGCAAATTTCTCCATTTGGACCCCAATTCATCGTAACTCAAGCACCACTGCCTTCCACCAATGGTGATTTTTGGGCCATGATTCGCGAGCAGCAAGTTGAACTGATATTTTGTTTGATAAATGACAATGAGGTAAGGATTTTTTTAAACAAAATACCTATTTTTGATAATTATTCATTGGTACGCCTGTAGATTAACCTTCACTTATTTTATGAGCTGTTTCCTAAATATCTGGAAGTTACCTATATACAGTGTGGGCAAAATGAAGATTTACAACTTTGAGTTTTTTTGGCAAATTTTTAGTGGTATTTCAGCTAGAGTCTCACGAATATTGTGTGTTAACTGTTGATCAATCTGAGGCTTATTGCAATATACCTTTCCTTTTAAATATCCCCACAGAAAGATAAGAAGTATGGCGCCATAAGATCAAGAAACCTTGACGGTTAGTCGATGTCGTCGATTCTTAACAAACTTGTGGTGATATTTGAAAGAAAGAATGTATTCCAATAATTCGCAGACTATTCATTAGTTAAAAACAGTATTCTAGAAGCTATAGCTAAAATACAGTTAGACATTGCCAAGAAGTCATAAATAATAACATGGAAGAGATAGGAGATGGAAATGTCATCAAAATTTCGCGCTATCTTGTTGATATACAATAGGCTTGTATTTAGATGTCTGTGATATTATAATCAAAATAATGAAATTTTTTATCAATATATTAAGTTGTCATAAAAACTGTTGACATGTATAATCTTACTTCCAACTGCTGTACCTCCCTATCGACGATGTATTTTATTTTCTAAATATTTACGATAAATGCAATGATCACGTGACCCTGGGATATTCGTTTTTGTTCGGTTTTAATGTTTTTAGTAATAAGAGCGTTCTTAAATTCGTCAGATTGTTCCATCGATGGTAACGGAGGTTTTTTCTCCTTGTTTATAATAAGGATGTTAGAAAGTGACAGAGCACAGCAATGGAATTAATCGTTGAATTTAGGAATATGCAGTTGTTCATGGTCGTTGGCGAACATTCACGAAGGTTTGGTATAAATGCAATAGTTTGAACGACAGTATTTCCCCTTGCTCTTCGGAGGTGTTTGTCAGAAATAAAGGGGAATGCTGCTTACAGTTTATCTCAATATAAGTAAATGGCGCCATCCCCTCATTCTTCCGTGATTAATAACAACCAAAGAACACACATTTGTCGTGCAGTTTTTTGCCCCTTAAATGACACTATTCCGTACGACATCCTTACTTCATCCAAATATAATAAATTTTTTATTATAATCATTAACCTTAGGTATATTATATATTATTCCTATATTAATTCTATTACTTATTTCAAATAAACCTTGCCCATTCTTTCTTGTTCTTTGCCATTCCCTTTGCATCGTTCCAGGATATTCCTCGTTTCTTCAGGGTTTCCGCTAGTGTACTGTCCCATGTTCTTCTTGCTCTACCTCTTTTCCTCTTGTGTGTTGATCTTGCCAGCCATACTGTTTTTGTATGTCTCTCTTCATCCGTACGTATTACGTGTCCAAACCATTTCAATTCTTTATACTTCCTAAAATCGGCTCTACCTTTAAGTCTTCTCTTATTTGTTCATTTCTTATTCTGTCCCTTCGTGTAACTCTTTTATCCACTCTTAAATACCTCATCTCCAGTGCTTGTATTTTGCTCTTTGTTTGTTTAGATTTCACAGCCGTATGTTAAAACAGGTTTGAATACTGTACTGTCATTTTAGTTTTCTTTTAAATTTCTTTCTTATAAAAGCGTTGTTAATTACATAATATAACTTTGTCGAACTTTTTAATTCTACTGTTGATTTCTGCTTCTTCCCTTCCATCTTTATGTATGTTTATTCCCAAATATCTGAATGTTTCCACCTGTTCAATATCCTTTCCATCCAGTTTAATTGTTATTTTTCTTTCTTTTTTTCCCTATTGTCATGACTTTAGTTTTATCAGCGTTAATTTTCATGCTTCTCTTTCTTAAAGCTGTTTCCCAAGTTACAAGTTTGGTTGTAAATCCTTTTCATTTCCTGCATATATCACTAAGTCATCAGTGAAGGCATTTTCGGCCACATCCACCACGTGCATATTTCTGTACCCTATTTAAAGTTTCTTTATTTTTCTTTTAATTCCACTTAAGACATCATCCAGTGCTATGTTGAAGTGTAGGGCTAAGTACCCCTCAATGTCGTAATCCTTCCTTAGTCGAAAATACTTACGACTGCGTATTACTCGTTCTAACATAGTTTCTGGTGTTCCTGTATCTGCTAGGAATTGCATTTATCAATTTATTGTTTATTCCTCTTTTTCTAAGGCTGTTCCATATGAATTTTCGGGGTATACACTCCAAAGCTTTCTCGATATCTATAAAAGCTATATATATATATATATATATATATATATATATATATATATATATATATATATATATATATATATATATATATATATATATATAGTGGTATTTATGTTCTTTTCAATCACCTGTTTTAATGTGAATATATTATCTTGTACCCCTCTACCTTTTCCAAATCCATTCTTTGGCTCTTCGAGTTGTGATTCAGTTGTTGTTTTTAGCCTTTTTTCAAGAATTCTTTCATGTCTTTAACGTGGTACTCAGAAGAGTGATTCCTCTATAATTCTTACATTCCTTGTTTCCTTTTTTGTGCAATGGTAATAATATTCCTACTTCCCAGTCTTCAGGTATTCTTTTCTCATTCTAGATCTTGTTTAATAGCATTTATAAAGTTTCCATCCCATTTGCACTCATGGTGTTTACCATACCTACTGTTATCCCATCGTTTCCTGCCGCCCCACCTCTTTTTAACTTCTTTATTGCTTCCACTATTTCCTCGTTCGCTGTTTCATCATGTTCTATAAATTCGTTGGTTTCTGTGTACCTCATTTTCCTCCTCTATTATTATAATAAATTAACTATGTATATTCAAATTAAAAGCTGCAAAGCATCTTTTTGCCCACCCTGTATAATGTATGGTAATAAAAATTGTAATACCTGGAAATAATACACCCATATTTACATAAGTGGACTTCTATATTTGACCGCTGTCTATGATACTTACCTTTTAACATCGTTGAAACATTTATTTATCTTCTTTAGCTGGGGAACTGTTAAATCGGTTACTGAAACGTTTTTAAGTAGCAGTCTTAGCGTAAATTAGTGGTTCTTCTTTGTCCAGAGCCAGAACACATAAGTGTACTAGTTTGGAGACATTTCTTGTAGCGTAGTCACAAATTTTCCACAGCGGGAAACTAGCTTCCCGTGGTTCTATAATACTTGAACTACGTCGTATTAGTGAGCTAATTGCGTAAAATCGGCTCGTTCGCTGACAGTTGTAATGTTAACGTGATGAACGCGACGCAGTAATGAAACAAACTTTTTACCAGCCCATATAACAATAAACTGATAAACTAAAAGGCAAAATAATTAAAAATAAAGCCAACAAAAAATTTATCCCGGAATTTACTATCGCTAAGATCGGTCTAATTTGACAAGCAGGGTTTTAAACTGACCAGTTTAAACTTAAGAGAACTAAGTTTAGTCCTATGGATTTATTTCTACATCTTTTTGCAAATTTAGAAAGAAAGAACAATAATTTAAGTATGTGTTTTCCATAATAATCTAACTAAGTTCATTTTAGCAACAAGTTTTAAGATAAAAATCATTTGGAAACCAAGCAAATCGCTGAAATATTACAATAACTCATAAGTTTTTAATGACGACTTATTAACAGTGCCAGAACAAAAATTTGATAAAATCTAGAAGATCTTAATTTAAAAAATACTAAATCTAACAAACCTTTTTAGTGAATCCCGGTGTTAAATTTTTTGTCCAGCCGCCTCCAAATTCTCATTTGATGTTGTTTCTCCATTCCAGATATCTGATAACGTTTATTGGCCCAAAGAAAAAGGACAGAACCTGACGATTTTAAACCAAAACATGGTTTTATCGTTACAAAGTATTGTGATAAAGCCCAACTGGACTGAAAGACTGATTTTGATAACCATTCCTGAAAAGAAAGAATCTTGGGTTGTTATGCATCTACAGTTTACGTCCTGGCCCGGAAGGTATGTATTTATACATAATATACTTTAGAGATTTAATTTTATTTTTAAATTTGAATAGATTTAGGACAAATTTAACCTTTTTTTTTCACATCAAAGACGCTAAAAGGCACTACTGCATGTAATTTAGTATACACCTCAATGTACAGGGTGGTCAGAAAAGGTCGCACCATATGGAAAATTTTTTATTTGACATTTCTCAGAAAATTGTATTCTTGAGAAAAGTTGGTGCTTGTTCCGAAACCTCTAAATACGATGACAGTTTTCGTAACACTTGCGTACTAAGGTCATAAATTGAAAAAAAGTTCAAATCGCTGAAGAATAAACTACCTCTATTTTTAAAAATTGATGAAAACTTTATTAAGGAAAATTGCTTAGAATCTTATCAAAATCCAATATATAATTTGAGGTTAAACTTTCAAAGATTTTTGTTGCACACTGTTCTAGAAAATTCACATTGAAACAAAAAGAAACAGGTAGAATTTCATGAAAAAAATAATTCATTAAAACTAGTTAGTAAAACTTAACAAAAATTATCCTTTTAGCATTTTACCGTCGCATGGACAAGAGTTCCGCATTTAAAAATATAAAACGAGTCAGGGCCGTACTCGGGCGATGTAAAATTTTGAAAAATATGTCAAACTGTTTTCTTTACAATTTTAACTTCAAATGTTGTATTTAGGACTTTAATGAGATCCTAAGGAACTTTTCTTAATAAAATTGTCGCCAGTTTGTAAAAATACAGGTAGCGATTTTTACTTTTTTGTAATTATTTATGACCTTATTACGCAAATGTTAGAGAAACTGTCATCTTATTTAGAGGTTTTGGAACAAATACCTTTTTTCCAAGAACAAAATTTTATATTTTTTTTCTACGGGCTACCCACACGTTGGTCCTCGAAAGGGGCAGCTTTAAAGAAGTATAAACACACTTGATCAATTTATTTATGTTGCAGCCTATTTCCCACAACGCCTGAGCCATTCGTAAGTTTCGTTCTTGAACTTATAAGTCTATTCCAACAACAGAAATCTATAAGCCATCCTATAGTGGTTCACTGTTCATCAGGTATAGGCAGAAGTGGACTTACATGTTTATTAACAAATGCGATATTGGATGTTACTAATCAAGCAAATTTAATTCCGGATTTGGCGTTAATGACTGCAAAATTAGGAAATTACAGAAAGAACATTTTAAGGGACAGAGAGCATTTGAAGTTTGCTTACGAAGCTATGCTCTGTTATATAAAGCAAGTTATTTTACAAGGTAAATCAGACACAAGTAACTTACACTTTTTGCAAATTATTTGTATGAGAGATCTTTTCGGGTGTTGTCATTTCTTTGTTATATAACAGATCGTGGTAAAACTTGACATACACTAGTATGCTGATAACCCTTTTACGTGTTTTGAGACTTAGATATTCTGCTTGTGACTGTGAGCTTTTATTAATATTAAGTCGATTTATTATTCCTAGAACCAATTAAATACCACAGGGCAAATACAAGGAATGTCACAAAGTATTAGTTTTGAAAAAAATCAATTTGAAAGTTTAACACTTTACGAACTGTAGAATAATTTTTATTTTAAATTAAACGACGCTTCTTTGTAATAAGCAAAGAGTTTTAATAACGCCTTGAAAATGCTACAACTAAAAAATATTTTTTTATATAAAAGAAAGTACAATAAAATAAACAATTTCTTCAGGTGAAAAACCAGGATTGTCCTTAGCATTTTCAGGCGTTTTTTTATTACTTCCTAAACTTAAATTTATATATCGTTAGTAAACAAACGTTTTTGCAACCTTTATAAACTCCCCATTTAAGCTCTTTAAGGGGTGTTTATAAAAGTAACAAACATTTCTGTTACCAGATATTTAAATGTAGGTTATATAGGGTAGGTGATATGACATTTACGGTAAATATTATACAACCAAAAATGTTTATTGGTTATTGTGTCTATTTACCTAAAGAAAACAACCAAACAAAAAAAAAGAAATTTAATTTCTACTGATAAGGTGCAGTGAAATTTCAAAGTTGTATATCTCTGTTCCTACTTACAGGAACCGTATCAAATTTAGGGGTTTTAATAGTGAGCCCACTGGGAATGTTTTGGTAAAGAAAAAAAAACATTTTGTAACTTGCGAAAAAAGTTTAATTTTTGAATTTCTTCCAATGGGAAAAAAATTAACACGTTTAGGTATTTTATTTATTATTTTTACTAAACAAATTCTACATCATTTTGTCGAGAATTTTTAAATTTTAAGAGAAAAAAATGTGTTACTAGAAAGTTATAGTCATTTGATTTTTTTTGAAATTATATTTTAGGTTTCAAAAAATTCAAATGACTATAACTTTCTACAAACACATTTTTTTCTGTTAAAATTTAAAAATTCTCGACAAAATGATGTAAAATTTGTTGAGAAAAAATAATAAATAAAATACCAGAACGTGTTCATTTTTTCCCAGTGGAAAGCAATGCAAAAATTCAACTTTTTTCGCAAGTTACAAAATGTTTTTTTCTTTACCAAAACATTTTCAGTGTTAAAACCCCTAAATTTGGTGCGGTTCCTGTAAGTAGGAACAGAGATATCCAACTTTGAAATTTCACTGCACGCCGCTACTTATGACCATTTACATATAAAAGTTGTAGCCAATTATCATCTGTTGATTGGTAGTTCGTTACTTTACTATGATACGAATTTCCTTGTTTAATAAATTGTAAAATATAAGAGAACACAACCTAACAGAGCCAACTGCAAAGTTAAATCAAGAAGGTGGAGTTCTAATAATTTATCGTTGATGATTCCGACGCACAGTGTTCAAAATTGATGAAAACATGATCGAAATTAATTACGTCTAAATTGTAAAACCAAGCTAACTGAAAAGTTGAATTGTTTGATATATACTGTAGAATGAATATAGAAAAATAATGTTTTGATTTTTTTTTGGAAGTTATGAATGAGGGGCGTTCTTTTCGGTTCCCACCCCTTAGAGTGTAAAATATTTTTAAAAATGTCGTAAATGTTTAAGAGCTTTAATTCCTCTGTTATTTAGCTAAGAAATGTTTTAGAAAGGCATTTAGTACGGTTTATATTCCTTATCCTTTTAAGTATTGAGAGGAGGTGACTTAAATGTAAACCAGTTTTTGCTTAATTATCAGCACCTTTTTATTGTAGGTGGCAGTATTACTATTTTATTTACACATGTATAAAAATTAAACATCTGAGTCCTCCGATATTTCTTCCCCATCGTTTTCATCGTCGACATATTCATCCTCTTTGAGTTGTTCCGTGTCTGTAAGGTCTAGCAAAGGAAGCATGCTGTGGTCTATTTTTTGATGGGCTTTTTTTGAGGGCTGCAACGAAGACAGAAGTGGATCTGAACTCAATAAAAGTCTATTGAATAAGTCCTCATTGATTTTACTTATGTCCTTATTTTTTGACTCCTGTGCCTCTTCTGACAGTTCACCGATGGGCAGTAGGGCTTCCTTAATGACCACAGCCCCATGCATGAGAATTTTATGTACTGAAGGTGGCATATAGTACCAGTTGTATAAGGATACATATAATTCTGCAGTGGCCTTACAATATTCTTCAAACTTGCCAATATTAATAGAATATCCACTATTTAACACACGCAAAATGACACCAAATCGTTGAATCAGTGTCTCATCTATACCTAAAAGAAATGGTAATATGGATTAATTATATATACCCTTAACTTGAGACATCATTACTAACCCGTAATTTGTGACGATAAAGTTGGATTTGAAAAGACTCTTCGAGCAGTGTTACCATTATTAGTGGATCCAGCTCCTTGTTTAGGTATATCCACTAGGAGTCCCATTTTACTTCTAAAGTCTTGCTGAATTTCCTTTTTTCTTGAATCATACACGGCTTTCTTCTCTTTTGATACCTACAAAAAATATTGTGTGTACTTGTCTTACACTTTAAAATAAAACATGCTTACCTTCCAACTTTTGATTTCAAGCCTGTAAGTCACGTGTAAAAGACATTCGAAAAATCTTATATATGCGTGTAGCACTGAAAGTCCAAATTGCAGACCTTGATGGATTGGGCGCGGAGATAAATCATTCATCTTCGATAGTTTGACGTCACAAATGTAACATGTCATGCTGGAGATTTCGGTCAATGCACTACATACTTTTCCATCCACCATTGTAAGTTTTAGGTCGACCTTAATGGGTCCGAAATTTGAGAGGTATGGTTGTAACAGTCCTATTTGCTGCTCAATCTCCTCTTGCTCTAGCCTTGATATTGCATCTGTCTCGTGCACCCATTGCAGTCTTATTGGACGACAGTAACTTTTGGAGGACGGCCGGGGATTTTTCCACACTATTGCATTTGAACTTTCATCAATTACTCGCAGGGGTACTAAAGATGTGGTGAACAAGCCTTCCTCAGCCCTGTTGCTTTGTCCTTCTCGAATTTGCCTATACGATGTATACCCAGAAGATCCGTCAAAACCCCATTTGCAAATTAAACAAAATGTGCTTTTTTCCGATATAGTTACACATTTCATCAAACTTTCACAAGTTTTGTGCAACAGGTTTTGCAGGGGAACTTCACATTTCGTCTCAGATACAAAAATGTCACTCGGGTAAAGTTGTTTTTTGACTTCCAGTATTTTATGGTATGGAGGATATAGATCGAACCCATGTTCTTTGGCTCCACGTCTTAAATCTTTGTATAGCTGTACTGTCATATTTTTTGAAGTAATTAATGCTAAGGCTTCATGTAAGGAATAGCTAGACAGGGGAACAGAATATTTTTGCCAACAAGTCAAAATTCTCTTTGCTCTGGTGGGCGTAGTCGTAGTTGCCTCTGTTACCAATTTTGCCGCCGACACATTTCCTTCTTCACGCAATTTCATGGTCGCAGCAAATGATATTTCTGCTGCTGTTTTTTGCCGTCGAATTTCTTCAGTCTTTCTACGTTTAATAATGTCTGAACTCTCTTCAAATGTTTTTGATGGACGACCAGCTATAATGATTGAAACCTTTAGAATTCATGTCTATAAATAAATGAATATTTCACTAACTTACCACCACTTGTAGATGCTAAACCTCCAGGAATCGCAAGTTGTTGTTGACAACGAAATACTTCATTTGGGAAAATAAGTTCCACCCGTAGCCAATTTTCATACCTTGACAAGAAGTTGCTCTCCTTCCTTCCAGCAGCTTTCCACTTTGTAAGGTAGTGCGGGAAAAACGATTGTCTCATAAAATTACTAAGCGCAGTGGTTGCAATTTCATCTCCGTTTATTTGAAAATGTTCTTTTAAGAAGTCCAAAACACGAATTTTCTTTACAGAAAGATCTTGGCCACGTGCTTCCAACATTTTTTCATGGAGATGCAGACGTGTAATTGCCATTGTCACCAAATGCCGAAAATGTACTTACTACACTTAAAAAACAAAACGCAACTCTCTTAACGCCACCAAATAGCACAAACCACACTCAAACGAAACTTTGCACAAACTAAACTTATGACCGCACTGAATACGATCTACTAAAAGACTGAATACGTTCGGTACTCGGTGCAAACAAATGCCTGCTACGCCCTGTTGCGCACCTTTGCGCAGGTAAAACCATAAGTTCTTAAATTCCCTACATTGTAATCATTCATTTGCTGTATAATTCACTAATGAGCAAGCATTAGCAATAAACATGAAGCGTCAATAAAATGGCATTTCTTTAAAAATTGTATAGGATTACAAGCAGCGGATTCTACCTGAAGATAAAAACACCCTCCTTTATGTTATTCAGGTTACTTGAATCTTTAAGGTATGTACTTTTCCCTGGTATAATTATTTTTACACCAGAAATGATACGTGCAGTAGGTAACACCGAAGCAAAAGAAAAGAATTTAGCACTAAAATATGCCGTATGAAAATTTAATTAATTTTTCAGTTTTTCGTTATCAATATCTATGATCCTGACAAAGACAGAAAAGCGGTTCTTGGTAAAAAGTTGTATGATGACGCGTACAAACAAATACATAAATTTCAACATTCTCAGGAAAACTTAAACTTTTTAATTACGATCACTTTTTTGCAAATTTTGAACACTGTGCGACGTGGTTAGCGAGACGTGTGTTGACTGCAAATATCTGATTTTGGTGTTGTAACGAAAAACTGTATAAAAACGTGATAGTATGCCAAAGTTTAAAGAATCCTGAAATACTTTTTTTAGATATCAAAAAAAAATGTGAATATAAATTTCAGACACTGTTCCGTGATTAAATACAATGTGTTTAATAGTGAATAAATAAAACTGAGCTATGTTTGTTTAATCTTTTAGATAGCATGAAAAGGAAGTTAACTGAAGTTGTTCCAGTTAAGCAGGAGGAAACGAAAAGTGCTGTAGCAGAAGTTCAGGAAAAAATAATTGACCCGCTCAGCACTTTAGATCCATTTTGGGCAAGTAAAAAGTAGCATCAGCCTACCCAAGGAGATACACTAAGTTATTGTTCTGATAAAGTTAGATAACAAGATATAGAAATATGTATTAGGTTTATTATGTATTATATTCTTACCCTTATTGCAATGACGCTGTATACTAATAAAAAATAATCATTGTAATATTTATAAATAGATACATGTTCTTTAAAATATAATGTTGTTTCTTGGGATGGGAAACTTTCAACACTATGAAGTGTAATACAAAATAAAGCAGTACTTTCTGTGCGCGCTAAATAGTTTTTCAGCCAATCGGCAATCGGGAATATGCATATATCCCAAATAAATCTCAAATATATTTTTTTATATTCTCTAGATAAATTAAATGTTCATGGCGGTTGCTGTTATCCATTTATTTTGGTCTTTATTAACAAAAAAAAAGGATTTAAAACTGCACATTTTCGGGCGAATTTCGAAACTTGTAAAACGTGCTCCCATTTGCTGTGTCGTCAAATCTGAACTTATGACTCATCATGAGTACATTGCGAATTCCAGTGTTGTAGAGTCATCGAAAACTCAATAAAAATGGCATTTAATGCGTAACTCATCCAATGAAGTATCCCTGCACTTAAAGTAGAAGGTTCCTAAAACCTTATTCATGTATACTTTAAGCCGAAATCGGCCCAGGAACCTTTCAATTTTGCAACAAACATTGGCATTTTTGACATCATCTTAATAATTTGAAGTAAATAATCTGCAATTCTTTATTTTCATGGCAATCTTGGAAAATTCAAAAATTTTCAAATTTTAGATGCCCCGATGCAAATAAAAAATAAGCGATTTGAATTAGTGGGAGGTATTCTTAGATAATTGAAGGATAAAATAAACCCAAAGAGAATCTTAGTGATTCTCTTTGGGTTTATTTTATCCTTTTTCAAATTTTAGATGTCCCCGATGCAAATAAACCTTTTTATTTATAACTTTACCGAAAAAATAAGCGATTTAAATTAGTGGGAGGTATTCTTAGATAATTAATGGACAAAATAAACCCAAAAAGAATCACTAAATAGGGTAAATAGTGTGGAATAATGTCGGTTAAAAATAGGATTTGTCGGAAAAAATCAAGAAAATCCGATTTTTACCCCCTAAATACGCTCCTAGATGACCCATTCGGTATTCATTTTACAGTGCTTACCCCTTTATAAGATAGTGTTGGGGGGAAAATAGATAGGAAAAAATACAAAGTGATTCAAATGTACCGATGTCTAGAGCACAAAAAGTTAAAAAAATCGAAATTTAATCGGCGATTGCTCCCTTCCTATAGAGAATGAAGAAATTAAAAAATATGGATAACACATACTTTGACGAGCTCTTTCCGATGACGTATATGGGATTTCAATTTGAACTATTTTGACCCCACAAAAAAAATTAAAAACCGCGAAATATTTGGGTCAAAAATCTAAATTTCCAGTTTTTCCAAATATTTCCATTTTCCAGTGATTTTAGGTTTAGGTAAGTGTATTGCAAAAAACTATTTGAGGTTTTAAAGCTTCCCTTGTAAATCCGTTTTTCGATCTGAAGTTTTGTTTTCGAGTTATTAGGTACCAAAGAGGGTCTGGAAATGCCATTTTTCGACCTACAAAAAATCAAAAGAATTACTTGCCATTTTCTGATCCTCACCTGTTTCAGTGGAGTTCTGAAGGTACGGGTCCCCTACAACCTCCGAAAATTTACATCGATTTAATTCATATTTGCGACCTGTACCCGATTTCAACGGAAATCGCGGAAATTTCGACTTTGACGTTTAAGAGCTCCGAAACGAAACATACTATATAACTGAATTTTTTACCGAAGCTAGTTGAACTATTCCTCTATCAACCCTCTGACTGTTTTCGAGAAAATCAAACCTGTTCGACTTTGGGTTAAGCTTTACATTAACGTGGATTTTTGCTGATCTCCTGACGTCACTTTTCAAGGACAATTGTGGCTGCTTTTTAAATTGTAATAAATTATACCGAAAAGTAAACATTTTTTGTAGCTAAATTATTCTAGTAATTTTGTTCAAAGTATTTTTTTTGGGTTTGTAATGACTTCCTTAAACGATTTATGCAATAAAAAAATATGTGTGCATATTCCTTATTTCATTGACTCCATTAAACGCCACCGTAAGAACTTGTTAATTTTCATTTATACACATGTTTGATGCCTCAGGGTTTAACTTTTTTACTTGTTAATTCTTATAAACGCTACTGATTTTAATTAACATTTATAGACGATGCACAATGGTACCATTCGAGGAAAAATGCGCTTATAAATGATTTTCCAAAGATAAAAATTTAGGTCATTTGTACCTGTGGCTACTACCCATAGACAAAATATATTTCTCTATGCTACTACCCGGAATCTCCAATAAGTAAATATCTTAAGCGTTATTGAATTTTTTGTGCTTTATTAATTTGTTCTAGACGTTTAAAGTGAACGATTTTGAGAATAAAATTTTGTAAGTGAAGTGGTAGAGTTTATGTGAGATTTTCCCAAATATTTTTAAAGCCCATATTGGTAAAACAGGTAAGCAATTTTTTTCTAGTGTGAGGGTAGCCTTCCTTTAAAAAAATGTATTACATAAAATAATATTACACTTCGTGTTATATCTGTAACGGCCAAAAAACGAAAACGATATTTTTTTTGAGTTGTAGTATAAAAGTATTATTTTCTTTGATTTATAAGAAATTCCCCATCAGACCTGGATTACCTTTAAGTTGCTATATATTCCTAAGAGTATTGTTTTTATGGTCCATAAAAATAAATTGCTAATATAGGCTAATTTGGATAAAATGTGCAAAAAAGGTTTATACTTTTTCCAGACCAAACTGAATCTCATAAATATAAATTCTTAGCATTTAAACAGTCCAAACAGCACCTTTATGTCGGCCTGCCGCGACGATGCGTTTTATCTCTTTTCCGCTAAGGGTAATATATTATGGCATGCAGTGGACGGAGTCATTTCCAGTTAATTGAGGCATCACGTCTAGACAGATGCTTTTTTAAAATATGATTTATTTAAAACAGTTAAGTTTGAGGTTTTGACCAGTGAAGTGCGTATTATATGTGTTTTTGTTTTTAGATACGTGGTTTATATAAGTAAATTTTTATTATAATAATGGCTTTTTGGCGACATTTTGAATGTCCGGAGTTTAATAAAGATTTACATGTTCAAAGTCAACGAATAATTCTAAATATTTACGGCTGTTTCGGTGATGTAAAATACCTGGGAATCCTTCATGATCCCTAGTGGGCTGTCGATCATCCAGGGTACCGGTCAATAAAATACCTGGGAATCCTTCATGATCCCTAGTGGGCTGTCGATCATCCAGGGTACCGGTCAAGTGTGCAGCTAGTCTCGACTCTGTAGATGTCGAGTGAAAAGCAGAAAAAACAAAGAAATAAGAAGAGATAAATTCTCGGTCGCGTTTCAGGCTAGGCTACGCTCCCAAAACTCTCGTCAAGCCGTCAAGCTGGGTTGTGGAATGCTAGGTAAGGGTTGCTAGCCAAAATAGCCATAGTTCGCCCAATACCAAAGCAGCATTGTCCTCGTACTGGAGGCGGTGTGTCGGCTGCGGTGGGATTAAAAAATTCTTGTTCTATAAAAAATCGTGAAAAAATTCTTTGCGCAACAATTCAGTCAAATCCGTTGACAAGATAAATTTCGTGTCTTCACTAAGAACGGGATTCTTGCGCGGTACATTGACAAACCATGTGCTCCCAGAGACCATTCGGGACCTGGAAAGCTAAAAAATAAATATTGCAGTTAAAGGACCTTGCAAAATAAAATTCAACTTGTAATTGGAATAGATTAACATCGTCCTCCGGCCATACTTAGCAACGACACTTACGTCCAGCGGTGCCGCGGTTGTTGCCTTCAGGAAATCTAAACTCCGTCAAAAAATTACAATGTTGAAATGGAAGGTTGTGAGTGGGATTCACGAAAAGTTCGTGGCAGTTAAGGACTAAGCAACTGTCCTTAATCAGTTATTAGTTATAATAACTCAACATGCTTAGTGAGGAGCGTCACTCCGCTAAGTAAATTTTGAAAAAGACGTGTTAGGTAAGATGTCCTTGGTTTATAAAATTCGCGTCTTGGGACGGGACGCACTTGATCCCTCCGACACTAGTAAAGGGACAGGCCGAATGGCTTTACCTTGCTAGCTGTAACGAGTAAGGCGGTTCAACCTGGTTACATGTCTTGGGGAAGATGGTTTGAAGGAGGAAAATTATTCCAAAATGCTGCTGAGAAATGGACAACTTTAATCGGACCATTAAGCGAATTGGGCCGAGCGGCGGGTTTTTTGCTATGAGTGTCTGGCAGGACAATCCATGAATAGAGTCTATATACAGGAAAGAGGACGAAAGTCTTAGTAATTAAATTCAGTGTGGCGGTCTCCGCGGTTGTCGTTACGATTGAGTGAAACGCATGAAAGACATGCACTCCGCGTCTCGTAATTAGATAGACGCAGGGTTTTGTACTCAGATGTAGGAAGTCTATACTTGATGCTTGTTAATTTGGTCTAAGTTATAATTCCAGGAAAAACTTAGGAAAAATAATTATAGTCAAGAGGCGTGGCCCTGGCTAATAGCGACAAGAAAGTGACATGCATAATGCATCCGAGTCATTATGTGTGTGCTTGGTTCTCAGCTGAATAGCTGATCTCGATCATGACAAATCACGCGTCGTAAAGGTACGCCCATACGTGCCCGCCTGGGGAGCGGACGACTGTGTAAATATAATATAGTTACACTTACTACAAAGCGATCATAAAAATAACAACGTATTTATGCCATTAATTTAAAGTCTTAATCGGTCGACGGTGCGCCTATGAATACAATTATTTCTATGGTTAACATCGTTTTTGCAGATTCAGTTAGGTTTTGATATACTTATAAATAATATTTGTTTAAAACATTAAAACTTTTTTTGATGCCATCTTATGGTTAGAATATTTTGGGACACCTATGGCTAGACCTTATCGGCACTGTTGCGCCAAAGGTGTCGGCTGCGTTACTTTTTTTTTTGCGGTTTCACTTACCATTGGAAGCACTAGGTACCTATACTGTGTATTTAGCTGTGTATTGATGTGATGATAATGTGATTAATAGATTTTAAGTTAAAACTGAAACAACAAGATAGTGTTATTGTTTCAGATTTATTATGTAGTAGGTACATACGCGATGTTCTCGTGCTAATCTTTTTATAATAAATTCTAAGTTAAAACTGAAATATCAATATAGTTTTCTTGTTTCAGATTTATTACGGAGTACAGATGTTCTCGTGCTAATCTTTTATAATAAATTCTAAGTTAAAATTGAAACAACAAGATAGTTTCTTGTTTCAGATTTATTATGGAGACAGATGTTCTCGTGCTAATCTTTTTTAATAAATTCTAATTTAAAATTGAAACAACAAAATAGTTTTCTTGTTTCAGATGTATTATGGAGTACACATGTGCTAATCTTTTTTAATAAATTCTAAGTTAAAACTGAAACAACAAGATAGTTTTCTTGTTTCAGATTTATTATGGAGTACAGATGTCGTGCTAATTTTTAAAAAATAAATTTTAAGTTAAAACTGAAACAAGATAGTTTTCTCGTTTTAGATTTATTATGGAGTACAGATGTTGTCGTGCTACTTTTTTAAAATAAATTTTAAGCTAAAACGAACAACCAGCTGTTTTTTTTTTCAGATTTATTATGGAGTACAGATGTTCTCGTGCTAACCTTTTTTAATAAATTCTAAGTTAAATCTGAAACAACAAGATAGTTTTCTTCTTTGGGTTTTATTATGGAGTACAGATGTTGTCGTGCTAATCTTTTTTAATCAATTCTAAGTTAAAACTGAAACTACAAGAGAGTTTTCTTGTTTCAGATTTATTATAGAGCACAGATTTTCTCGTGCTGACCTTTTTCGCATTTTACACGATCCAGCCAGAGCACGTGGGGACCAAAAGCAGCATTTGCTAAATTATATTATAACTGAAACTGACATTGGAGAATTACCTGAGCCATGGATTTATTATAATAAGGATTCGATATCCGTATACTGTGAGCGTATCGAACGTGAAGCCTTATATTTTGTTGTTTGTTTTTGTTTTTGTTATTCTCTTGGGGGAGCAGTTTACGAACTACGAACATAGACAAGACTACGAATTACTACATAATTGAATCAAGAATGGTAGTAGAAAGAGATAAAATAGCATTGGAGTGTTTGAGCTCAGAAGTGTTGCTGTCTGTTATGGTTGTTTAGGAACACGGCTGAACCTCGGTGTGAACACTCGGTTACACGTACGTCTTTGCCTAATGAACTAGAAAAGAAAAAGTGCGACGTATAGATTTATATAGATTTATAAATGACTCGGAGCGACTTTAAATAAACACCTTTACAAATAACATAACTTATAAATAATAAAACCTTTTTAACTTAAATTTATTATTATTTAGCAGAAAAATAAAATATTTTAGGGCTTTTATTACTTTTAGTAAATCTTGTGATGCTTCTAACGTATTTTTTGTACAAAAATAGGTACAAGGTAAAATAAGATGTGGCCAATGTTTACAAATTGTGTTTACAGTGTCGTTTAGAATGGTTTGTTTTGGCTTCAAAGAATGTGAAATCATCCCGTATCCAGTCCTGATAAATCCATGACCTGAGCAAATACAAATTTTGAAGAAGGATGTTAGTAGGTTTTGTAGCAAAGTTTATACAAAACGTGACGACTCTTTCAGAAGGGAGAAGGGTAGATTTATTTTTAACTAGGAATGAAGGGTGGCTAAGACAAGGCTTTGTTAGCAAAATATCTGTTCAAGTTCCCATACACTCGACATCGGAAAAAGGACGACCTTCTGCAAAATTTACTGAAAGCAGTGAAAGGTCTAAGCGCCGAAAAACTGAAGAGCTGCGCAAAAGTTCTGAAACAGCAGAAATTTTGGCAATTGCTGCCAAAATACAGTACCAAGAAAGTGGAAACGTCGATGCAGCTAAACTTCTACGCGAAAAGCAAAAATCGCCTTCAAGAGCTTCAAAAATAAGAAAAAGTTGGACAGCAGCTTGAACGGGTTTAAAACAACAAAAATACAGCATGGAAGAAGCTTTAGCATTATTCTTAGAAGGCGATTTTACGAAATATCAATACACTCTAATGCGTCAGAGTGCTAAGAATATATACCTACCCCTCGTACCAGAAAAGTTTTAAAGCTAAAAAGAGTTGTTATCCTCAAGGTATAATTGTGATGGAAACATATGCAGAAATACAACTTCAAGAGCTACTGGATCATGCAGTTACTCGCATATTACTAAGTCAGACTCCTGTCTTTCTTAGATATGATAGATGATAGTGTGGATAAGACCAATATGATACTTGTGTCAAAATGGGGTTGTGATGGAAGTAGCGGATACTCACAGCAGTAGCATGCATACAATATAGGCAACTGGTTGCAGAGAGAGAATAGTTGGGACTTTAAAAAAATAATATGATAAAACTCTTTACTTTAAAAAAAAGTTTAATGAAATCTTGTACTTTGTCTTAGGGTTTAATTTAAAATACATTTTATATTTATTTTTTCCTTATAAAATCTTAAACAATGTAACTCTTAGGCAAAATAACGTTTTCGTATTTTGTATGCTTCCTGTACAAAAAAAATATAACATGAATCTTATTTATTTTACAAGCAAAAACTTTTATTAGAAGTGACAATTTTACGTATCTTTCAAATTTGGTCCATTTGTCCTTTGCTAAACTCCATCCGCGGACGTACTGCATATCATATTAATTATAAAAGCAATATAGCACTGGCTATCCTACGATCAAACGGTTCAAATTTTGTTTTAATGTATTCAGATTTTATCCGTGTAATATCCATTATTAATATTGTAGAGGACCAAAAATTTAATCGTATATCATTGCCACTCCCACGCAACGCCTTCCTTACACTATTAATCGTGAATTAGATCGCTGTATAAGCATCCCATAAGACCGTCTTGAAAGCACACAGCTTGTTTCATATTACGCTCTTATGGCAAAGCAAAAGCAGTGCTTTTATAAGAGTCAAAGAAATAGAGGCGGTAGGGTAGAAAGAGATGCAACTAATACTGCGACTCGAAAGGCGAGACCGTTCGTCAGCCATCACCAGCGTTCTAACTCCACTGTTGCCAAGGTTGATGCTTTATCGTACTTTTCAGAAATATTAAACTTGTTCTGAGTTTAAAAGTAAGTTGTCCCGATATTTTTTAAACATAATTAGGGTCTTTTAAAAGGGTATAACGTAATGTAAATAATAAGTATAAATAGTCTCTTATGAAGTTGAAATCGAAGTACAACCAAAAATGTGATTTTGACCGACTGAAAAATGAACTACAATGGTTATATTTTTCTTCGGAGTTTGCAGGACTAACTTCTTACAAAATCATTAGATTTTGCGGGGATAAAAAGATAAGTTGAAGTGTTTCCTGAACTGATAACTTCAAACAAACTAATTTTAACTATTCCGGCTAGCAGCGCGTCTGGCGAACGATCTGTTATTGGATTAAAAAGAATTCGTAAGTATTTACGAAACACACAGGGACAGAAACTCTTAAGCGAATTAACAATAATCTCTCTGGAGAGCGACCTATTGGAGGGTCTAAAACGAAAAACTAATTTTTATCATGATGTTTTATAAGAATTTTTAAGAAAAGAGCTCTGTATTGATCTAATTTATAAATAATTTCGTTGTTCTTCGGCCACCTGGTTTTATCGACTCCTAATCGAGACATTTGTGACAAAACGTGAAATTTATGTACGTGAATTCTTCGAACGGTAATCTTTTGACTTAAATACAATGTTTGCCTACCCTGTTTTAAATGGCATTGCACGTCATTGACTCGCAGTATACAGGTATCCCGAGAAGATGGTTTTTCTGATGCCGACATTTTCTTCACGTCAGTAGTTCCTTTGCAGTTGTACTATATAAATAAAGACTCTAAAAAGATTATAGTTCGGCAAAACCCAAGACCGTCTTCCACAGTGGCACATGTGGAAGAACAAATTCAAAACTTCCAAGGAAGTGTATTCAAAGAGCAGAGTAAAGAAATGCACGTTAGACACAGTCTTTCATTAACAATGGTGGACGGGAAGATCTGTAAAATTTTTTGTGCGGATGACCAAAGATAAATTGTGGTTTCAGAGGTACCCCGATATTATTTAGCTGAATTTCCTTTTTTAGCTATAGTAATATAGCTAATTTTAGTGGTTTTAAAAATTAGAAAAAAAATGTTCTCCCAGCTTTAAAATACTTTTAAAAAATATCCAAAAATGTCTTTTAAGATTTTGTGTGATAAACTACTTCCAATATGGTGCTTCATTATTCCGTTTAGTTTTCCTGCCCCAATCTGCCCCTTTCTTAGTTAGTTAATCTTTTTAGATGTCTTTTACGAAGTATCAAAAATCACACTATTTGAAAAAGGGTATATTTTTTGGTACTTTTTTACCCCAGAAGATGCTTTGGAGGCCAAACATAAGAAACTCAGAAAGGTATACGATTGTGTAATAGCCGCAAAACTTCAAGAGTAGATGCCAATACCGACATACCTAATAAAAACTATTTTACTTCAGATCCAGAATTATCTTGTTACAGACAGTCTACAAAAAGAACCACAAATATCAGTTGTGGTGATGAACTAAAGTAATATTTTATTACTGAAGAGCCAATCAATTCTTTGGAAGATTCAGGTTTTCCCTTGGACCTATCCAAAGAATTAAGTACTGATAGCGAATGTGATCAGTCTAAATTTTGCTTGGACGATGTTTGTATAGCAAGTATCGTATAATCAAGGTCTGTCCTGGATTAGTTTGGTTTTATTAGGCATCTGTGAGGATTGTGTCAAAGTTAATTGACTTTAAAGCAACATAAACCATGCTTTTAAAATTTCACGGTTAATACTTTTGGTGACACAAAATTTAGGCATTTGAGTTCTTCTTGTTAACTGCAAATTAATAGTGTGTTCTTTAATTTTTATAACCATAAGTTTTTAAGTATTGATACTTTATACCTTCTGTAGGTACCTACTTACTCTTAGTTTTTGACATAAAAAAAATACAAAATGTACAAAAAATCCTAATTTGCTTGTTGGTTTTTATGTAATTGTATAGTTACCAAGATATAAAAATAAAGAAGATTTACTTGTTTAACCCTTCAGTGCTCGGGTTGGGATACGTACGTATCCCACTTGCATTAAAAACACGCTTGCGCGGTTACACGAAATACTCCATAGACATGCCTTTAGGTAATCCTCCAAAATAGTTTGCTTGAAGCTGTCATTAATTGTGGTTGTGCCTTTTTGATTAGAAGTTGTTATTGGCGTCGTTATTTGTCTTTGGGATACAGGTGTATCCTAAGTTACCATTGAAGTAACCTTTATTTTCAGTCATTGTTGGAAAGTTGGGAGTGATTTTTTACGCTTGGATCTAATGATTCGGCAAATTAGTAGGGGATAATTCTACATCCAAGGTATTCCAAAACATCCAAAACAGCTAAACAAAAAATGTCGACTAATTCTTGACATGGAGTAACCTTCAAGTTCCACTGAAACAAAATATGAGGAACCAGACAGGAAGAAACTCAAAAAGGGAAATTATCGATGTTACGTATGTCCTCAAGAAGGAACAAAAGGACTAGACATTACTTCGCTGCATGTAACAATTGGGTTTGTAACGAGCATCAGAAGAATTTTCCAATTATTTGTATTATATGAGGAGACAACAATGATATATAAAAATCTCATCCTCTGTAATGTATTATTTTTCTTTTCTATAATAAATATACTTCTTAAACATTTCCGTCTCTTTTTTTGTGTACTGCCAATTACTTTGTCGAGTTTGGTCATTAAATTACTTGGGATATAAATGTATCCCTCGGGACTGTTCGTGTAACAAATCACCGCGCGAGAAATCGAGGGTTAAAACTAAGCTTATACTTAATTTTGTCCAATATCTCCTATACCACGCAACACTATGAGCCGTCCCAGTGCCAGGCTATATTGGTTAAGTGGTGGTGGTCGGATACTATCGATAGTCATCCCTATCGACATTTTCCGATGGTTCTTAAAGTCACTATCGATAGTGCAATCGGTAGTTAAGATTAAGTCTGTTTGTTTAAACATAATTGAAATTAAACGCGACAACGCTGAAATAAAACTTTTATTTTAAAATTAACATGGAATAATATGGATGTTTAAAATATAGTTGAACTGCATTTATACAGGGTGTTATGAAATTCACTGCATTATATTGAAACCGGTAAATGCTGGTATAAATTCAGACAATAAAAATATTCATAAATGGTGCCTCATGATTAAACAAAATAGATATCGTCCA
The DNA here is from genome assembly GCA_963971165.1 of Philopedon plagiatum. Taxonomy (NCBI): domain Eukaryota; kingdom Metazoa; phylum Arthropoda; class Insecta; order Coleoptera; family Curculionidae; genus Philopedon; species Philopedon plagiatum. The sequence goes on along the minus strand of OZ020189.1, from coordinate 38,318,373 downwards.
TCAAAAAAAAATTTTTTTTGGTAACTGCGCACCACTGGTATCTAATAAATACATGACCATATGAAAAACAGCGAGAAACGTCAGTTACAGAAAAAAAACTTTTGTTTTGACTTCAGTACTCGCTGTGGCGTTGCCAAGTTTCTCTACAATATTTCTAAAAAATAATATTTTTGTTATCTTTAAAAGAAGAAATCCTACTAACTCCTAAAACATTCAATTTCACAAAGTTAAAATTAGTGATGGGCCGTGGGTATTTACCCGATGGGTAAATTCATAAATACCCGGTAAATACCGGGTATTTACCCGAAAGATATTTACCCGTGGGAAGATTGGGTTTTTTCCTTAAAATAACATAAGGACTTCATAAAAAACATAATAAACAGCTATCGATGAAAAAAATCCCATCATGATGTATAAAATTTTAAAGGTGGCAACACTGGAAGCGACGGAGAATCCCCAGGGGCGCGTTGCGCATTATTGGTGCGGCTGGCTGCTACAGGTTTTTTCTTGTTTGCCAGCTTGAGACTATTAACATTTTTATTCTTTTTGTAAGGTAGTGTGGCGACAGTTTTTTTAGTTTGGATGCAAGTTATTACCGTTGTGCTTTTTGATAAAATAAAATACCAGAAAAAATATATTAAATATGCCGCGCAAGAAGAGTAATGTGTGGAAAATGTGGATAATTAATAAAGACAAATCCAAATCGGTTACCTGCAAATTTTGTCAAAAGCAGTACCAATTTCCAAATATAAATAAAATGACTCAGCATATTAGGAATTGCATTAAGTGCCCAAAGGAATTAAAAAACACCATAGATACTGACGCTGCAAATACAAACGAAAATGTACTCAGAACCAGAACATGGAATACAAGCCCTGCTAGTACTGTGGGCGCTCTTGCAAGAACTGCCAATACTACTAATTTTAACTTACAATTAGGAGATACGGAAATGGCAAGCTTTTCAAGCGCCAGCACCATTTCCAGTACCAGTCAAGAAGAACACGATCCCAGAAATATGCCACTAAAAAAAAACGTTTTATTAAAATCTTTTATGGACATGATGAGCGCTAAAGAAAACGTAAGTAAAAGGCCTCTCATAATATTTTTTTACATAACATTTTTTTAATGCGATAAGTAATAGTTTTGATAAAAAACTAAATACTTAGCGATTACCGAGGCGATAACAAAACTGTTTATATTTGTAGATCATAAGAGATTTAAAAAATAATTTAAACAATTTATTTATATTTGTAACTTACAATTTTTTTTTTATTTTTAATTAACGGAGTTTAAATAAATAATATTATTTTACTATCTGTATACTGTATACTGTATAATTTTTATTGTGTATGTTTGTTGTGTTATTTTTAAGAAATGCATTAAAAAAAACTGAGACAGTCACAAGTCACAATATCGACAGAAGGAAAAAATACTTTAATTATAAAAAAATCTTATCTTCACACTTAAAATTTACGAGAAAAATTTTTATAGTCAAAAATTCTATAAGTACGTATTATTACATGTGTTTTTTTTTTGTATTTCAGGCTGCCATAGACTATACTTTGGCTAAAGCAATTTTTATCAGTGGATCACCAGTATCTTTAGTAGAGCATCCGTTATGGATTGAGTGCATGAAAAAACTGAGACCTTCATACCAGCTCCCTAGCCGCAAGTATATATCAACAACCCTTCTAGATTTACAATACACTGAGATGCAAGCTGATATTACATCTCAAATAGTAGATGCAAAAAATATACATCTACAGTGTGACGGTTGGAGCAACATTCGTAATCAAAGCATCATAAATTTTGTTATCTCAAAGCCTGAACCATTATTTGTAGAATTTCTTGCTACCGAGGCAAACAAACACACAGGAGAATATTTATGTCAAAAAATGGCAGAAATTATTGAAAAACACAACCCACAGAAGTTTTTTGCTGTTATTGGCGACAACGCAGCTAATATGAAAAAAGCATTTGCATTATTAAAAGAGAAATACAACCACATTGTACCCCTCGGATGCATTTGCCATACTCTGCAATTGTTGTGTACAGACATATTATCATGTAACTCCTCAATCGAATTTTGAAATTGCTGTACTCAGATAATCAAAACTATAAAAAATGTTCATGTTCTAAATGCACTATTCGCAAAGATAAACGAAGAGAAAAATATAAAAATTAGTTTGAAAATGCCAGTTACCTAGACACGTTGGGGCAGTTACCTAGACACTCTGCAGAGCTTACTTACTTGTAAAAGTACATTACAGACCTTAGCTGTAAATGAACAAGCTGCCGAGGCTTTGTCAAGAGAACTAAAAAGTCGTATTCTAGATGACAACATTTTTTGGGTACGAGTCGAGAAACGCGTACAAATTTTACAATCAATCGTTGCTTTGATAAAAAAGTTTGAAAGTAACGATTGCCTCATACATATGGTGCATCATGCTTTAAAGGAACTGCAAAGTACTCTTATTGAGTTGTTGCCACAATCACCCCTTACAAAAAAAGAAGAAAAAACAATAATACAGAAAATGGAAGAAAGAAAAGAAATGGCACTGAGCCCAATTCACTTGGCTGCTGCGCTGCTAGATCCGGTTTCTCAAGGTTGCAACCTAAGTCCCGATGAAAACGTAGATGCCATGGAGTTTATCCATAAAGTCTCAGCAGACTTAAATATTGAAGAGTTAGTGTCAAATGACCTAGCTAGTTACTGTGCAAAGGATGGCTTATGGGCTAAGCCGTTCATATGGCTATCTTCTTCTTCAGTGTCGCCTTTGGTATGGTGGAAGGGAATATGTAGAAGTAGTCGCCTTTCAGAGGTAGCGGTGCGTATATTATCAGCTCCAGTTAGCTCTGCTGCCACTGAAAGGTCGTTTAGCACATTCAGTTGGATTCACAATAAAAGACGCAATCGCCTCACAAACTTAAGAGCAGGAAAGATTACATACCTTGCACATAACTGGAAGCTGCAGCAAAAAACTAGAAATAAGAATAAGACTGAAAATGAAGTGATCATAGAGTCGGAAATATCAACTCATTCAACTCAGACACCACAACCAGGTCCTTCTGGACTGAGCAATAATTTAAGCAGAAAATCACTTCATTTAGATGATAGCGTATCACAAATTATAAAGAAATCAAGTAATTCAAACGCTAATAAAAATAAAGTGATTAACACTGATGAAACAGACGAAGAACTGGAAACCAGCGATACTGAGACTGACGATGACAATGACAGCGACAATATTCCATACATGGACACAGACGATGATATATCCGAGCCAGAAACAACATAATTTATGCAGATTATTATATTATTATACTGTTTTTTCATTTTAATATTTTTTATATATTTATTCGTTCTACTCCTATCCTATAAGTACCTATTATCTCTGCTAGTCGTAGTCTAGAGAATCGAGATTATGTTTTTACATGTTAAAAAAATTTCACTGTTTTTCTTTTATTTTGTTTAACTCATATTCATATTAGCTTCCTAGTAATGTTAATGTTATGTTTTTATTATTTTTTATTGATGTGTTGTTTTATTTGATTTTAAATACGACTTAAAGGAATTTACTAATTTACATTTCCAATAAAATATATAAAAAACCTTAAATCTATTTATATATCCATTAAGGGTCCGGGTAAATATCTGGGTAAATACCCGGGTATTTACCCGGGTATTTACCCAAAATATATTTACCGGGTATTTGCCCATCACTAGTTAAAATACTACAACACAAAAAAAATCTAGAGAACAGCTGTTCAATTCAAGAGTAAAATTTTGTTTAGCTAGGCCGACCAGAAGTTTTTGGAGGAAATAGAGTAAATTTCAGTCCGAAATTAGCATTAAACAAAAAAATCGTAACACTTAAGCATGTACTTTTTTGATTTGCCTGTTTTTAATCATATTTAACAGAAGATTGACAGGTTTATTTATATCGTCTTTAATTTTTAAGCGAAATTCCTCACAACTTAAATTAATTATAAACTTTACCTTCATAACATCTTCCAGTGTTAAAACAGTCATTCGACTTTTTCGTCTGTCCATTAATTTTTTAATTTCGCTAGTCTTTTACAGTCTATGTTAGTACCAGGTAACATAAAAATACTCATTAAGATTTTTTGATACAAGGAAAAGTTGTTTCAAATGCATCATTGTATTTACACTTGCCTAGCGCACTCATTTTCGACAAAATAAATTCAGAAACTCCACAAAATAACTAAAAACAAAAAGCGTGACAAATGACAAAGTTTTTTACTACCACGTGCTTCCAAACGACGCACAACGAGGCTCTGACTGGAATTAAAATCAAAACAAGAAACAACCTTTCTCTGTCGAACCCCCGCGCTGTTCAAACAATAATAAAGTGTATTACTATTACTACACAATACAATAGAGGCATTTGGTTAAAACATGAAAGTCCAACAAACCCCACGAAATGTTTTCTTATAAATGGTCAACACTATAAGCGCGTACGATATATTTTTGAATACTAATGGCACTGTTAAATAGCTAGAAACTTTTGTTTACTAAATAAATTATTATTGATAAAACTTTAGGGAAATCCAAAAAAAAAATCGCCGTCCTCGACATATGATGAGCCAGTGACTCTTCTGTCACCGTCACCAGATGGGAAGGCCGGAAGCCGCGTGGGCCATCTGGTGATAAAAACACAAGCTACTAATCACTTCTGGTTGATCATGGTCAGGTTATCGGCGCTCAGGTAGCGGCGGCGGTTTTGAAATTCTGCGAGTTATGATAGCGTTTTTATTTAATATTATGAATAAATAATTAAATTTGATACTAACATTTATCTTTATTATTTATTTATTATTGTTACCTTTGTAGTAATATCTCTTTAACAATACTTACTTATTTTGATAATATTTTAGGTTAACTTACTAACACAGTACAGCCATGAAAAAGAGCACTCGGCTAATAATTAAAATTACCAAAAGTTAAACGCAAATATAACACGCTTTTTTGTAATTATTCGCACTATTAAAAACTAAATCTAATGTTTTTGTTGCTTTTAGAGTAAAATCTCTGTAAAATACCCTTCCTGTAGAGATTTTACTAAAGAAAATAGAATTGGTTTGTTATGTTTCAAGTTAAGCTTATGTATCACTAACAAAACAGTAGTCATTAATGTTAAAAACGGTTCACTAACTAATTAAAAGACAATGCTTAAAAGAATCCAAGATATTTTTTACTATCAGCACTGAAAACTAAAAAGTTAATTATTTATTAAACAACACAACTCGCCATTGACATTATATGTTATTGACTCTTGCCTAAATAAGTTATTTGACCCCTTACGTACAAAGGATAGGCAACCAAAAAATAGAACTACCAATAGTGATTATTGCATAAGAGTGATTTTCTGGCGCATCCGCCAATTAATAAAATAACGTTTTTAAATATTATTACCTTAGCTTAGTATTCGATAGATCAGAAAGTACATATGTAGGTCCTAAAAATTAAAGGGAAACATTGCTTATTGTTAAAATTTTTTAAATGTATATTTTTTGTTCGACTCCTGGTTTTTGCTTATTTCAAAGTACTCTACCGTATAGGCAACACTACTAGACAGACGAGACACTAAGACAGGAAGTGACAAAGAGAGATCGAAAAAGAAGAATTCTGAATGTCATCAAGCGCCACCACATTACTTTTGTTCAAACTAGAATTAGAATTTTTTTAGCGAAATAAAGGTGCTTCGAGTAGCAGAACGTATTTAAGTTTTTACAGTCCAGCCACTTAACCTTCAACAACAGCATAAAAATCATACATTTCTTTGGAAGTTAGTTTTAAATAATAATAATATAGTTTCTTTTTACTACCTAGAAAATGGCGTTCGTCGATCCGCTGTTAACTAATATTTTGCTCAGTTCTATCTAGTTTGTACTTTGATTATAGTATTTCTTAAATTAGCCTGATAGGGTTTAAAACTAAATTAAATTTAACACTAATAATATTAATGTATTATGGTAACGCTCGAGTTCGAGTTCGAGTCGAACCAACCCAACCAGAAAAATTTATTTAGGGGATCTCTTGAAAAAATCGGTAAGTTACGATAATTTTTTTAACAAAAGGACGAATAACAACTTTCTGTTTTTTCTTAGGAAAAGATTTAAATTTTTTTAAACTTTGTCTTAAATTACGCTTAAAAACAGATTTTTATGTCTGGCAAGTTTCAACAAATTCAATTGTTTTTGGTGTTTTTTCACGCGCAATTTTTCGTCAAGCGAACACATAGGTCAGCCAGGTGCGGCGAACATGAACGCGTTTTAAGATGTTTTTGAAAATTTTTAAAATGTTCGATTTAAGAAAAAAAAGTATTGGGTACGTCTGTAGACTACCCCAGGAGTCACCCATCCCAATATAACATATGCAGTGAATTTCATAAAACCCTGTATGTGACGTATTTGATTGATAGAACTAGGGCAACACCAGTGTATGTTTATCCTTTTTTCTTCGATACAGATAAAGAGAGATGAAAATACAATGGTGGTGCACTAGTTTTACCAATCGAAAACGGTTGTATATTAAAGCAGGCCCGGGCGCTATAATTTTATATTGTGCAGAAACGTTTCCCTAATGCAGTCGAATTATCTCTTTTTTGACAAATAATACTTGCCACTTTTTAAGATCATGTTAAAAAGACTAATATTATATGCATATTTAATAGTATCGATAGTGTCTTTTCGGTATCGATATTCTTCGATAGTGGAATACTATCGACAGTGCAATCGATAGTATCCTACCACTAAATAAGTGTCAACAAGTGAACTGATAATTTCCCAAGAGACGTGACATCGATCGCCTTGACACTTATTTTTTAATAATAGGTGACACTGCTCTTTCTTAGGTATATCTAAAAATAGGGTGAAAATAAGGAAACGTGTTTTTTCGGTATTTATTTATTGGATATCAGATTTTATTTAGCTTTTATCGTAGACTTTACCTATGTTTTTGTTCTGCTCAATTTGAAATGAAAATGAACCTTTTTATATATTTAATACGTCAGTTGTCAATCTAATTGTTCCAAAATAAATTATTTCAATTAGTGAAATAAAGCTGAATCCTGTGAATAGGCCCATAATCCCACCATAGTATCCTAAAAATAAAAGAAGGCCATGCACATTGTTTTCTTTTTCATTCCTAAATTCGAATACTTCCTGCTAATCATATTTTTCTCATTCTTAATATAGGGTCTCTTTTGTAATTTAATAAAAACTTTAAAAATGATTTTCCATGAAATTTTTATGTTTAGGGAGTTTGGGGTGAATTTAATTGTTATTTTTTTTAAATGGTGTGTTCCTAGATAAATTGACGGGAACTGAAAGTGGAAACTCTTTTCTTTCTATCCTTCTAATCATCAAACCGCCATAACAATATTTAATAAAAAATATGTGTGAAACATATACCTAAATGTGACAGAAAGAACGTTTTGTGACGATTTTTAATATTAGGTATGTAGCTTGAAAAAGAAGAACTTGCGAATTCTCATTAATATACCATTTTCTTCTTACATTTATTATGAGAATCTCTCACTACAGTAATAGTTATGAAGAAAATTGACAATATTAATAGGCAAAAACTAGATAAAAATGCACTGAAATAAAAAAATCCAAAATAATTATGTTAAAAGCGGTGTGCTTTTTATAAAATTTGTATAAGAAGCAGTTTTTATTGTAAAATAACTAAAAATTTTAGAAACTTTTTTTTTAAGTTTAACGTGAATATTTTTGTGTCAATATCGTTAGTGCCTGTAAGAAATATTATTGCTTTGGATAAAAACTAATCTTGAACTTACCCATGAGCGTATGCCATGTAAACAGAGAGTCTTTTCTGAGGCTTGTACCAACTAAGTCATTAAAAAATACTCTGACAACAGTATGGTTATCTAGTGGTGATTCGGAGCTAAAACATATAAAAAATAAAATTTGTGTACGTCATGATATTCAGTGGTGTGCTTATACAGAATTGCACATCTTTGTGGTCACTTGCGAAAAACATAAGTCAACACTTCTGTAGAAGAACTTTTTCTCCTCTGACCTCTGACAACAAAATTATCTCCACCTTTAATGGGAAAGCTGAACTAATTGCCAAAGAATTTGCTGCCAATTTCACCCTTATTTCTGCTGCCAGTTTCGTTCTTCTAACCGTTACATCTGTACCCCACAAAATGTCCGACAATATTTAAGGTGAAACAAGTATCTTCCCAGCCAACTGGAAGACTGCTCGTAAGCAACCTGTCCCGAAGAAATGTTCCAAGTCCCTTCCATCTAATTATAGACCTATTTCTCTTCTCTCTGTTGTCAGAAAAGTTAGGGAGAAAGACGTCAACTTGCAAATTCTTAAATATCTAGAAAAACACAAAATTATCCATGACAGACAGTATGGATGTCGTCACCAAAGATCCACAGCTGATCTTACCTTTGTCACACATAACTGGAACAAGTCTCTCGCATTTCATGGCGAATGCCAGATTGTTGCTCTTGATATTTCCAAGGCCTGTGACCAAGTATGGAATGCCGCACTACTCAACAAACTATCTTCTTACGGTGTTCCTCCCTGTAAAAACTATGCGCGCCATTGACTTTTCTACGCAACGTGTGGTCCTACCCTTACAGGGGGCACGCCGAAGAATCTGGGTGCGGGATGAAGGGCAGTGTTCGATAAGTCAACAACCTATACGGGACGTCCGGCCTTGAAGAATTTAAGTGTTATAACGCCACATTTAGATTAAAGACGCTAACTAGCTAGAATCATTTTGTATTTGTATTTAACTATTCTCTATAACTTTAGGTTTTCATTAAAGTGTTTTACGAATCAGTACAGGATTTTAATATAACGCAATATCACACTCCCAAACTATGTACCTGGGTCGATAGCTTTGTCTCTAATTGGCGCATATCTGACAAGGTGGACGGTCCCTCTTCTAACTTTCATCTTATTAACGTAACCCAAGGTTCAGTCCTAGCACTAACCCCTTTCTTCACATTAATGACCTGGTTTCTTCAACTACCAATTCCATCCACAGTTACGTTGACGATAGTACTCTTCACTCCAACATTCAGTTTTCCAGACAGGTCGACTCGAATCATGACTGGATAATAGACGCAGATCTATGCACCCATCCCTTTTAGATAATCTTAGACCGCGGTGCCAAAAACTTCCAAAACCCAGTCTTACTCCCTGTCACGCAAAAAATCCGGCAACACTTACCCCATCCACATGAATGGCCAAGCCCTACAGAAGAATGAAATGTTCGATCTTGTGGGCATCGCTTTCGAATATTATCACAGCTGGCACGCGCATATTACTTCAATAGCCACATCAGCAGGTAAAAAGCTTGGTTTTCTCTTTCGAGTCAGAAAATACTTCTCCCCTTTAAACTTACACACTCTCTGTTTTCCCAAATAAGTCCTAAGCTGGAGTACTGTTCCCACATCTGGGGAGCGGCATAAAATTGGATACTTGGAATTCATGATTCTATTCGAAAGAGAGCCATTCGATTTTTCAATGACCAAGTCCTCGCAGAAAAACTCTCTTCTCTCGCTCATCGCTGCGCTGTTGGGGATTTATTTATTTATTCTTTTCTGCCGATGCTTCCACGGATTTTGCTCTGATGAACTAGCCGCTATAATTCCTCCTTGACTGTTCCTAACAGAATAACAAGGGGCACGTTCCGTATGTATCCCTTTACTCTCCAGCTACAACTGCAAAAGCCTAGGACATTCCACTTATCTTGCTCATTCATACCTAGGGTCTTCAGATTGTGGAAAAAATTGCCAGCAGATGTTTTCTCTTCCCCTCCCAACCTCCACTTCTTTAAATTCCTTATCAATAGATTACATTTCCCTTCTCTTCAGACGCCCACGGTACTTAAGTTTGAAGTCTACGTGGAATGTCTCAGATAAAAGAAAAAAAATATAGGTAGGTAAAGCGCCATTAGTGCGACCGGGTACAAAATTTCGCTGTTTTGTGTTTTATATCAGCCTGTGATAAAAGTAAGAGCTAGAGTATTTATTTAAACAACGCATACAAATTATTAATTTATTACCGCTAATGAAATTATTAATTTATTTCTTATTGCATTTGAGGGTCGACGAACTCAGGGGTTTAATTTGGATATCTATGTTATAATATAACTCTTTAAAATCAAATGCCTTCGACTATTAAACTAACACACATTAATTTAAATGAAATTTGGTAGCGGCTGGGATGGATGTCCTGCTCATAATGCGGGGCTAGGGAGGGAGTTCCTTGAGCAGGATCGTATTATAAGAATGACAGAAGAAGAAATAAAATGTCATCAAGCTCTAGACAAAGTCAAAGTCAAAGTCAAAGTCAAAAATAGCTTTATTGTCTGAAGAAATCGATTCTCATTGACAAAGCACTTACTTACTAAAACAGATAAATAATATAGATCAAAGAACAAAAAATAAACTATTATACAAAATTAATGAATATAATAAACAAAAGTCAACCTAAATTAGGAAGGCTTCATTTAATAAGACATTAACAAACATGTCCATAACATGAGGCAAAACGATTTCTCTTTATGAAATAATAAGGAATATGCACATATTTTTTTATTGTATAAATCGTTTAAGGAAGTCATTACAAACCCAAAAAAAATATTTTGAAGAAAATTACTAGGATAATTTAGCTACGAAAAATGTTTACTTTTCGGTATAATTTATTACAATTGAAAAAGCAGCCACATTTGTCCTTGAAAAGTGACGTCAGGAGATCAGCAAAAATCTACATGTTAACGTAAAGCTTAACCTAAAGTCGAACAGGTTTGATTTTCTCGAAAACAGTCAGAGGGAGAGAAATCGAATTTTTTGGGTTGATAGAGGAATAGTTCAACTAGCTTCGGTGAAAAATTCAGTTTTACAGGATGTTTCGTTTCGGAGCTATTAAACGTCAAAGTCGAAATTTCCGCGATTTCCGTTGAAATCGAGTACAGATCGCAAATATGAATTAAATCGATGTAAATTTTCGGAGGTTGTAGGGGACCCGGAGCTTCAGAACTCCACTGAAACTGGTGAGGATGAGAAAATAGCAGGTAATTCTTTTGAATTTTTTTAGGTCGAAAAATGCCATTTCCAGACCCCTCTTTGACACCTAATAACTCGAAAACAAAACGTCAGATCGAAAAACGGATTTACAAGGGAAACCTTAAAATCTCAAATACTTTTTTGCAATACACTTACCTAAACCTAAAATCACTGGAAAATGGAAATATTTGAAAAAACTTGAAATTTAGATTTTTGATCCAAATATTTCGCGGTTTTAAATTTTTTCTGGGGTCAAAATGGTTCAAATTAAAATCCCATATAAGTCATCGGAAAGAGCTCATCAAAGTATGTGTTATCCATATTTTTTAATTTCTTCATTCTCTATAGGAAGGGAGCAATCGCCGATTAAATTTCGACTTTTTTACTTTTTGTGCCCTAGACATCGGTACATTTGAATCACTCTGTATTCTTTCCTATCTATTTTTTCCCAAATTTTTCATCACTATCTTATAAAGGGATAATCACACTGTAAAATAAATACCGAATGGGTCATCCGGACAAATCCTATTTTTAACCGACATTATTCGACACTAGTTACCCTATTTAGTTATTCTTTTTGGGTTTATTTTATCTATTAATTATCTTAAGAATACCTCCCACTAATTTAAATCGCTTATTTTTTCGGCAAAGTTATAAATAAAAAGGTTTATTTGCATCGGGGACATCTAAAATTTGAAACTTTTTGAATTTACCAAGATTGCCATGAAAATAAAAAATTGCAGTTTATTTACTTGAAATTATTAAGATGATATCTCAAAAATGCCAATGTTTGTTGCAAAATTGAAAGGTTCCTGGACCGATTTCGGCTTAAAGTATACATGAATAAGATTTTAAGAACCTTCTACTTTAAGTGCAGGGATATTTCATTGGATGAGTTACGCATTAAATGCCATTTTTATTGAGTTTTCGATGACTCTACATACTACACTCTACACTGAAATTCGCCATGTACCGGGTGTCCAATTTTCGTTGTCATTGCGGGGTATCTCCGTTGTTAGTAAAGATAGAATGATGCGGTTTTCGCAAACCTGGGCCACTTTTTCGAGAAACGAAAGATGCCATAATCAGAATTATCCTAGCCCTCTTGGTTTTTGAGCTACAGGGTGAAATTGAAAATTAGCACTTTTAAGACATACCTCGTATCTCAGCTTCCTGATAACCTATCGAAAATGTAAAAACGCATTCTTATAGAACTTTTTACGTAGAATTCAGTGGCGTACTTTAATTTTTTTTTTGGGCTACTATTTTCGAGATTCGACCCAAACTTTGGTTTTTTTAAATGGAACACCCTGTATATTTTTATGCCATTAGATTGCATTAATTTTTGTCGTCAAAATGGTATAAATAGTTTATAATTATTATTTTTGCAAATGGTAAAAATTTAAAAAAATGATAAATTTGATGTGTTATTTTTATATAGTTGGCCGTGATTTGTGTTTAAAATGGTAATATTTATAGTTGTCAACATTTCTGTCAGACTGAAAGTATTATTTTTAGTTCTAAACATTAAGAATGAATGTAAATGAAGTATTTGAAAATTTTGAGTATTATAATATGCTGACTTGTTTCATAGAGTGCCATGAAAATGTAAATGCAGCAGACGAACTTTATAGGAACAGGTATTTTTTTAAAATTTAATTATATCTACAGTATTAGCTCTAATTTACTTTGATCACTTCCTACTAGGTATCCTGACAGAAGGCATCCAAATAAAAGGATATTTTATAGACTAAAATCAAATTTGATCAATTTTGGTTGTTTTAAAAAGCCGAGATCAAAAATCTACAATAAAGAGAATCGCGATGTGGATGAAACTAATGTCTTGGGGCTTGTAAGTGTAACGCCTGCAATTTCTTGTAGAACAATTGAGACGGAAGTGGGCGTAGTAAAGTCCCGCGTTCAAACGATATTAAGAAAACATAAATATAAGCCTTATAAAACAACAATTGTCCAACATTTACATTTTGGAGATGCTGAAAAGCGTATGAATTTTTGTCAGTGGTATTTAGGAAGGATAAATCAGGATTTACATTTTGCAAGGACTGTTATTTGGTCAGATGAATGTTATATACGTAGCGACGGGGTATTCAACCGACAAAATATTAGATACTGGTCACATGAAAATCAACATCTTATATTTCCACGTGAGCGACAGGGAAGATTTGGGTTTAGTGTCGCGTGTTTTATATTAGGAGCGAAAATCAAATATCACATTTTTGATGGTGGCCTCACTGCACAGCGATATCTTCAGATATTAGAAACTATTATTCCAGAACTATTAGAAGATGTTCCTTTAGCGAATCGCCGATATATATATTTCCAGCAAGATGGTGCTCCAGCACATAATGCCCAAATTGTTAGGCATTATTTAGAAGAACATTTTGTCGAACGTTGGATTGGCACGCACGGACCTGTTAGATGGCCTCCTAGGTCTCCTGACCTATCTGTGTTAGACTTCTTTTTGTGGGGCTATTTACAGAATTTAATTTATAAAACTCGACACAACACAGTTGAAGATCTTTGTAATGCCACTCAAGAGGCTTTTAGACAAATACAAACGCATCCCGCACCAATATTAAATTCACTGCGCAGAATTACTACATTGTGTGAAAAATGTGTGAGAGAAAATGGCAACCATTTCGAGCAGTTCTTTTAATTTCCTTTGCTTATGTTAAAATAATAAGTTTGTTATGTTTGTTTATTGTATTTACTTAAAATCATCAAAATAGAACATAAAAAAAAATATTTTTATAATAAGTTTGTTGCGTCCCTTTCTTGTATTTTATTAAAATAATCGAAATAGAACATACAAAATATTTGTAGGGATTTTAAAACACAAATCACGGCCAACTATATAAAAATAACACATCAAATTTATCATTTTTTTAAATTTTTACCATTTGCAAAAATAATAATTATAAACTATTTATACCATTTTGACGACAAAAATTAATGCAATCTAATGGCATAAAAATATACAGGGTGTTCCATTTAAAAAAACCAAAGTTTGGGTCGAATCTCGAAAATAGTAGCCCAAAAAAAAAATTAAAGTACGCCACTGAATTCTACGTAAAAAGTTCTATAAGAATGCGTTTTTACATTTTCGATAGGTTATCAGGAAGCTGAGATACGAGGTATGTCTTAAAAGTGCTAATTTTCAATTTCACCCTGTAGCTCAAAAACCAAGAGGGCTAGGATAATTCTGATTATGGCATCTTTCGTTTCTCGAAAAAGTGGCCCAGGTTTGCGAAAACCGCATCATTCTATCTTTACTAACAACGGAGATACCCCGCAATGACAACGAAAATTGGACACCCTGTACTCATGATGAGTCATAAGTTCAGTTTTGACGACACAGCCAATGGGATCACGTTTTACAAGTTTCGAAATTCGCGCGAAAATTTGCAGTTTTAAATCCTTTTTTTTTGTTAATAAAGACCAAAATAAATGGATAACAGCAACCGCCATGAACATTTAATTTATGTAGAGAATATAAAAAAAAATCAGATTTATTTGGGATATATGCATATTCCCTATTGTATGAAGAAGTAATTTAACTTTAAAACTGTCTTACTCCAAACCAACTATACATAGTTTATTGTATGGATTATGACAAAATAAATATAATGAACTTGACATCCCATACCTTTAAATACCTGATAAACCTGTCAATCCCGTAATACCTCGGTCTAATGTGTACACACGAATAGCAAAATCTCTCTTAAATTGACACGACTGACACGTGTAAAGTTTTGGTCTGCTAACACAGTCTGTCTCAATAGTAATATCTGGCAGTGGCCTATCTCTATTTTTTAGCTTCAGTTTTTCCTCATAAGTGTATTTAAAATATCTTTTAACTTTTAGTAAATTATACACAACATCCATTATTTCAAAGTCTACAGACTATAAAACTAACAACCGACTGCAAACAATAATAACAGCAATGATAACTGCAAATAATTGTCTTTCCTGATGATGTAAAAGGCGCGAGAATTTACCAGTACGGAGTGTCACGAATGCAGCTAAATGACTAACAGAATTTCCCGTATTAAATTTTATAAACAGCCTATCAGTGGAGCCGATTCCTGCCCTATATTCATTAGCTTGAAAAGAGCTGTGCACGAATAAAAGCAATTCAGCTCGGCATTCGAATAACGTCGCGATAAAATTATATTAACTTTACTTGGTCAACTTGGTGTGTTAAGCGCTGGCCTATTATACCATTCTCTGCTGAAAATTCGGTGTTTTAATTTTAGTTATTTTTATTTTAAAGAATCTTTACTTATTTACTGCAAGTATGAAAAAATTTGTCAAGTGGCCTGAACATTTTGGTGGTTCCGTTATGTACCAGCCGCCCCTGATTAAGATTTTTCTTCAATATCACTATTCACAGATGTCCAAAACGTCAAACATGTACACTAAAGAACTGTTAGAACCAAGCTATGTACACTGTACAGATACATATACGAGTATACCACAGTTACGGACGGATTCTGAGAGAGGTATCACGAGTGATCAATTTTTATGCTACCTCTACACTCTCGCGGGGAGAAGAAAAAATATGCAACAATACGAAGATAAAAATCAAAAATTGTCCACTTCTTTTTTTTGCCAATTCTCTCCGAACAAAATTGTCAAC
Organism: Philopedon plagiatum; assembly: GCA_963971165.1. NCBI lineage: Eukaryota > Metazoa > Arthropoda > Insecta > Coleoptera > Curculionidae > Philopedon > Philopedon plagiatum. Next base: position 38,302,631 of record OZ020189.1, on the reverse strand, counting down.
TGTCGATCTTTTTGCGAATTTCCCAAAACTCAGTTTTCAACGTTTTTTTGTCCTAATATCCAACTCGAGCACCTACAGAAGGGACACTCCCCCAAATCCCCCCATGCATACTCCCTTGTTTTTACCAAACTTTTAGACTAAAAAGAAAGGGGTTATTGTTCGGTTGGGACTAAAAATTGAATAAAGAGAATGTAAGGGATATAAATAATTTTTTGGAAGACTCACAATGACTATATCATTTCTAAAGCATGACCCTGAGTTATCCATTATCACAATCTACAAAATAAAACTAATTATCTAGATCCACTTACTGTATGCTAAATTGGTTTGATGAGTACATAGCATCTAAAATCCCATTAGATGCCTCCGGCATATAAAATTCAGCTTCGCAATTTGGTAGACAGTTACATCTTTCACTATGTTTACTGTTAAAGTCGGCCAAATATGTATCATTGTACATTAAATCTAAAAATATATAATTTTAGAGCTCTACTGCGCGCAAATGTATAGGCCGTTTAACACCGTTTCACTGCTGTTGGATCCTGGAAGGCTATTTGAAATACGTGTTGGGGCAAATTAAATTTTAGTATAAGAATGTTTCTATTTCTACGGTACAGAGCTGCTTTTCTAAAAAAAAAATTAGGAGAAGATTCTCACAAAAAGTACTCATTTTTAGGCATTTGTGAAGGTTAATATCATCGCTAATATTTTTTTTTAAATTGCTCTATACCGTACAGTTTTCATGTCTTTGCAATTCCACAAACTGGGACATTGCAATTTCATAATGTGTCCGTTATCTTGCAGCGCGTGAAGCATGTTTCAATCAGATTTTGGTGACATGTATTAGAAGGCCTATGGACAGCTATATTTATTCTCAGCCGACGTGAAACAAGAGATACCGAGACAGGATTAGGGTACACTGAGAAAAATATAGATAGGTTGCACAAGAAGTAATAAGTTCTGGGGTAATTTTGGGCTAGAGTTATTTTATGTTTATTTTTATTCTCAGTGACAAAAACTGAATATCTGCGTGTATTTTAGAATGCTTAACCTTAATTTTTATTTTAACTCTAGATTTAAATAGTATATTATGTTACTAGGAGTAGAAAGTTAACATTATTTGCTGAGCCCAGAAACTTGCACTGCCGAGGCGCCAGTGGAGGCTGTGCCAATTGGGCGAAACACATAAAGTGACTAACATAACTGTTGTCACATTACAAGTGTCCAATTAGTTTAATTCTTAATTAAATTGTTTGTGCAACTGGATGTTAGAGTCATTTTTTATTTCCAAAGGTGATTTAGTATCAACGCAAAAAATTTCTCCAGTACCTTACATGTTGAATCAGACATTGTAAAGGATCATACTCAAAAGCAAAAACAAACTAAAATTTACGATTTCTTCAAAAAATAATTGTAAATAATGTTGCCACGCTCTTTTCCGCACAGAAGTAGAATTTTACTTCTACTTACCATTCATAATTAAAAATCCAAAGGTCGGTAAAAAAAAAAAATTTAAGAAAATAAAAATATTGAGAATTTCCAAAATTGACTCACGTAAAGAGTTGAGTTGAAGGCGAGAGGCTTGCGCATGCGTGCCAAAAAAATTGCCCTAGCTCCAATGCCGGAGAGAGGGGTGGATTGAGGGCGCCACTGTTTTCGAAGCCGGGTGAAAAACAGAAACCCTCCTAGATGATGTTGGGACCTCGCTTTCAGCTCACTCACTCACATAAAGTTACCATATTATAAAAGTTAAAAATAGAAACTGCGCTGTCTGGTGAGGCAAATAAAACACTACCATTAAAAACAAATTTACTAATATATTACAGATTCGTTAGGGCAAAAATTTTGATAACACATCAGTGTATCGTGTCATTTTGTGAAATTTGATACAATAAAATTATTAGGTATTATTATTAATATTATGTTATTACTGTGACAGTTTGTAGTAAACCCTGAGGGGGAAATAAAAAAAAAGTACTAATCGGTTTTAAAATTAAATATTGCTAACCATGGTTAGAGCCGAAATTGAATAAATTTGTTATCGTGAAAAAGGTGATCCTGGTTATTACAATAAAAAAAATAAAAGGTTGCCTGAAGGGGTTCGTCCCCTTATGATGGTTTCCTAGGTCAATGCTGACATGGCCTAGGCAGCTTAACTGTCTCAGCACGATCAAAGGCTGGAGATGTCTCCCAGCCCAAAAGAAGTTGTGGGGTAGCGGTGTTCCCCAGTAAAAAGAAAGATTGTGCTGTCTCCCAGCAAAAGAGATGGTGCTGTCTCCCAGCAAAAAGAAGTGCTGTCTCCCAGCAGAAAGAAAGACCCTGATAAAACAAAAGGTATGCGTCAAGGCAAGGTAAAATTCAGGTACTATGCAAATATAATTTAGAAGAAATATTAAATTTAATTCACACAAAAAAAACTTTTAGTGGCTGAAGGCCTTATACAATTATTCACTGGTATCAAGAAAATAAAACCGAAGGAAATATTTTGAACTAAATAGACATCAGGTCAAAAACAAATAAACAGGCAATATCGAAGCCAATTAATTAACAAATCAAAGTTAAGTTAAAATTTACATGAAAGTAGCCATTGTACGCTACTGTACACTGACAAATATTCATTATAAAATAATTATATTTACATAAGTAATGCAGCTACAAAAATCTTAAACAATTAGATCATACACTGGTGACAAAATAACCAAAATTGTTAGGTAATCGCTTAATTACACAAAAGAAAAGTTTAGCCGCAAAATACAATGTGATAAAATTTAGCATGTTAAGTATAATCAAAAGAGAAATTCAGTATTACTATTACTAAACATATACATCCAAATATAGGAAATGTAGCTTAATATTTATGAATATAGAATAACCATACCGTATCTGTAAGCGTAACCCAAGAATGAACAAATACCATAGGCCATAGTGAATAGTTAACGGTACTATATTACACCCACCCTGAAATTTTGTAACCAAATCTAATAATTAAGAATCAGCCCTGTCTATGTTACACCCAATATTAATTAAAAGCTAATTAGCAGCAGAAAAAGAATAAGTGAAATACGAAAGTCAACACTTCTGACTGTCAGACATTTAAAATATTTACTCAAATTACTATAGTTTTAAATTGCCGGTCTCTAACGCTGTCAGCTGACATTCCAGAACACAAGATCTGAATTTTTAATGACCTGGCTATCGCTTATTAGCATAATTAGTTGATAAAAAGAAACATCATTAGGTTCCAAATCACGGGCATACACCAATGACTGATTCACTATGACTATGAATACGAAATAACAAAATAAAATTTAACCTTGGGTCACCCGGTAGAGTTCTGACCAACATTATCAAAGAATGTAGTAAATCAAGCTAGCATAGCTGACAAAAAAAAATTAGGTATCGATAAGAATTTGACCTACAAACCTGTGAAGGTCACATAAACCCCATTTAATTTTTAATAAAAAAGAACCATCTGTACATAATTTTTCCTACCACGAGATGTAGCGATCTACTTGTATTTAGAGAAGTTTTAACTACAGAAAAACTAATTAAAAACGTGGACGTCGTAAAAAAAAAATAGAATCAAAAAGGAAATCAACGAAAATTAATTAAAATAGCAGTTTAATCGCGGGATTCTGTATTTTTAAGGGTTTAATAGTGGCAAAAAGGCATACCTGTCGATCTCGGGTCGGGTCTAAGTCCACATGTCCGCTGTCGTCGTAAAAACCGACGAAGAGATGTCGAATTTCTTTTACAAAATCAACCAAAACGGCCTCACTGGACCAACAACGTAACGCCAAAATGGCAAACAACAAAACAACGTAAAAGAAATTAGTTGTACCGCATTCACGGATCCCAATTTTGGGTGTCTTTCTAAAGACTTTAGAATACGATACAGTCGACGACGCGATCAGTTTGTGAAAAGAACCTCTCCACACCCAATCCTTGACGAAAAATTCCAATATCGATTTTTTTCCTTGCAAAGCGACGTCACAAGAGGTTGTTTGTAAGTACACTTTGGTACTCAATTAGGTACAATTTCGAAGGCTTTGGTTCCATGGTATTCCCCTCAATGCATTGGCATGATGTTCTGCCAGTAAAATTAACCCAACCAATGAACACCGGCAATATACCAACAAAACTAACAATTAAATACGTGTTTCCATGTCCATAAACCGACATTCATTAATAGTTCGTACAATCGGCAGTACAAATGCACCCCACCTACGATTTTGGTCAACCTCGAACCGTAATGCATGAATGAACATTAGAAACCTTTAAAATCAAGGGACCTAGAACTCAGAACGCAGATCCCATCGTTCCTGGCTTCGACGTTTTCCAACAACAGTCACAGAGGGCGGCTCAGGACAGAAAACTAAGGTTTTACCACAGGTTCGACAGAAAATAATTACGGCCGATTCAAATGACAAAAATGACGTTTCACGTTTGTCATGGTAAACAAATTCTAATTTATATTTATTGGCAACTATAGTTTTTAGGGCCAAATTCAGACATATTTCCTTAGGGATTAACTATACAGAAAGAGGGAAAACAAGGCTGGATCCAAGACAGACTAGCGACGGAAAATTTGTAAAAATTAAATTCGAGGTTAGGAAAGATTTTGACTAAATGGAAAACAAATCAAAATAAAACGTTCAAGGAATAAGGGAATATATTCAAAAAGGTAGGTCGAAGTCTTAAAACTCAACTAATTGTTTTGCAACTGCTATAATAATAATACTTTAATTTCGTATGACAAAACAAACCGTAACAACTCCCCCTCTCCTACGAAAGGAGGGAAATTTTCTCAAGAAAATTAACCGACGATAAGTACTCAAAAATCTACAGTATTTACAAGGTAAGGCAAAAAAAAATTAACTACCGGAGCTCCGGGGGTATTCCCCTAGGAAGCAACGGAAGAGAGTGAAAGATACTAGTGGATCGCTACTAACAAAATATATACTCACACAACCATAAGAAAAACTAAACCAAAAAAAAAACTCTGACATGACATGACAGGCCTGAGTGTTTCTGACGGCAGCCACCATTTCCGCACCGCAGAGTCAACTGTGCCTTAATGGTATAGTGGCCACATAGACCAAAATTGGGAAAACGTGTCCCCAGCTCCGGAATTTCCGCCAAGGTCATAATACACCCGTACTCATCATATCAGCTCCCAATAAAAGAAAATAAAGAAATTAAATACCAAAGGTATGGTCTGGGTTTGGCAAAAACATATTAAGTTAAAAAGATTAAGTTTTCAAAGAAAAGTAGGACAGAGAAAAGCCAAACCGGGTTCGTAGATCGTGGCACGCTTGACGGCAGCCAAACACTTCAGCACCAAGAAAACCAAATGTGCTTTTTATAGTGTAGGGCCACGAAGATCGGTCCGGATTTGACACCCGAGAAACCGAAATTTCCGCTAGGCCAAGCATCACCATGGCCGACAACCCTAGCCAACCAAAATTAACCAAGAAAAGAAATAAAATGAAAATTCATGAACCAGTGTGGTTCCAATACAAGGACGAAAACAAACCAAAGGCATAATGAGGTAATTTCTCAAACTGCCTATAAAGACACCTACTAAAAATAATACCCGCAGCTTAGTGGATTACTAAACCCACTAACTCAGGTAATCGACAACCCAAAATATTACAATAACCAAAATAATTAAAAATAAAAATTAACTTTGGTCCCCTTGCCGCTAGACAACCAGCGACCCCTCCAGGAGTATCCGGGGTGGAATAAAACTTCAGGGTGCAGGAAGCACAGCCTGGTAACATTAACCCAAAGATGGTAAGGGGGCTAGCATTGCGTAACACTCGAAGAAAGCGTGAGGTACCTCGTGTACTAGCCTCACTCCAGAGCGTCCCAAAACAGATAACCAACTGTCACGCGTCGAGTCAACCAAAGGGTGGAAAAACTAAAAAGAAAAGATAACTAATATACAACCAAGGTAATTTAAGAAGAGAAAGGGATAGCCCATATGTTCCACCGAGCATAAGGAAGTGAATTATAGTAGACACTAAACTAAAAGATGCACCGAATGGGTAGTACATCAGTCCCTGTATAAAACAAAATAAATTAAATAGGGTACTCTGAAAGGTGGCACTGCCACCAGCCTGTCGCAACCTAATAGGCCGACTTGAGCTCAGGCCGAACAAAGTAGCTTGGCCCTCCCCTGGCCCGCCGAACAAGTTCGATGGGCAAAATGTTACCCCAGGGGTCAGACTTCCGCCCCCCCTGAACAGCCCTTCCAGTCGGTCTGCTCTCCGAAGGATCAATAGTTCCAACAAAGAACGTCGAAGCGACATTCGGTAGCACCCAACACCGCGCAGCCTAAACAAGGAGATAGGGACAAATAAGTCATAATCGGGAAGGTTCTATTTTGGCTAGTTAAACTATAGCCCAAATATAGAACGCCAAAATAGGGGTCTAGGTACCAAGACCTAGGCCAAAGTCAAATCCAGGATATCAAAAATAGCAAGTCAAATAAGACTATAAAGAAATATCAAGGTAAAATTAAATTAATAATTAAACACAAGAAAAGATAAGGTAAATCAAGGTAAGGTAAGAAACACCAAGTCAAATACTGAAATAAGACTTGGTAGATATGAAGGTAAAATTAACCGAATAATTAAACCCAAAATAAAATAAAATAATAAAGGTAAGGTAAGATAAGATAATCAAGGTAAGGTAAGATAATCAAGGCGAGGTAAGATAATCAAGGTAACGTAAGGTAATATAAGAGAGTCACAATAAGGACACTAAATCAGATCAAGCTAGGATAACGAAATCACTCAGCAAGATACGGATTAGTGTCATAAATCAAATCAAGTTAAGGTGAATTAAATTATCCAAAACAAATTATCAAGTATCATTGCAATCAGTGTATTACGAAATTCAAAATAGGTAAGTTTAAGGTAAATTAAAATAAGGTAATTTAAGGTAAGTTCAGATAAGGTAAATTTAAGGTAAGTTCAGATAAGGTAAATTTATAGTTACTAAAAGATTAATGAATTTATGACTCAAATAAAAATATGCTAGATTTCAGGTAGTTGAGCTAACAAGTAAAATAAATCATCGCCTTAAGAGAAAACAAACTAATGACCATGTGTCACGTCTACTCCCATCTCGTCTCGCGCCAAGATGGGCGTCTGCAAGACACCGCCAAAAAAAAAACTCTAAGTTAATGTTACTAAAGCCACAAAAGTTAAAGAAATTTATATAAGGTAAAGATAGATGATACCATAAGAAAAGACGTAAAGCGATGATAGCAAGTAAAAGTAGTAAAAATGCTGAAGGCAGACTTACTACGCGCAATAGCAGCAAGTTGACTGAAGGCCTAGCTTGCCACGGCTTTCGGAGGGCTCCTACCTCCACTAGTTCACCAGTGCAGCACAATTCTAAGCGACAGTGTCCAAATCCATCAAGTTTCGCACCCAGATGGATCCAGACACAATCACGCCCATACTGCAGGGCATTAAAAAAAAGGTATTAAAAGAAAACGGAATAAGGTAACATTAAAGAAAAATATTCAAAGGTAAAACTAATCATTATCTGAACTCTCATTTGCGGTCGATGGATTATACAGTTTGAGATCTTTTACGTGCCAAACACCTTTACTTTGTCCTGCTCGATCTTGAAGTTCGTAGGTGCAGGACCCTGTTTTCTTCTTAATAATGAACGGGCCCACATAAGCCGGAGCCAGTTTGGCACTATAATAGTTCGCGGCATCGGAAAGACTTTTGTTTTTACGCCAAACCTCTTGTCCAGGTGCATACTCAACGGGTCGTCTACGTAAGTTGTATCTACGTTGATTTCTAACATGAGATGTTTTAATTTTATCCTGAACTTCGCGATATAATTTCACAAAGGCGGCTTGTCTTTTCCTGACATAATCTTGAAGGTCTGCATTGGTGTTAGCAGTCTCTTCTGCAAAGTCTTGTCCGTACAATTTATGTTCTCTCCCAAAATTAAGAAAATGCGGAGTAAATCCAGTGGTCTCGTGTCTTGATGTTCGCAAAGCACAGCCTATAGAAGCTAGGTTCTCGTCCCAGGTACGGTGGTTATTGTTCTTGATGTAAGATCGCATCATGGTCTTTATGACTCTGTTGACTCGTTCGGTCGGATCAGCTTGTGGATGATAAGATGCTGTGTAGAATAATTTCGTTTTATACCGTTGACAAAGGTTCTGAAATTCCTTGGACTTCATTTGTACTCCATTATCACACATTAGGAACTGTGGTGATCCAAACATTAGGAAAATACCTTCTTCAACCTGTTTGGTGAGAGATTTAGCTGTCGCTGAACGAGAAGGAAATAAAACGGAGAATTTGGTGAAATAATCGGTAACCACAAGAACGTAAGAGTTACCTGACCTCGAACGAGGAAACGGTCCAATATAATCCAGGCTGATACACTGCCAAGGTTGATCTATTGTAGGACGATTACCCATTAATCCTGCGGGAGGTTTTTGTTCTACTTTGTGCTGGGCACAAACTCGACAAGCTTTCACATAACTCGTGACGTCACTCCTCATCTTAGGCCAATAATAGCGTTGGCATACTTTCCAGTAGGTCTTGAATACGCCTACGTGACCCGAAGCAGGTATATCATGGCAACGAGCGAGTATCTGGCGCCTTTTATCCTTAGGAACGACAATTTTCCATGAGCTGGATGGAGTACCAAGGTCCGGAGGATTGGTTCTAGCATATTTGTACAACATGTTGTTTTCTACACGCCAAGCAGGAAATTTGTCCGGTCGTTGTTCAAGCCTTACAAACATATTTTTATACCATCCATCAGTGGTGGAAGACATCGGAACATCACTATCGTCGGTGTCAATAGCTTCAGCGGAAACAGGAACGGATCTGGACAGAAAATCGGCAACAATGTGCTCTTTACCAGGGCGATGGATTAAGGTAAAATCATAGGGTTGCAGACGAAGCGCCCATCGCGCTAAATGACCTTGAGGGTCTTTTAGTCTGTGCAGCCATAGTAACGAATGGTGGTCAGTTACTACCGTGAAGTGTACCCCTTCCAAATAATGTCTTAATTTCTCCACACTCCAAATCACTGCCAAACATTCTTTTTCGGTGACTGTATATTTCATTTCTTGTTTAGTCAGTGAACGTGATAGGAAGCATATTACTTTCTCACCATCATCAAAAGTCTGTGTTAAAACTGCACCAAGGCCATATGCGCTTGCATCGGTTTGCAGGACAAAAGGACGGTTAAAATCAGGACAGGTAAGTATCGGTGCTGTAACTAAAGCTTCCTTGATCGCTTTAAAGGCTCTATCACAGTCGGTTGTCCATGACCATCTGACATTTTTCTTAGTCAAGTTAGTTAGCGGAGCTATGGTGGATGAAAAATTCGGAACAAAGCGACGGTACCAAGATGCTGTACCAATAAATCGGCGAATTTCTGTGACATTCTTCGGTGGTATAATATTTACAATTGCCTCAACTTTTAATGGATCTGGTCGGAGTCCCTGACGGTCCACAACATATCCTAAGTACTTCAATTCTGGCAGGCAAAACTGACATTTTTCTAGTGAAACTATGAGTCCCGCTTCATGTAGTCGGTCGAAAACTAAGCCCAACAGACGTAGGTGTTCATCGAAGTCCTGAGATATGAGAATTATATCATCCAGATATACCATGACCGCTGGTTGAAGGTCTGCTCCAAGGACGGTATCTACTATGCGCTGCCAGGTTGCTGGTGAATTGGTTAAACCAAAAGGCATGCGACGGAACTGAAATAGTCCTCTTCCAGGGACGGTAAATGCAGTATATTCACGCGAAGATTCACTTAAGGGAACTGTCCAAAATGCGGATTTGATATCGATGGAACTGAGGTAAGTTGCATCTCTCAGGCGGTCCAAAATGGCAGAAATATAGGGCAAGGGATATGCGTCTTTCTTGCTCAAACTGTTCAAAATTCTGTAATCTACACAAAATCTGTAGGAATCATCCTTCTTGCGCACTAAACATATCGGACTGGACCAAGCACTCTTCGAAGGTTCGATGACTCCATCTTCTAACATTTGTTTAAGTTCTTCATCGATAATTTTCTGCTTAAATGGAGACACCGGGTAATATCTTTGTTTGACAGGCTTCGTACCTGGCTCCACTTCAATAACATGTTCAGCCACCTTACAACATCCCAGGCCTGTACCCATTAAAGCAAGTTTTTCTTTGACTAAGTTATCAAGAGTCATTCGCTGAGCAATAGTAAGGGTACTCTCATCCCGTATGCTAAGTACTTGAGTAGAATTCGTTTCATCTGCGAAATGCCAAACATCCTGATTCAAATCTGGTACGATTCCCATGCTCTTCCAGAAATCGACTCCCAAAATTAAGGTATGAGCCAGTGCAGGCAGGACTAACACATCTATCATGCGGGTTTTTCCCATTAAACTAAACGGTACTTGCATGTAACCAATAGCAGAACAGCTCTCTCCATTAGCAACTGTACATCTTGTTTCTTTACCTAAAAGTTGCAGTCCCAAACTCCGTAGCAACTCATATCCAGGAAGGCCAACAAGTGTTCGAGTGGCACCAGAATCCAGCAAACCTCGTATAGGTGTGCCTATGACAGAAACTTCCAAATATGGACGTTGATCTCCTCGTGCGTGACTAATGATGAAATCTAGAAGAATTTTGGATGAAAAATCGAAATCATTGGTCGTTACACGCTTGGTATTGGGAGAAATCGTACGACCTATTGATTCCCCCGGGAAGCGTTTCCCGAATTAGCACATTTTGGGCAAGATCTTACAGTGACATTAGGTGTTCCACAACGATAACAGTGTGTTTTTCTAGGGCTTTGACAATCTCGATTAAAATGTCCCGTTTGTTGACAATTCCAACAGACTACTTCTCTAGGACCTCTACTGGTAGTAGGAGGGTTGACATGTCTCACTTCATTGACCTTAGTTGGAGGTAAGGCTTCTTGCATTTCTGAGACGAAGGCGAAATCAGGTTCTACAAATCCTTGTCGTTTACGAGATGGCGGTACATAATGTTCTGCACGGTATTTCTTGGCTTCTAAAACCAGGCACTGCTCCTCTAATTCTTCCAATGAGTTCACTATGGGTAACTGAGTGGTATAAAAAGGAGCCAAATTTCTATTTATCATATCCAACTTTGCATCCTCACTGAGGGAACCATAACGCCGAAACAGAGCCTGCATGCTTGAAAGATAGTCCACTATGCTTTCTGATGGATCTTGAGTCCTCTCGAGCATTTCTTTAAAGAGTCGAGCACGATAATCTGGTGGTTCAAAGTGTCTGCAAAGCAGTTCAGCTAGTTCTCTCCAGTTGTTAAACCGGGAACGGTTCGCTCTAAACCAATTCAATGCCTTGCCTTCAAATAAATCTATGGCAGACTCAAACAGTTCTCTTTCTGATACATTACGAGCCAATCTCAGCTCGTTTACTCTCTCCAAGAATCCATGGACTGACATACCCTTGGGATCTCCTGTAAATTTAAGGCCCCATTTTTCAATACGTAGTGCCTTGAAGTTCGACACTGGCTGTCTATTTGGGGTCGAACCATGTTGAGTTGGTCCAGGCACTTCATCTTCTGACGAATCATCAGAATCAGAACATCCCGAGCGTGCTGCATCCAATAAGACACTCAAGTTAGGATCTCGTCTGGATACTTGCTCTAGCTCGTCAAGAGCAGATAAAGTTTCTGCAATTAATATTGCTCGTGTGTCAGCGTCCTCTAACGACAGTTGGTTAACTGGTACACGATCAATTCGGTTAAGAAGATGGACCAAGTGTGTCTGTAGACGTTCGAATTTGGTCTGGGCCTTTTCTCCAGTAACGGACTTAATCGCCAATTTAGTCTTCCTCAAGTTAGTCGCCACATAAGCTCTTTCTTCAGCAAAATCCATATTATAGGGAGGGTGACTTATAGTCTTACTAACTTTCTCCATCTGCAACAATGGGCGTAAAGATGCACGAAGGCTTTCGACAGTTTTCGTTTCATCAGCTGGAATGCCACGAACTTGCAACTGATAAATGAGCATATCCTTTCTAAGGTAATGCACTCTCATACTGTAATCCATCGTAAATTATTACGAGTCAAATAATACACAAGCAAAAATAAATTTAAAGAAAAATCAATAAAATATTAACACTGATTGCACTTGACACTGTAAACTGCAAATAATTTGCACAACAAAATTTTCAGATAAGTTTCACTAATTAAACTTCACCAAAAAGATTTAAAAAAAAAAAATAAACCGGTTAGGACAGCGATGTCCTAACAGAAAGAATAACGAAAACCCGTCAGAACAGCGAAGTTCTGATGGCTACTACAAAACAATAGGTAGGCCGCAAAAAAAAAATATTGCATTATCAGCAAAAAAATCTCATCAGAGGTAAGACAACATATCAGAAGCGCAAAAATCGATAAATGAAAAATTTAAAAAAAAAATTTGATAATGTTAGTACCAAAGTGCTCTATCTGGTCTCACCAAACGCAGTTTCTTTTTGTTTGAATGCCCCACGTTGGGCGCCAAAATTCGCCACGCTCTTTTCCGCACAGAAGTAGAATTTTACTTCTACTTACCATTCATAATTAAAAATCCAAAGGTCGGTAAAAAAAAAAAATTTAAGAAAATAAAAATATTGAGAATTTCCAAAATTGACTCACGTAAAGAGTTGAGTTGAAGGCGAGAGGCTTGCGCATGCGTGCCAAAAAAATTGCCCTAGCTCCAATGCCGGAGAGAGGGGTGGATTGAGGGCGCCACTGTTTTCGAAGCCGGGTGAAAAACAGAAACCCTCCTAGATGATGTTGGGACCTCGCTTTCAGCTCACTCACTCACATAAAGTTACCATATTATAAAAGTTAAAAATAGAAACTGCGCTGTCTGGTGAGGCAAATAAAACACTACCATTAAAAACAAATTTACTAATATATTACAGATTCGTTAGGGCAAAAATTTTGATAACACATCAGTGTAACGTGTCATTTTGTGAAATTTGATACAATAAAATTATTAGGTATTATTATTAATATTATGTTATTACTGTGACAGTTTGTAGTAAACCCTGAGGGGGAAATAAAAAAAAAGTACTAATCGGTTTTAAAATTAAATATTGCTAACCATGGTTAGAGCCGAAATTGAATAAATTTGTTATCGTGAAAAAGGTGATCCTGGTTATTACAATAAAAAAAATAAAAGGTTGCCTGAAGGGGTTCGTCCCCTTATGATGGTTTCCTAGGTCAATGCTGACATGGCCTAGGCAGCTTAACTGTCTCAGCACGATCAAAGGCTGGAGATGTCTCCCAGCCCAAAAGAAGTTGTGGGGTAGCGGTGTTCCCCAGTAAAAAGAAAGATTGTGCTGTCTCCCAGCAAAAGAGATGGTGCTGTCTCCCAGCAAAAAGAAGTGCTGTCTCCCAGCAGAAAGAAAGACCCTGATAAAACAAAAGGTATGCGTCAAGGCAAGGTAAAATTCAGGTACTATGCAAATATAATTTAGAAGAAATATTAAATTTAATTCACACAAAAAAAACTTTTAGTGGCTGAAGGCCTTATACAATTATTCACTGGTATCAAGAAAATAAAACCGAAGGAAATATTTTGAACTAAATAGACATCAGGTCAAAAACAAATAAACAGGCAATATCGAAGCCAATTAATTAACAAATCAAAGTTAAGTTAAAATTTACATGAAAGTAGCCATTGTACGCTACTGTACACTGACAAATATTCATTATAAAATAATTATATTTACATAAGTAATGCAGCTACAAAAATCTTAAACAATTAGATCATACACTGGTGACAAAATAACCAAAATTGTTAGGTAATCGCTTAATTACACAAAAGAAAAGTTTAGCCGCAAAATACAATGTGATAAAATTTAGCATGTTAAGTATAATCAAAAGAGAAATTCAGTATTACTATTACTAAACATATACATCCAAATATAGGAAATGTAGCTTAATATTTATGAATATAGAATAACCATACCGTATCTGTAAGCGTAACCCAAGAATGAACAAATACCATAGGCCATAGTGAATAGTTAACGGTACTATATTACACCCACCCTGAAATTTTGTAACCAAATCTAATAATTAAGAATCAGCCCTGTCTATGTTACACCCAATATTAATTAAAAGCTAATTAGCAGCAGAAAAAGAATAAGTGAAATACGAAAGTCAACACTTCTGACTGTCAGACATTTAAAATATTTACTCAAATTACTATAGTTTTAAATTGCCGGTCTCTAACGCTGTCAGCTGACATTCCAGAACACAAGATCTGAATTTTTAATGACCTGGCTATCGCTTATTAGCATAATTAGTTGATAAAAAGAAACATCATTAGGTTCCAAATCACGGGCATACACCAATGACTGATTCACTATGACTATGAATACGAAATAACAAAATAAAATTTAACCTTGGGTCACCCGGTAGAGTTCTGACCAACATTATCAAAGAATGTAGTAAATCAAGCTAGCATAGCTGACAAAAAAAAATTAGGTATCGATAAGAATTTGACCTACAAACCTGTGAAGGTCACATAAACCCCATTTAATTTTTAATAAAAAAGAACCATCTGTACATAATTTTTCCTACCACGAAATGTAGCGATCTACTTGTATTTAGAGAAGTTTTAACTACAGAAAAACTAATTAAAAACGTGGACGTCGTAAAAAAAAAATAGAATCAAAAAGGAAATCAACGAAAATTAATTAAAATAGCAGTTTAATCGCGGGATTCTGTATTTTTAAGGGTTTAATAGTGGCAAAAAGGCATACCTGTCGATCTCGGGTCGGGTCTAAGTCCACATGTCCGCTGTCGTCGTAAAAACCGACGAAGAGATGTCGAATTTCTTTTACAAAATCAACCAAAACGGCCTCACTGGACCAACAACGTAACGCCAAAATGGCAAACAACAAAACAACGTAAAAGAAATTAGTTGTACCGCATTCACGGATCCCAATTTTGGGTGTCTTTCTAAAGACTTTAGAATACGATACAGTCGACGACGCGATCAGTTTGTGAAAAGAACCTCTCCACACCCAATCCTTGACGAAAAATTCCAATATCGATTTTTTTCCTTGCAAAGCGACGTCACAAGAGGTTGTTTGTAAGTACACTTTGGTACTCAATTAGGTACAATTTCGAAGGCTTTGGTTCCATGGTATTCCCCTCAATGCATTGGCACGATGTTCTGCCAGTAAAATTAACCCAACCAATGAACACCGGCAATATACCAACAAAACTAACAATTAAATACGTGTTTCCATGTCCATAAACCGACATTCATTAATAGTTCGTACAATCGGCAGTACAAATGCACCCCACCTACGATTTTGGTCAACCTCGAACCGTAATGCATGAATGAACATTAGAAACCTTTAAAATCAAGGGACCTAGAACTCAGAACGCAGATCCCATCGTTCCTGGCTTCGACGTTTTCCAACAACAGTCACAGAGGGCGGCTCAGGACAGAAAACTAAGGTTTTACCACAGGTTCGACAGAAAATAATTACGGCCGATTCAAATGACAAAAATGACGTTTCACGTTTGTCATGGTAAACAAATTCTAATTTATATTTATTGGCAACTATAGTTTTTAGGGCCAAATTCAGACATATTTCCTTAGGGATTAACTATACAGAAAGAGGGAAAACAAGGCTGGATCCAAGACAGACTAGCGACGGAAAATTTGTAAAAATTAAATTCGAGGTTAGGAAAGATTTTGACTAAATGGAAAACAAATCAAAATAAAACGTTCAAGGAATAAGGGAATATATTCAAAAAGGTAGGTCGAAGTCTTAAAACTCAACTAATTGTTTTGCAACTGCTATAATAATAATACTTTAATTTCGTATGACAAAACAAACCGTAACAATGTGTAGCTACATATGCATAACAAGAGTACATATTATATTATAATTTACACCACACACCACCCATCATTAAAATAAAAATTAACTGAAATATAATTATGTATTTTAATTTCTATTCATTTAGCATTCTGCTGCTATTGGCTTTTTAGAGGAAGAAATTACCAGTGACCTACACTTATTCTTTAAGGAAATCTAAGTGTGGGTTACTAACTAAACTGGGTCTAGAAACTTGAAATTTTGCACAGAGTTTTCTTATATAACGTAGGCATCCACTAAGGAAGGGTTTTTCAAAATTCAACCCCTAAGGGGGTGAAATAGGGGTTCAAACTTTGTATGGAGAAAGAACATTAGTTGGCCCTATTAAGTTCGAACTTCATAGAAGTACTCTAAAAAATAAATGTTTAAACACGTGCCTATTTTACAGATTTTAAAAAATCAACCCCTGAGTGGGTGAAATGGGAGTTGAAAGTTAGTAATGGAGTAGCTAGCTTATGCGTGTATGGAGTTGACAAGAGGAAAATACTAGGAGATTATTTTTTATTATTAATTTTACTATTGTCGTATTTAGATTCAGCGTCATAAAAATACAAAAACATTTTCAATAAATATTATACCCATAATACGCAAAATTACCTATAGCGTTATAATTCTAATTTCAGAAAATAAAGATAATATTTTATACTTACTTCATCTAGTGCAAGAATCACGAATAAAGGTCATTTTCGTCGCCTCTGCCACTGGTCGTATCGAAAAAATACTATTTTTCCCTAATAACTAGTTACTAACCAAATCAAGTAATAATTTTGGCTACATTTACGAATATAGCTGCATCCAATATTTATACCGAATATCAGTCTCGTAAAAGTAACCATGCTGCTCCGTCTCGCATTAAAAATAAAAATCGCTGTAGTAAAAAATCACCTTTAAAAATAACGGCTATTCTCAGATCACAGTTATCGAAAAATCGCTGTATCTCCCAGTGTAATCAGAATTAAACCGACGCGACGGACGGAATAAAAATTATATTAATTCCTGGAATTCGACCCCTTCGAGCGCCACGCATTTCAGTGTGTAGGGCTGTTTAGCAATATTTTGAATCACGTCGTGATCTCGCTAGTCTGTCCAGCTCGCGAGAGTTTCACTCGTCGATAAATTCCTTTCTGCACAAAGTTCGGCCATAATCTCTGGCTTATACTTAGATATTAAAATCTTTCAACATTCAGAATAATTCTAGAATAGCATAAAATAATTCCAGATAAGATTTTTAAATTTTTTTTTGTAATCATCCGCGCGTTACTACAAAAAAGAACTTAAGAATAACAGCCCAAATTTTTAACTACCTTTAGATATCAGTTAATTTTTATTTAACTATATATATATATATATATATATATATATATATATATATATATATATATATATATATATACTTATATATATATATATATATATATATATATATATATATATATATATATATGAATATATACATGTTATGTTATAGACGGAGCGCAATGTATATTCGTGTTGTCGAGAAATGCTTCAAACTTTTTGGGGATCTAATTTTCAAACATCCCCTAGTTATTTATATGCGTAATTCCTATCTTTGTGACGATGTAACGGATGTCTTGAAGGTAATCGCTAAACTCTATAAAGCTCATCTTGTCGCTAAAAAAACCAAGACTACTGGATGCACAGCTCAAATTGACGTTATAGGGTAGTTCATAATAAATCTGCCTTTATTGGCTCGTTAGGTAGCTATGAAAATAGAGAATATTAGTAAGAGCTTATAAATCGTAAATTATATTAAATTGCGTCTCATCTTCGTAAAGTGGAAATTGATGATCTGGACAGGCCACCTAGATGTTGTAAAATTACTGAATCACACAAACCCTCAGCTCGTAAAAAATACATATTTTAGTGGTGGGTATGATTTTTATTTAAACTGCTATGGTAATAAAACCATTATTACTTTATGTGCTAGAGCACGTGGCGGTTTTAGAAAACGGGCAATTTGGAACAATATTAGATGACGCGTTAGTAGGTACAATTTAATTTTAAAATCTGCTAAGTGCCAAATTTGCAATTTACGTGCATCAGAAACCCGGACGTTATTCAGTGTAGTATTGAAATCATGCCGGAACGCACGATCTGGCACTACAAATTGTGCCAACTGGGATGGTCTTCAAAACTTCTTCTCTGGTTTAACTTTGATCAAACACTTTTAGAGTCCAAAAATGTTTTTAACAATCGCATAAAAGATAAAATACTTTTCTGTTTCAACGGAAGCAAATGTTTCTGGTTACTTGCCAAAAATATTAGTCAAAACTTCTGCAGAAGTACTTCTTCTCCCCTGGCCTCTGACAACGAAATTATCTTCGCCTCTAAAGGGAAAGGTGAACTGTTTGCAAATCAATTAGATGCCAATTCCACCATCATTACTACTGCCAATTTTGCTCTTTCAACCGCTACGTCTGTACCCCACAAACCACAAAATGTCCGATATAATACTTAAGGTCAAACAAGTTAAAAAAATTCTTCTAGTCCTTGACACCAAAAAGTCCTCCGGTCTGGAAGGCATTCCAGCAATTGCTCTAAGAAATGTACTCCAGAGCTTGCAGCCATCTTAATTCGCCTTTTCCGGATTTCCTCTGACAAGAGTATCTTTCCAGATAGCTGAAAGTCTGCTCGTATGCAGCCTGTCACAAAGAAAATTTCCAAGTCCCGTCCAATTATAGATCTATCTATCTGCTCTCTGTTGTCAGCAAAGTTGTGAAGAAATTCATCAACTTGCAAATT
Organism: Philopedon plagiatum; assembly: GCA_963971165.1. Taxonomy (NCBI): domain Eukaryota; kingdom Metazoa; phylum Arthropoda; class Insecta; order Coleoptera; family Curculionidae; genus Philopedon; species Philopedon plagiatum. The sequence continues at coordinate 38,283,943 of OZ020189.1, read as the reverse complement.
CTAAAATATTTAGAATAACCCAAAATCATCCATGACAGACAGTACGGATTTCATCGCCAAAGACCCACAGCTGATCTCCTTACCTTCTTCACACACTGTTGTTCTTGATATTTCCAAGGCCGTTTATCAAGTATGGCATGCCGCACTCCTCAACAAACAATCTGTCGTGATGGACAGTCACTCAACTAACCTCTATTCTATCAGTGATGGCATACCCCACGTTTCAGTCCTGGCACCTACTCTATTTCTTCTTCACATTAATGACCTGCTGTCTTCAATTACCAATTACATCCACAATTAAGGCACTTTCGGGCAAGAAGGGTATACTGGGCAAGGCGAATTACCTAAATATTTACAGTGAGAAGTGCGGTAAAATCTGGTAACAACGGTTTTTCGCAGGTGCCACCTGATGTCTTATAGCGACCGAGTTCTGCAGCATCACCTTTTTTCCGAAAGATTTTTATTGAGTGAAAAGTTTTTTGAACTTGTCGAATATAACCTATTTGTTGGTGCCGATTACTTTGCCATCCCGCAGATTACCAGCAAACTACGCATATATTTACAAATACGGGACATTAAGGTAAGACTTAACCTCAATATGTTTTGCTAGGTATAATATTTGCTTTGCAGAGAGTTAGATATATCCATAGTTGTCAGATCGGACAAGAAGGATCGGCCAAAAGGAATCATGACCCTGTATGTCAAATTCTTCTTTCTTATTGAAGCGAGTTTGTAAAAACATTAAACACATTTGACATTTATGACATGACACAATTCATGCTTTAAATTACCTTCATAATCACATTCGTTAAAATGTCTAGAACAGATTCTAGCATTTTTAACATTAAACTTATCTTCCCGTTTGCATAGACGCTTTTAAACACTTTGTGTTTCTTTGTCTTTGGGGAAGCTAAAAACTTTAATATCGGGCGTAAAACCCTTGCATTTATTGTCCACATCACAACCATGTACAACTCATCAGAGAATTTTCGCTTTTAAACTCTTAAAAGTGGTATAAAAACACCAAAATATATCTTTAAAACACAACGCAATCTTAACAAAGACGTGTCTCGTTTACAAAATATGGAGGAATTACTCACAGCGTGACGTACATGGCCACGCCTACCTGCGCGGTGTCATACCTTCTTTTATCTGTATAATGGTCCTAACAGAATAACAAGAGGCGAGTTACGTATGCATCCCTTTTCTGTCCAGCTACAAAAGTCTAGAACATCCCACTTCGCTTGCTCATTCATACCTAGGATGTCTAGATTATGGAACAAATTGCCTGCAGATGTTTTCCCTTCCTCTCCCAGCCTCCAATTCTTTAAATCCCTTGTCAATAGATTACATTTCCGTTCTACGAGGTCTACCTGAGCTGTCTCAGATAAAAAAAAATCAAAAGAGGGCGAATAATTGTTTCAAAAAAATTTCGTTAAATTGTCTTCCCTTTTTGACTTAAGACACTGCTTAAACTTCGGTCGTATGCTCCATATTTTATTATTCTAGTAAAAAGATACACATATTCATATTATTCTTTTTGTAAAAACGAGTGTATCCAGAGCTGATAAGATGCTTTACACACCCGTTTTCAAGGGCGTCTTTACGGAGGGGGTAATGGGGGTAATTACCTTCTTCCCCGGACCCACTAAGGCCATTTTTGTATACGAAATCTATTTTACATTTACCAATTTATCAAATTCAGGACTTTTTAATGTTATATAAATAATAACCAGTTATAATTTTTTAATTCATTATACGAGTATTATACCCAGAGCCGCTAGAATGCTTTACACACCTGCTTTCAAGGGCATCTTTACGGAGGTTAACGGGAATATCTCACCTCACCCCCAGACCTATTAAGGCAGAATATTTCTGCATGCGAAATGTATTTAATAGTTACCATTTTATCAAATTCAGTTTTTTTTTAATGTTAATCATGCGGACCCTGAATACTTTCATTCATTATATGAATTATTTTTTTTCAGTTATATTTTTAAAACAGCAATCAAACTTAAGGGTCATCATGCCCCCTCCCCGATTTTTTCCTATAGACCTCCTCAGAAATTTTTCTATACTCCGCCCTTGCCTGTTTTTTCTCATTTTATCCATTTGCCTTTGTCGGAATGTACTGATGAGTCCAATAAAAGTTTCTTTATTTAAAGATACCGTACAAATCAACGAAGACCAATTAAGAGAAGTCCGGCTTTCTAGTAAAAAGAGATGCAATTTCTTGACATTTCAAATTTAATACTAGCGGCACCACCACCCAGTGAAGTAACTAATGCCGGTAAATACGGTCGTGACAATTGTATCGATCGCTCGAGTGACGTAGCGGGTAGGCGGGGCCAGGAGCAATCATGGCGGAGCCGGAGGTTCAAATTTATTTTAACTGTCTTTCCAAAAACGCATAATTACGAATTTTTGTTGATATCAACAAAAATTCGTAATTGTGCGTTTTTGGAAAGAGAGTTAAAATAAATTTGAAGGCAGAAAGAAAAACTAGTTGAATATTAAAAGGTTTGAACGGATAATAAAAGTATCTTCGACATTTCAAAAAAAAAATGTATTAACAAACAATAGATAAATACAAAGTTACGGAAATATATAAAAGAGGACGACTTAAAACAAATATATCTTAAAATTAATTATTGTCTAGGTTCTGTTTGTTCCACTAATGAAGTTCTTAACTGAAACAAAAAAAAAGTTATAAACTGTTCTAAGTTAATATCACATGATCTCACTAGTGTGTAAGCACACAATATGCGATGAATAAACATTTTTAAGTAGAGCAAAGCTGATCGAATCTCGGTCCTATCTTCTTAATGCCTCTGTATTAAAAGCGGTGAGCTCTACTTAAAACTTCTTGAAAATCTTGCAGCGTATGCAATATAGAAATTTGCAGATGTCAGAGCAAAGCCAATCAAAATACAGCTTTGCTCCGACTTCTTCATTGACCTTCATTGAACCTTGCTTGAACCTAAGTTACTGTTACGATTAGAAAAAACAGTTTCAGAAAATAGCACACGAGGCTTGAGGGACATGCCTGAATAGTTATGTTCCATCTCAAGTTGGCATTTTGAAGGTGACCTTGGAAAACTACCCAACTTTAATGTAGAAGGGGCATCAGGGTTATTAAAATCATAAATGCAAAAATGATCCTCGCAAACGAAAAAGTCGGAACAATTTTTGCTTGGGCTTATTGTACAGGCAATTTTCCAAGCAGATAATGTGGATGGATCTTCCGGAAAAACATGAAATTTCTTGTTATTGTAATTTAAACTTTTAACTTTTACAAAATATGCATTTTTACATGATGGACACTTACATGAAAAGTTCTTTTTCCCAAGGACAGATGAAGCTGCAGCCAGACTAGACATTTTAAAAATATTTTTAGATTTAAAGCTAGTCGGCACAGATATTAAGAAAGTAATAAACACAAAATAGGATGAATTGTCTACATTAAAAAGGATACGTTACGGTACTCCAGTCATAAGGTTAGCAAAACCTGGTCTCTGCCTTCATGCCATGTGAAGAGCTAAAATTAAATCAAAGGCCCTTTAGTTTTATTCATGTAAGTCCTTAACAGGAATGTAAACTTTACACTTAAAAAAATTATTGAAAATAAATAATGGTATGATCAGCCGAGACTCGAGACCACATATTTACTTCAACAATTTAAATAAAATTAGCATGTTTTTAAAGAAATCTAGGTACCATTTACACTTGCTGTTGCAAGAACAAAATCAGATTTTTAAATAACATTACAACTGCAAGTTTAGACGTCAATTTCTACAAAACATACTGTGGTATGAACAATTAACAAGAACCATGGAAGTGTATTTAGACAGCTTATAAAACAACACCACAACCTGGTAAACTTGAGATCATAGATGATAATATTGTAAATTTTTGGAAACACAATGACATGTCTACGATAATATTACGAATACCCTTAACAATATCCCACCGAATTTAGTTTCCGGCATCTGTTAAATTAATACCTGTTCGAATTATTGTAAGGTCAGTGACCCAGAATAATAGTTATCTTGATCGGGTGGAAAAGGTGTACATAAAGAATTTGTTGTGGTATTTGTGCTTCATGATAAATAATTCATTATGTACTTACCTGAACTATGAAATGATGATCTAATTAATGCCTGTATTAATAAAAAACATAAAAATTGTCGACAGGACCTTTTCAAACGACAGCCATAACTCAAAGAGAACAAACAATTTTCCTGTTACTCTAAGACCAACGTTTGGAGCAATTTTAAACGCACACTATTGGCCTTTCTCGTGGGTTAGAAAGAAATAGCTTATTTTTACATATGATCTGAGTAGTAGGTAATAGTTAAACGATTAGGACTTGACAGCATAAATGAATAGTATTCCTTTCATTGCGAAGAGCAACTCCTAAACTGCTCCAACGCGTGACATATGTTTCTTTCATTTAATATCTGTTGCGGTAACACGCGTGCCAGCTTCTCTACCCTGTGAAAGGAATACAATCTGTACCTCGTCTTGCTTCACCATGTGAGATCCCCTCGTCCGTGTTGTACATGCGCCAATTTAAACCTTCAGACCCCTGGTACAAATGTTAGCAAGTTATGTTTATGGTACTGTCACCCAAATCAGAATTGTTGCTCATAATTTCTTCGCTACGATTACATTATCTTCTTGTCCGTTACAATTTGTACAAGTATGATGCACCATATTTTAATATGGTACCAGAATAACAAATTTGTATCGCAATATATTAACAAGTCAAGCAGCTTAAGCTTAAACGTTTGAAAACGATAGTAGAATTGTTAAAGAAAGTTGTAAAGTATTGACAAGCGCCTTTTAATTCTCTACTTTACAACTCATGTAACAGTCACCACCAGCGATTAAAAGGTGTTAAGATTTGCTTTCTATATTCTTACCTTCATCCCATATTGCATTCATGGCAAGAATGAATTTATAGCACAATCTTACCCACGTATGTGTATCTAATGTTTTCTGCTTCTTATATCAGAAATTTGGAAAAAGAAATGTTTGCTGAGTTTTTTTATTGATAGTTTCTTGATAAACCTGATGTTACTTAACCACGTTAACATGGCATGATTATTTTTAGCTTCAGTCAAATGAATATTAGCTATCAACCCAAAGGAATGCACTATTTTACTATTATACCTACATAAAAAAGGTATATTAGCAAAGACAATTTATTCAGCTCATTCTTCAATACATAAAATGTTCGAAATGTAAGCTTTTATGAATAATAAAAATGTTACCCGTTTTATAAACAGCCTATTAAAAAGTAATTCAGCCTGATTTTAGACATATCGGTAGGAAATAACTTTTTTTATTTTAGTTTTTTGTTGCAATTTAAAAATGATATCTTATAAATGTCGTAACGATAAATAATGCTTTATATTTATGATTTAATTCATATATATTTTATTCCATAAAGGATTTAGAATAAATATTCCCTAATTACCTACTAATTTCTGAAATCAGATAAATATGGCCCTTTTAAGTACCAACCAGTCAAAAGGTACTGTCATTAAAATAATGAAGCTGATTCATGATACAAATAAAAGAAGATATGATACCGCGCAGGTAGGCGTGGCCATTTACGTCACGCCGTGACCAATTCCGCGATATTTTGTAAACGAAACACTTTTTTTTTTAAGATCGCGTTGTGTTTTCAACTAGTTTTTGGTGTTTTTATATTACTTTTAGCAGTTTAAAAGTAAAAATGAAATGTGCTGTGTATGGTTGTGATGTTGACAATCAATCAATCAATGTAATCAATGTATGTATTTATCCCTTTATTTATATGACTATTTTAAATCATATACTATAAAATTTGTCTTATAAGCAGGAAGCAAAATATATTGCCAATATAATTTATATAAAATCGCCTATAACTAACGTAACCTCTATATTGCGCGTTATAAATTTCAAAAATAGGACACAGCGTGACGTCATGCGCGAACCTGGACTAATTTGACACGGTTTGGTATCATACCTTCTTTTATTTGTATCATGAAGCATTTTCGGATTCACCTGTTTGTTTGTCTAAAGGTTCATTTACACTTAGCGAGTTTACTAGCGGAATGTACTTGCCGCCAGTAAACTTGCCATGTGTAGACCACAGGAAAGTGCAACATTAGTGTTGTCACATTAGAAGTGTTCAATATACAAATATTAGTTTAATTGTTGATTAAATTGTTTGTACAACCGGGTATTAGTATGTTATCCGTTCAATTAGTTTATTTCTTGATCAAATAGTTTGGGCAACTGGACGTTAGTATGTTATAAATTTTGTGCAATGTGTGTCATAAACACTATGTTTTTGCCCTAGAAAGGTAAGAAGATTGTTCAGTGACTTTTAAGTTAATACTTTTATACTTACGTTCGTGTCGGACAAGGCAAAGAATATCTTCTAAGGTACATACTTTTTGGTTATATTTCTCAGAACCTATAAAATTATTTTAAAATAAATTGTCTATGATTAATGCACAAAAATATCATAATATATATAAACAAAATTTAAATTCTTCAATAAATCTGAACAATTTGTACAAGCATTAATTTTTTTTTAGTTTCACTTTTAAATACATATACCTACAGGGTATCCAGGAGTGGATTTTCCTTTTTAAACTCGAAAAACTTGGCAACCGTGTACCATAGCGGGGTCGGGTCAGCGGCGTTCCATATAGTGGATACGAATTATTTAGTAAAAATGGAGCGTTGGTCAGGTGTGCATCGTGCGTTCAGTATTGAGGATACTTCAAAAGTAACGATTCTTACAGAGTTGCAAGCAAAGATTTTGTGCTCACTTCAATATTGGCCGTGATAACGCCACAAAAAATTTGGTGAAATCGTGGATACGGAGGTTTAGAGAACCATCGTCAGCTGTGGATATGAAACCCCGTGGTTGTTCAGGACTTCAACTTCTCCGGAGAATGTTGAGGCTGTGCATGCTGCGATTATTCAAAATTATTCCAAATGGATCAATTCGTAAAATATTTCGAGCTTTGCAAATGCACAAATCATCTGTACACACAAGAAGATTTGAAGTTTCATCCATACAAGATCCAAATAGTGCAAGATTGAACCCCAATCGTCGCTCTTTCGCTGAAACAATGATAGACCGTTTTTTTTGCAAACGACCGAATTAACAATATTCTGTTCAGTGACTGGGCGCACTTTTACTTTTCAGGAACAGTTAGTACGCAAAATTTTCGCTATTGAGCACCAGACAATCCAAAGCAAAAACACGAAAAGCCCCCATATAACCCAAAGGTAACTTTGTAGTGTGCGATGTCGGCCTCAGGAATTATCGGCCTGTACTTTTTTTAGAATCGACGCGACGTAGCCCATACTGTAAATAGTGATCACTATTGTGCCATGCTTCGGGATTTTTTGGTACCTCAATTATAAGAATTTGATGGCTTCAATCAGGATACATGGTTTCAGCAGGATAGGGCTACCGCAACATACAGCCCGAGCGTCTATGGAAGTGGTTGGAGAATTATTGACGGAAAAGGCCATCTCCCGCTTTGGAGATCTCAACTGGACGGCTGGGTCTCCCGACCTTACCCCACTTGACTTTTTTTGTGGAAATACTCCAAAAATAAAGTTTATGTTGATAGACCCATCATTTTTCCAAAGTTAAAATAAAAAATACGGGAAGGAACTAATGGAATATGACCTGAGATGTATTTAACAGTTTTTGGCCACATAAAGACAGCATTGCAAGAGTATTTTAACCGAAATGGAAGGCACTTCGACATTATAATTTTTAACACATAAAATCCGTATGTATATTATTGCCTTAATAAATTGGTCTGCAAAAAAAAAGATGTTTGAATTGTTCTAAGAAAGTGAAGGGTCATTTCCGAAGTAATTGTTCATGTAGAATCCGAATCCGGGGTCCGAATTGCTCTATCGCGGCAGGATTTTGAGATATCCTAACCTAAAAGTGCAAAAATCGCGATTTTTGGCTATATTTGAAGTTATGTAGCATCATCATATCCTTTTTTCTAAAAAAACAACCAACGGCACCTTAAAGTGTAAGTCTTGTTCTATTAACTGCCGTTGAGTTTGCTAAAATAGCTTATTTCTGCATTGAGGTATTCCGTTTTGAAGTTTTTGAGTTTCATCAATTTCGTTATTCTCAAAACTCACATGATTCTGTAGTCTTTGACGTCCAAATTCGACACTTATCTTCAATTTTTAGTTCTCACATTTGTATCATTTTTTTTTGCGACAATAGGTTCTTTGAAACTAAAATTTAATGTGCATCAAGTTTTACGACCCAAAACCAAGCCCTAAGTACTTTGAAGGGGGCGAAAAGGGAATGAAAAATGCTAAAATCGATCTAGAAGTATGTTATATTTTAATTTTCCACATATTTCGGCGCAGTTTAAAGTGAGTGAGTGTATTAGAATAAGAATACAATGTACACCAAACCACCCCCTAAGTTCCATAAAGGGGGTGAAAATCGCTGAAATCGATCTAAAACTTTTTGACTTTCCATATATTTTTCACCCGCTTTTCACCCCCTTCAAAGTACTTAAGGTTCAGTATCGTTGCTGAAACTTAGAGTACATCGTCTCCTTACTCTTAATAGTCCATTTATATTACACTACGCCGAACAGTATGTGGAACGTCAAAAAGTGAAATACTTTTCGATCAATTTTAGCATTTTCGCCCCCTTTTCGCCCCCTTCAAAGTACTTCGGGCTTGGTTTTGGGTCGTAAAACTTGATGCACATTAAATTTTAGTTTTAAAGAACCTATTGTCGCAAAAAAAAACTTGATACAAATGTGAAAACTAAAAATTGAAGATCAGTGTCGAATTTGGACGTCCAAGATTACAGAATCATGTGAATTTTGAGAATAACGAAATTGACGAAACTCAAAAATTTCAAAATGAAATATCTCAATGCGGACATAAGCTATTTGAGCAAACTCAACGGCATTTGAAAGAAAAAGACTTACACTTTAAGGTGCCATTGGTTGTCTTTTTAAGAAAAAAGAATATGATGATGCTACATAACCCCAAATATAGCCAAAAATCGCGATTTTTGCACTTTTAGGTTAGGATATCTGAAAATCCTGACGTGATAGAGCAATTCGGACCCCGAATTCGGATTCTACATGAAAAATTACTTCGGAAATGACCCTTCATTTCCTTAGAATAAAACCATGTTGACCTGTTTTTTTTTTAAACTTTAAGAAAATTTTTAATTAGGGTTCCAAAAGGGGAATCCATTCCTGAATACCTTGTATTACCTTTATTTTGTTGATTAGTTTGTCAAATACTTTATTTAAAAATATTATCAAGCGGTTTTACCCTCTGTTGTAAAGGAGATTAAATCCGAACAAAAAAAATTGTAAAACGGGCCCAAATTTTCGTGACTTTCCAGTAAAATAGCGTAAAATAGTGAGACCTAATGTAGAGCCAACTTAAATATCATTGTTACTTACTGGGTACGAAACTTTTTATTTCACAAGTCTCTCAAATTCAATCAACGTCAATCAAACCTGACTTCCTCCCACTTGCCTTTACGCATTTTAGGTAATAGTCACAACCATGTCAAGTTTCTATGTGTAATGTGAAATCTAATCAAATGAAATACAGATTTATTATCACAAGAAAATATCTCATTGACAAAGTAGACTTAAAATGAAACAAGAACAAAAGTTACTTACTATTTTTCAACTAGACTGGCTTAGTTTAGGGGAACCGTTGTCGGGAATATGTATACCTACTTATTATGTAATATAACAACTAAAGAATTAACAAAATGTCAAGAATTAAAATATACAACAAACATGTTAAGAACGAACAGACAAAAGTATAAATAACAAAGAGATAAAATATAAATGAAAATAATAAAAAGATTAAGTCGGCATACACAAACAAAATGCCATGAACTTAAAGAAACATATAATTAATTAAGACAAAACTGAAACAATCTATGAAACAAAATATTAAAAATTATCTACGAAAAATTTAGTGATCGAGTAATACACCTTGCTAATAAAATCATTTAACTTTCGTCTTAAACTGTTTTTTGCATGTAATCTTGCGTACACTAAATGGAAGGAAACTTTTTCGCCATTATAGATAATCGAATTCATAACCAGAGCTGAAGACGGGATAGGTAGTGCCGCAATGTGAGTGTTACGAAGTGGATGAAGAGTCTACATTAATTTCCGCCATAAACTTTTTATAAATAAGGAAAGCTGACTATAAAACAAAAATACATGGTAATGTTACTATTTTATACCTTGTAAAGAACGGTCTGCACGGCTTTCTTCTTTTAAGTTTAAACAAAAATCACATCAAACATACCTTCTGAACATGAGCCCCAAAAGCACACTCCGTAACGCAGGTGAGACTCCGCGAGAGCGAAATATACGTTCCGCGCTGTTGTTTTATTCGGCTCTCCAGCCACGATTCTTAAGGCATAACAACCCCTAGAACGTTTCTTTGAAAGTTGTATAATGTTCTGTTCAAACTTCAACTTTTCGTCAACAAAAACACCCAGAAACCGGCTACACTCCACCCCATCAATAGAACGCACATCAGGTATCACATTGTCTAACCGACACTAAAACAAACCAAATTTGTCTTTGCTACATTAAGTGTTAGAAAATTTGCATGACACCAATCCATTAATCTCACTAAATCCCTATTAACTTCATCCTCCGGCAGACTAGAACTGCTACAGCTCCACATAATAATGAAGGTTGTTCTTTTGTGTTGCACGAAACTGCACTAACCTACACTTTTTTTTTGCGGAAGACATAATTACAAAAAAAATCAGTGCAGGTTAGTGCAGTTTCGTGAAGCACAGAAAAGTTAGCCTCTCTTCATTTTAAGTAATAGTCACAACGCTCTTCATTTTAAGCATCCGTCACAGCCATGTGATGTTTCTGTAGGGCGTATGCGTAATGACCAAATCACATTAAGTTAGTGTTTATAGTTGAGGATGCAGGCTGATTATACTTTGGAGAATAACAACTTTAAAATAAAGAGTTTCGCAGTCAGCACGTAACAATAATGTTGAATTTGGCTCTACGTCAAATTTCACTACTTTTTACGGCTGAACAGTCATGAGATCTTGTCTTCGTTCTACAGTACCTAATGTTTCTGTTGGGATGTCACTTATTTTTGTAGGGTAGTATTTGCTATTAGTAAAGATGGAGACCAAATTTAGGGGTATCTTATTAGTTGATAAATCGCCTTTTTTATGTAATTAAACTTTTTTAACCTCCTTGAGGGGCGACGCTAGGGAGTTGAGATTGCAATCCTTTACCGCGGGGTATCTCATTTTAAAGGTCTTCAAAAAAGAAACATTTTACCGCAAACCCGAAGCCCATATCTTACTTCGTTTTTAAATGGCAAACATTTAAAAATTAAGTATCGTGGAAAAAAAAAGAATTTAAATACCTTTACTTCTTTTATTACTTTAAAATTTGTTCATAATGACCATCATGAACTTCTTGGCAGTAATAAAGTCGATTTTGGAACTCACTTCTCACATTTTCGAGAATGGCAGGTGTTACTTCTTGGCAGAGTTCCAAAATCGACTTTATTACTGCCAAGAAGTTCATGGTGGTTATTTTGAACAACATTTGCTGCCAGATCCTCCAACGCTAGTCTGGTATAATTTATCTATCAAAAGTTTTAACTGACAAATGTAAGAATAAGGCAACTAAGTTTTATACTATGACTTTCTTTCTGAGTTTTTTTCGCAAATTTATAAAGAAAATGGCAATTTTGCTACGTACTTTCGACACTAATAGAACTAAATTCGTTCTAGAAAGCCGCACCATGATGAAAATAATTTGGAAACCAAACAAATCGCTGCAGTATCAGAATAACAGATGCGTTTTTAATGACGACCTATTAACAATGGCAGGACAAAAACCCGAAGTCCATATCTTAATTCGTTTTTAAATGGCAAACATTTAAAAATTAAGTATCGTGAAAACAATTAAGAATTTAGTTCTGTTATTACTTTAAAAGTTGTTCATAATGACCATCATGAACTTCTTGGCAGTAATAAAGTCGATTTTGGAACTCACTTCTCACATTTTCGAGAATGGCAGACGTTACTTCTTGGCAGAGTTTCAAAATCGACTTTATTACTGCCAAGAAGTTCATGGTGGTTATTTTGAACAACATTTACCGGCAGATTCTCCAACGCTAGTCCGGTATAATTTAACAACCAAAAGTTTTAAACTGACAAATGTAAGAATAAGGCAACTAAGATTTCTACTATGACTTTCTTTCAGAGGTTTTTTTCGCAAATTTATAAAGAAAATGCCAATTTTGCTCAGGTTGGGTTGGGTTTCAAGACCTTTAAAATGAGGTACCACAAGGCAGAGTTTCATATAAAATATTTGACCTCAACTCCCTAGCGTCACTCCTTAAGGGAGTTGAAAAAGTTAAATGACATAAAAGTACAATTATTAATTAATAAGATACACCTAAAGTTTGGTGTCTTCATCTTTACTAATAGCAAAGATATTTGCCCATACTAAGACTTTTTGGCCACCCTGTAAATAACCTTTGTTGTTTGGCCTATATACATACTAGTTTGTAAGGCCAGCTCAAAATTAAAAAAGAAACCTTTGTTATGAAGATTAAATGGGACGCATTTGCAATGCTCCAGTGCTAAAATCATCCTGCATTCCACCATGCAGTTGTGGAAACTATAAGCTTCAAAGTTGATTAGCTCTCGTTCACCTGGATACAGACATTTTCGCTGCAGTATTGGTATTTTTCTAATAGACTCTGTAGTAGTAATGACAGTGGGATTAATCCCTATAAAATTATTTGTATTCATCTCACATAAAATGTTTTGTACTCCCCAGTCTGGAAAGTCGTAAGGATAATGTATAAGAACCTAAAATAATGATATTTTTTGAAACTAAACAAAGAACACACAGTTTGCTTAGTTAATATATTACAATAATTAGTGTTAAATAGTATTAGTCGTAACTCCAAAGATCTGTAAAATTGTAAAAAGCTGCTTTACTAAAATTTTGATACAGTTACGGCTCTTTTTCTTCATTGTTTATTTTTTTTTTGCTAAAATATGTATGCATTTACTAACCCTAAGTCCTATAGATGGTATATCAGTTGCAAAATAATCATTAGGCATGTTATTAAGTAACACTTCCAGTCCACTCTGATAACCACATGCTGAAACTCTTCTAGGCGTTTTAGGCGCTTTCTTAGGAAAGGCTCTAAAAGTAACAAAATGTGATTAATTTAAGTTAAAATGACTTTTATCTTAGATACCTCTTAAGAACACTTTAATTGGTAAAACAATATGGGGTGAGTCAATTTTTAAATACATTCCTAACAATGTAAATATTATCTCTCTTAATTTCGGTGTTTATTTGCCAATTCCTCTCTACCTTTATTAATGTCAGCTAGTAATAAAATCAAATTATATTTGTGACCAAACATAATCACTGGGATTGATTACTGGTTTAAATTACGATCTTATAGTTGATCAGTTAACTTTTGAGTTTAAGTTTTTTGTCCTCTCACTAGTAATAAGTTGTCAAAAATTTATAACTTAGTCGAATATTTCTGCGAGTTTTTTGGCTTTCAAACAAATTTTATCTTTGAACTTAACATTTATCTTTGCTAAAATGAACTGAATCCTAATATGGTGAAAAATACATACTTAAATGGTATTTTTTTACAAAATTGCTAGAAATAAATGCATAGTACGAAACTTAGATTATTGTTTTATTCGGATCTACATCAATTGACCGAAAGTGAATTGACCAAATACGTCAGTTGGACGATGTTAAAAAGCCACAAGGTTGATATTACACAGAATAAAAATCGGTCAAGTGCAAGCTGTACTTGCACAATTAGTGTTCCGTGCCATCAGTCCCACACTTGACCAGAGCAAATCGCGGCCGCCCGATCTCCGTCCATCTGCGGCGCTACCTGCCGCCGACGGCACCAACGCCGTATCGCATTGCGTATGCGCGGAGCTGAATGGGCCAAATTAAGAATTTTGAAAAGTGAGTTAGAACAAAAGTTATTTCTTGTATCGTTAGAAATATTTTTTGTTGAAAAACTTTTTTTTCTAAAACCAATGGTTCAGCAGTTATAAGGAAATAAACAATTAAATTGTTTATAACAGTTAACCGCGCTAGAATTTTTCAATCCTGACGATTTTCGTTCAATCTACTTACATCTACTTCTCAATGCTCATGATTTTTTCAGATTTTTCTGAGCGATCCTTCTGTTGATAAGGGTTGGGGACAGCAATTTTTAAGCGTTTTTCCCAAAAAATGTCAAAACATGCATTAAAAAATTTATTATATACATATATCGTTGGATTCGTGCTTCAATAAGCTTTCATTTCCCATTTTACTATTTTTCATTTCCCAATTTACCCCCGAAATTAACCCCCAGAATTAAAATTTAAGTTTTTATACTTCACGTCTATAACACAGCTCCACAAAAAAAAGTGAAAGTATTTTCTCCGATATCTGAGGAGGTGGACCTTAGGTTTTTGGGGTTTCTGAATCCGAATCCGGGGTCCGTTTAACCTCATCACATCAGGGTCAAGGGCATCTGAAGGTCAAAGTGCGGAATGACTAGTAAAAAATCTGGAAAAATGTATTTATATGTTTTCAGGGTCGCTAAATCTGAATCTGGGGTTCTCTTGACCTTGAAGTGTCAGAGTCAAGGTCAAATACAGGTCAAAACACTAAAATTTGATGATATGATCAGTTTGACCCCGGATTCTTGAAGAGCAGAAAATTTTACATCCGAATAAGTATTGACTTTTTTTTAGAACAGACCTTTGTAGGTCACGTGATGGTCATCCAAAATCAAATCCATTTACCAGCTTTTGGCTGTAAATTGAGATCTTGGGTCTTTGATGAGTTGATATTTTTCGGGTCGTTGATCACGATTCTGGTATTCATTTGAGCCAATCACGTCGTAATTGGGTTGGCATGCTCATGTCTATGGGTTCTACTACTTGTAGCTTTATACTCTGGTGAGGCCAAGGTAGCCACCTCAACAGAGCTGCGGTCACTGGATGACGACGCCTGCGGGCCCGCTTTCCCACCCTGACCAGCCGCCGATACTGGGGTTCCATCCACCTACATCGTAAATTTTTCCGTTGTGTTTGAACTGACGGCATACGCGTCCAGTTCCAGGGACTTTGCCGGATAGCGGGACAACTCCGTTGCCCGCAGTCACCACGGGGAGGTGCCCTAGATGCAAATACACGGATGAAATTTTTCGCTCTTTCAGAATCCGGAGTAAGAAAATATTATATCGTTACATTACGACGGGAGTGGCTCACATGAATACCAGAATCGTGATCAACGATCCGAAAAATATCAACTCATCAAAGACCCAAGATCTCAATTTACAGCCAAAAGCTGGCAAATGGATTTGATTTTGGATGACCATCACGTGACCTACAAAGGTCTGTTCTAAAAACAAAATCAATACATATTCGGATGTAAAATTTTCTGCTCTTCAAGAATCCGGGGTCAAACTGATCATATCATCAAATTTTAGGGTTTTGACCTGTATTTGATCTTGATTCTGACACTTCAAGGTCAAGAGAACTCCAGATTCAGATTTAGCGACCCCGAAAACATATATATACATTTTTCCAAATTTTTCACTAGTCATTCCGCATTTTGACCTTCAGATGCCCTTGACCCTGACGTGATGGGGTTAAACGGACCCCGGATACATATTCGGATGTAAAATTTTCTGCCCTTCAAGAATCCGGGGTCAAACTGATCATATCATCAAATTTTAGGGCTTTGACCTGTATTTGACCTTGATTCTGACACTTCAAGGTCACGAGAACCCCAGATTCAGATTTAGCGACCCCGAAAACATGTATATACATTTTTCCAGATTTTTTACTAGTCATTCCGCTCTTTGACCTTCAGATGCCCTTGACCCTGACGTGATGGGGTTAAACGGACCCCGGATTCGGATTCAGCAACCCCAAAAACCTAAAGTCCACCTCCTCAGATATCGGAGAAAATAGTTTCACTTTTTTTTGTGGAGCTGTGTAATTGGGCCATCACACATCTATCTCTGTTCCAAATTTCAAATTTTTACGTCCTGTAGTTTCAGTGAAAATCGCCTGTGGCAGACGGATGGACGGCCGGACGGACGGATGGACGGACACCGAAATGATTCCATAAGTGTTCCGTTTTACCAAACACTAAAAATCAAACAAAAAAAGTAAGTGTTAAATCTACAAAATAAATATTCACAAAAATTAATTAGAGAAAAAAAGAAGTTAAAAGGTAATTTCCTAAACAACATGAATAAAATTAGACCATAGCACACCTGAGCAAAAACACTAGTTGAAAGGTATCGTCATAAAGAGTGTAACGCTGGTTACTGGTATATTTTCAAGTAGTTCAAATGAATCGCGTGAATTCGCGAGAGCATGAACTTAAGGTAGTAGTATCGGTCAAACCATTCTGGTTGACATTTATGACTTTTGAGTTGCCATTCTTCCGATGTCCTTCTGAAGAGCTGTAGTGAACAGAACGTCCCTTTTTTGTTAGAGGAAATTAATATCTATTTTCATTCCTCCAATTTTTACAGATTAATCTTTGTTAGGGACAGTAATAAAAGGTGAGTAGGTACGACTTTTCTTATTTTCTTATGTAGGTATTTTAAATGGTCGTGAACTCTAACCTATAATTTCATGTGTTGGGATCTGATCAATGATCATATTGTTCTTTTTAGGGAAATCCTAGTTAATTTATTTTTTGTACTTACTTTATTGAGTCACGGCGTTTCGAGGTCAGCCTCCTTGCTGACATTTTGGTCGTAATTAGATTTTTGTTAGTTTAAAGGAGTCTGGGACATGCGTTACTGCCTAAGTCTTTTAAAGTAGACTAGTGGATGAGTGCCATCCACTAAGAATACTATTTATTTTGAAATCGGCTCTTGGTGTTGCAGAGTTCGAGCTTTCAACATCACCAACAAGCTAAGTACTTAACTTTATAATCGCTTAGAAAAGCCAAATGTTCAGAATATCCATTGTAACTAATGTAAAGGCGTTGCAACGTCCTAAAGCTAGACGTAAAATTACCATTTTCTTTTCAGGTACACATAATTTATATTTCATGATGCTTTTCCATTTTTATTCGAAATTAAACATTTAATTTACTTTTAACGTTGTTTCATTATGCGCACTTTTTAGGTTTACCCAGAAGCTTTAATTGGACCGTTGATTATTTCATACATTTATATTAATGTAAGTGGTGCCAAATTAGATCTATTTATTGGTCCACACCAATGATGTTAAGTGTACATTTATTTTTGGTAAGTACATTGATATGTCATTAGCATGTGGCATTAATGAACTAAATTAGTAAAGCCTCTTAAGTAAACTGCCCCGCTATTTTAGAGCTAGTCGATGACTTGTTGTCAGACATCTTAACCTTTACAATAACAACCATTATTTGATGGCAGCAATAATTGTTATAAGAACATGAGTAATCTAATATTCTGTCGATTATTTAAGTTTTGGCCAATGAACGTATTCGGCCAATTGACTTTGAATTGACTTCCGGTCAGTTGATGTATGCGGAGAATTGACTTCACCCAACTGACTTTCGGCCAACTGACGTGATTTCGTTTTGTTCTTGTACAAAAAAGTTAATTACTGATGTACTTTTTAAAGCATGGTTGTTTTCTTCTTTAAAATTAGATGTTAAGTCTTTTAAAATTTTTAAGAAAGGTACATTTACAACATTCGACTTTACTTTTATTAAATTAGTACCAAAAATATGAGTTTTATTTGGAAAATCCACAAAGGGGGACGATACTAAAGATAGCTCAGCTCCTCTGTATTAATCAAAGGTTATTTATTTACATAAATAAAAACATAAGATACATCTTCAACGGTAACCAGAGACTGTATGAATTTTTTTTATATTATACAATCTAAGGTATGTACTTGGCTTACCCATCAAATGAATAATTCTTCAATGCAAAGTAATTAAATGAACAACAGTAACCAATTGATGTTTTAATTGTTTCAAAAATACTGTCGCATTTCACAACTTTACCTTTCCACATACATTTCTTTAACAACTTGTAACAAGGAGGTGAAACTAATTTGTAAACCTAAAATTTAAAGGCTTTAGTTCAAGTTGAAAAAACTTATATTTGTGGTTAAAACAGTTACTACGGAAATCTTGTGACTTATCGTTGGAAAATAATTTCACTCTAATTGACATTAAAAATATCTATTAGTTGGGTATTACGCTACTGTTAAGGACAAAAACAATATTTTACTGCCCTTGAAAGTACAAAAATAACACAAATCCTAACAAGAAAATTGTTTGTGCTCTGTGACTTTGAATTCTGCCCTACAAAAGGTGCACCTAACCCCCCACCCCTCAAAATAGAAAGAGGGGGTAAATGTCAAAAATATATTTAAATATCCGCCCCCCCATCTCCCTATTAACTTACCAAAATTTCACTAAATTCTTTTAAACCTCTTTCAAGATATTGCCTTGTAACACTTTAAAAAACTTACACTGCATAACTTCCTGCCTGAACTCCCTGCTATTTTTCAAAAATGTTTCTCTTAATAACAGTATTTAGCTTTTGTGTCACCACAGCAAGAAGCTCATCTATCAAGATTTTAGGATACTTCACGTGTGATTAGAATACTGAAATTCTGTACAGAGTCCAGGTTTATTACACAAACAAAGAAAACAATCCAAGAGCCTAAACATTCTTCCTTTCAAGAAGGGCCGTTACGCATTTGAAGTAATAGTCACAGGCCACAGCAATATCAAATTTTTGTCTCTAATCTGAGTTTCTTAATATCAAGTAACAGTCAACGTTCAAATTTCTTTATTTTAAGTCATAATCAAGGTCATGTCACGTTTCTGTAATGCGTAAGGCCCAGTCACATGAAATCAGCTTTGGCTCAAGATATGGGTTAATTAAAATGAGTTAGGCTTTACAACTCTAATTAAATGGTCTGTTTACGTCTCCTAGCTTTAAATCAAACCAAATAAGGGACCCACCGGTGATAATTTTTATTTAATTACTTGAGACATTAAGTTGAGTTCGCAAACCTCAACAGGCCGCAGTAAGCGATTTCGCTCACTTGACCCAAATGGTTATGAAATGTTTACTATTGCAAAGCTTTGTTAATTACTCTACGACTGAACCAATTAAATATTGTTATTTGTACTAGAAACTAAAGATATGTAAATTATTTTTGACCCTTCTTGTCAATGTAGATCTCCTAAGTGTGTTAGTACGGCATTTTTGGCAACATCTTTTTTAACCCACGTGTTTTCCATAGGACTGGACTAGAAATTAAGTTAACCTAATCCAAAATCATTATGTGGCTACATTGTATTTATGGGTCTTAATGACTGTATACAACGCATATATTGGGATTTTGACTAGTGACAAAAGCGTCGCATGGGATTTTATTTTAATAAACATGTAACGGTAAGGTACTTGCTAAATTTGAAATTTAAATATTATTATTTTCAATTATATTTTGCCAGTAGAAGGAATTTATTGCGTCTGTAAAAAAATTCTTAGGACGAAGTAATTTCTTAAATATTCAGGAAAGAAGATTGTGACATTTTCAAGTATTCTCCAACGATTTTAATTAGTTGATTAATTAGTAAAACATCGTCATTGGAATGAAATCTGTTTTAGATGCCAGACTTTGCATATCATTTTCTGTCATAAAATTTCACAATTTTAATTCGTTTGATTGTTAAACTCCTGATATGTTGAAACACACCTAAACAGCAATAACATTATTGTCAGAATATTTATGTTTTAAAGTATCTTACACATTTAACCTAACAGGTTTTTTTTTAAGAGTAAAAATCCCCGGATTCCTATTTCTAAAATTACACGAATTAAATATTTGTTGTTCGAACTTGTTCGTATGTACATTTTCTTATTCGATTTCTTCATCGGCTAAGCTATGTGTAAGCACCACGCGAATATTGATTCGTGTTCGAAGAAAATACGGAGATATGTCACAATGACTGCAAATGATGCAAATGTGTTTTACTTCATGAATGGTGGTAGAGGAATTCTTCCTCGGCCAAAGTGGTACTACTCCACACATCCTCTTAAAGGGCTGGTGATATCCCTACTGTATTTCCAGCTCTGGATGTGTGACTTGGATTCCCCCAGTACACCCACGGTACATGGTACTTGGGATTCGGTCTTCGTGGGCTGCCAGGAGATAAAAAAAGCAATGTTAAAAAAAGGAAGAAGAATAATTTTGATTATTGTGTACCACGTAATTATGTGTCAAAAACGGTTTGTAAGAAAAAACTTTAAAAGAAAACATTGACAAGCATTTATTGAAAACGAAAAACAAAATTTTTCTTTTTCGAAGACCTTTAAAATGAGGAACACACGGCATAGGGTTGTATATAAAATTTTTGACCTTGACTTCCTAGCGTCACCCCTCAAGGGGCTTAAAAAAATTAAATTACGTAAAAAGTAGATTTATTAATCAGCAATACACAACGAAAATTTGGTATCTCTATCTTTACTAATAACAAAGATATTTGTCAATACTTAGACTTTTCGGACACCCTGTGTGTTAAAGTGGCAATTATAATAATTTGTCTTAATTTATTTTTTTTTAACAATATTTAAACAAAATTAATTTAGATAATTTCTGTAGCTCAGTGTGAATATGATTACAGTATGCAACACTGAAAAATTCACCAGTATCATGAATAGTCTTATACATAGCTACTAGATAATATAAACACACCTTTTATTTCAAAGTCGCCACTAAAAACATAAATATACAATTTTTTATTATGTCTTTGTTGTTTACCAGAGTCAGCAAAACAGTATACTTGTATATCTTGACAATGTCGCGGGTGTGCTAATTCCCAGAATTTGTTTTGTTATATTTGTGGTAATTTTACACCTAAAACTGAAAAAGCCAATTTCACCGCCAATTGAGCAGTGTTATCAAGAGTATTTTACAATTAACATTAAAAATCAAGACAAATCATGGGCACCACAAGGGTGTTGTTTAAAATGCTACGAGTATTTGACTGGTTGGTACAATGGTACAATAAAGAAGAGGCATTCTGGTGTGCCGATGTAGTGGCGTGAATCCAAGCATTAAATAAGGATGGACCTGGCTTTCAGTTTCTAAAACAAAAGATTTCTTCATTAGACGATGCCAAAATTAAAAGCTTTTTTTGTAGTGCCTGATATAAGAAAATTCATTTTTGCCCTTCTTTTCATCCACTCTCAGCTCCCTAGAAAAAGAAGCATGGTTGGCTTTGGTGGACGTAATATAAAACTTTCTTGGCAACGACAAGTCGCCAGATATCCACGAAAAAGAAACCTAGTGCTACCTAGCTGCATATTAAAAATTGGGTTGCAACATGTCAATAAAAATACATTTTCTTCATTCTCACTCAAGTTTCTGTCCAGAAAAGACGGGTAATGTCAGCGATGAACATGGCGATCGCTTTCACCAGGATGTCGCAGAGTTTGAGAAACGTTACCAGGGCAAGTGGGAACTAGTCATGCTTGCTGATTACTGTTGGTCTCTTTTGAGGGATACAGACACTGATTACAAAAGGAAAGCCGGTTGATCGAAAAACTCCAAATATTATAAGAAAAATTAACGGTTCATGTTATGTGTTGTGAAAATTTTACAAAATAAATAAGCAGTTGTCTCTTTCGAACCTGATGTGATACAGAAATTTTACTTATTATTCTTAGTTGTGCTTTGGGTAGGGAATAATAATCACATATTCTAATTCCAGTGAAAAAAAAGTTTTATTTTTGTTGCATAGTGTTATTAGGTACATATGTATGTTTCTTTTATTTTCTGTCATTTGTTACAAAAACGCAGTGGCGGCTGGTGAAATTTCGAAGTTGTATATGTCTGTTCCTACTTACAGGACCCGAACCAAACTTAAGGGTTTTAATAGTGAGCCCACTGGGAATGTTTTGGTAAAGAAAAAAATTATTTTGTAATTTGCGAAAAAAAGTTAAATTTTTGGTGTGCCCCTCCTAGGAAAAAAATGAAAACGTCTAGGTATTTTATTTATTCTTTTTTCTAAACAAATTTTACATCATTCTGTCGACAGTTTTTAAATTGTGAGAGAAAAAAAGGTGTTAGTAGAAAGTTATAGTCATTTGCATTTTTTTAAGCCTAAAATAAAATTTAAGAAAAAATTCAAATGACTATAACTTTCTACTAACACCTTTTTTTCTCTCAAAATTTAAAACCTGTCGACAGAATGATGTAAAATTTGTTTAGAAAAAAGAATAAATAAAATACCTAGACGCTTTCATTTTTTTCCTAGGAGGGGCACACCAAAAATTTAACTTTTTTTCGCAAATTACAAAATGTTCTTTTTCTTTACCAAAACATTCCCAGTGGGCTCACTATTAAAACCCGTAAATTTGGTTCGGGTCCTGTAAGTAGGAACAGAGATATACAACTTTGAAATTTCACCAGACGCCACTGCAAAAACGCCCACATTATAAATTTCAAAATGCAAATACTGCACCAAAGATAACGTATAAACCACACCTATATGTGTTAACAGTATAAAACTTTATTCGAAAGTACATCAAATACGACGATAAAAACCTAACCTATGCAAATATTAATAAATGAAAATAAAGATTCTTGAGTTGTGCTGATATGTTGTATTTGGCCCCTCCTTTGCTTCAATAAGGAATGTGCTCATATTTTTGTATTGCGTAAATCGTTTAAGGAAGTGATTACAAAACCAAAAAAGTATTTTGAAGAAAATTGCTAGGATAGTTTAGCTACAAAATATGTTTACTTTTCGGTATAATATTTTACAATTTAAAAAGCAGCTATTTGTCCTCAGTGAATAATGACGTCAGGAGATAAGCAAAAATAAGTGTCACTCTACATGTTAGCGTAAAGCTTAACCTAAAGTCGAACAGGATTATTTTTTTAGGAAACAGTCAGAGGGGGAGCCATCGAATTTTTTGGGTTTATAGAGGAATAGTGCAACTAGCTTCGGAAAACGATTCAGTTATACGGGATGTTTCGTTTCGGAGCTATTAAAAGTCACAATCGAAATTTCCGCGATTTCGGTTGAAATCGGGTACAGGTCGCAAAAGTGAATTAAGTCGATGTAAATTTTCGAAGGTTTTAGAGGACCCAGAGCTTCACAACTCTATTGAAACTGGCGAGGATCGGAAAATGGCAAGTATTTTTTTTGAATTTTTTTTAAGTCGAAAAGTGTCATTTGCAGACCCCTCTCTGGTACCTAATAACTCAAAAACAAAACGTCGTATCAAAAAACTGATTTATAAGGGAAACTTTAAAATCTCAAGTACTTTCTTTTTGTAATACATTTACCTAACCCTAAGATCACTGGAAAATGGATATATTTGTGAAAAACTGGAAATTTCAATTTTTGACCCAAATATTTCACGGTTTTTAATTTTATGTCTGGTCAAAATGGTTCAAATTAAATTCTGATATATCGGAAAGAGCTCGTCGAAATACATGATATCCATATTTTTAAGTTTTTTTTGATTCTTTATAGGAAGGGCAGCGCCGATTAAATTTCGTTCTTTTTTACTTGCCCTCGATATCGGTACATTTAAGATATTCTGTATTTTTCTAATCTAAATTTTTCCCAATTTTAACACTATCTTATAAAGGAATAATCACACTTTAAAATGAATACCATCCAAAAGGGTATTTAAGGGGTAAAAATCGAATTTTCTTGATTTTTTGACAAATCCTATTTTTAGCCGATATTATTCCACACTATTTTCCTTATTTAGTGATTCTTATTGGGTTTATTTCATCAATTAATTATATGAGAACCTGTCACTAATTTAAATTGCTTATTTTTTCGTTAAAGTTGTAAATAAATAGGTTTATTTGCATCGGAGATAAGCAAAATTTCAATTTGAATTTTCGAAGATGCTATGAAAAGAAAGAACTTTTATTTACTCGAAATTATTAAGATATGATGTATCTACATTTTGCAAAAATGCCAGTTTATGTTGCAAAATTGAAAGGTTCCTGGACCGATTTCAGCTTGAAATATACATTAACAAGGTTTTAGGAACCATCTACTTTAAGTGTAGCGATATTTCATTGGATAAGTTACGCATTAAATTATGAGTCATAAAAATACTTTTGACGACACAGCCAATGGGATCACGGTTTACAAGCTTCGAAATTCGCGGGAAAATTTGCAGTAGAAAATCTTTTTTTTTGTTAATGAAGACCAAAATAAATGGATAACAGCAACAGCCATAAACATGAAATCTATGTAGAGAATATAAAAAAATATATTTCAGATTTATTTGGGTCATATACATATTCCCTATTGCATTTTAATAACCTATATGATTAAAACCCGTCATTTTACTAATTTTTTGGTACATAGCTTTCTCGACCTGCTTCGCTAGACAGAGATAACATTAGTCTCTGTCTACCGAAGCACATCGAGAAGGTTATGGTTTGACACATCGCTCGTACATGAACTTCGTAAGTCTCATGGTTACTAACCAGTCGAACCACATTATAAAATAAATTGGAATAAGAATTTAACTTGCATGTTCAAAAATAGAATTGTTGTTGTTGTAGTTCTCGTACGAAAGTAGTTATTTTTTGTATACTATTTTCGTTTTATCACGCCTGAAAACACAACCGGGTCCAGTTTCCACGATTTTTAGAACGTAGAACCGATAGCCAAAGTTTTCAAATGAAATTACACCTTGAACATTGCGTATTACCTTCTGCTTGCTGATAAAATTTAAACTAAACGGAAGTCTAAAGCCTCTTCAGTTGTTAAAATAGCTTGGGAAGAATAAAGTATCTAATTGTTAAGAAGCATTTACATGTTTTGATGAAATTTGCCTTTTCTAAGTATTTAACGGTCGTAATATGGCATGCCGCCTTCATCGATACGGTATTGGAGTTTTACTTGTAACTGCACCTATTTTTTGTCTCAATTATCATTTTTCTTTTGATGTGCCTTTCTGGCCCTAAGCATTTTACTTTCTTACACCATTACCACCATTACTCTAGATTGTATTATTTTGTTCTCAAGTGCAATAGTACGACATTGGGCTCTTCTTATAGCTTTATTGCTTTATCTAGACTCGAGACAGGATATTGATATTTATATTACATCATTTTTTATAGTAAGTCACATTGTTATCTTTTGAAGTCAAACTTTTTTCGCTAAAGTTTTCTAAAAATCCCTTTTAATAATTTAAATATTTAAACATGTAAAGCTTTATCCAGTAAACATGTAATAGCTTCATCCAGTAAACTTTATGTTGGTAACTTAATCGGAAAATAATGATAAACGTAAAATTTAGTTTTAAATCTAATAGGCCCCATTTTTGGAATATTTACAATATTACCGTGTTTAAATTAGTTCTAAGGAAACTTTTGCATCTTAAAGGTGAAGTTTTAATTAAAATATTTAGGCAAGAATAAACCTCTTTATCATGTTAAAACTTAGTAAAATTACATGAATTTAAGAAAAATAATAGGACAATAACCGAAGCTTTTTTTTTTTTTTTTTTCCTTGGGCTCCGTCCGAGACCGGAAGCACTGCGGTCACTAGAGGCCTATTGTGCCTACCCAATAACTTTTGTTACACCCACTCTGTTATCCCAGTTTCCTGCACAAGCCTGTACAGGTCCACAAGGGAGCGGGTGATCAATTCCTCCGGTTCTAACTTTGGTTGCCCGAACAGTTGGTGGCGCTTGCGATCTAGTGACTCGCAATTATATATAATGTGCTGAACTGTTTCCCTGTCCCTACCGCATAGTCTGCAGCTAAGGTCTCCCTGGTACAGTTTCATTTTGTTGAGAAGGTCCTTTACAGCCATGTGTCCTGTTAGTACCCCTACGATTGTCATCAACTGGATCCTGCTCAGATTTAGCAGTTGCCTGGTGAGTCTAGGATTGGGATTTCCTATAGCGGCCTTGCTGTGGTTCAGTCCCTGTACTCCGTTCCAGTGGACTTTGTGTTGTTGTTTGATCCATCTGTTTACCGCCTCTCGTGCCGTGCACTTTGGCACCCCGAGAGATGGTTCTGGGCCAATGTATGGTGTAGCCGATCCCTGTCTAGCAAGTTCGTCGGCTTTTTCGTTACCAGTGATGCCCTTGTGTCCCGGTACCCACATGAGCTTCACTGAGTTTCTGGCAGCTAGCGCGCCAAGATCGTTTATGCACTCCCATACCAGTCCCGAAGTGACTCTGTGGCATGAGAGTGCCCTCAAAGCGGCCTGACTGTCTGAACAGATATAGATCCGCTTATTTGAATAAGCCCTCCTATTGTTTTCCAGCGCACATTGTAAGATGGCGTAGGTTTCTGCTTGGAATACCGTGGGGTACTTCCCCAAGAAAAAGGACATGTCCCTCCTTGGTCCGACCCCATGTACTCCTGCTCCGGTTCCCGCTTCGGTTTTTGATCCGTCGGTGTACCATATGATTGCCCCCGGAGGAAACTCTGGGTTTTTCGAAGTCCATTCCCTGCGATCCGCTATTACTACCTCGTAGGGGATGTTGTATTGGAATTTTGGAGTCATGTAGTCCGATCTCATTTCTAAATCGGGCCCTCCAATCTTCTCTCTTATGAGTTCATGTCCCGCCCTTTTCCGTAATGAAGAGGGCAGAGTGTTTTGCAGTCGATAGAGACCCATCCTCGCCTCTCCCTGGATGACCAGGTGCAAGGGAGGAAGGTCTAGGAGATTCTCCATCGCTGAGGTAGGGGTCGATCTCATTGCCCCTGTAATGCCCAGACAGGCTAGTCTTTGCAGACTGCTGAGCCTGAGCATTATTGTTTTCTGCGTTGCCTTGGTCCCCCAGACCAAGGCTGCATAAGTTATTGCGGGTTTCACCACTCTGGTGTACAGCCAGTGCACCATCTTTGGTGAGAGACCCCATGTTTTCCCATACGTTCGTCTGACCACCGCAAGGGTGATTTCCGCTTTTCGTATGGTTTTATCCACATGCTTGTTCCAGGTAAGTTTTGAGTCCAGTGTTACCCCCAAATACTTTACCTCTTCCTGCAGTGGAATTGTGACTCCTCGCAGGGTTAGAGGACCGAGCCCCTCCTTTTTCCTGCGGTTAGTGAACGGGACGATGACAGTCTTGTTTGGGCTTACATTAAGTCCTTCCTGTCCTACCCATTTTTCCACTACGGCGAGGGCGCTCCTCATGCAGTCCCTCACGGTTGTGTTGAATTTTCCTTGAGTCGTTATGACCAGGTCGTCTGCGTAGCCCAGGATCGAATAACCCCTTTGGCTTAGTTCTTTTAGAAGCCCGTCCATTACCAGGTTCCAGAGGAGGGGAGAAAGAACCCCCCCCCACCCCCCCTGAGGGCATCCTCCTGCCACCCGGGCTGCCAAAGTTTCACCGAGTAGATCTGTATAAATTACCCGGCTTTTAAGCATGCTTTCTACCCATCTGCAGCAGGTCTCATCTAGCCCGATGCCCCTGATTGCTCTGGATATAGATGTGAAGGATGTGTTGTCAAACGCTCCTTCAATGTCCAGAAATGCTCCGAGAAGCACTTCTCCGTTACCTATCGCGTTCTCCACTCTGCTAACTAGCTGGTGGAGTGCTGATTCGGTCGACCTTCCTGTTCTGTAGGCATGCTGGTCTTGGTGAAATGGTCCGTCCCCCATTATAGCATCCCTTATATGCCTAACCGAAGCTTGCTAAGGGTCGTATTTATAGTCGTTCCTCAGGCCTTGAGGTTTCCTTAAGTATGGGTGATACCTTGCTGAAATGATACCTCAAGGTCTAAAGAATACTCAAGGAAAGACTATAAATAAGACCCTAAGTTATACAAGGAAGCGTTATTTTCGCGAGCAGTTAAACTGAGCGCACCTTCTGAAGATTCCAACCACTCGTGTTGGCGAAACGTCAAGAGTAAGAAACAACCGACGCGACGATGGCCTAACAACCCAGAAACCACACAAATATTAGCTTTATTTTTGTTTGATGTTGTATCCATTCATCTAAATTTTATATTGAAATTAAAAACAGAACTCAGTCTTTTTAATAGTGTGAATACTATAATGCGCATTTATTTTATTTTAGACTTGCAATGTTTTCAGTACTGTGAGGAACATGATGCACATTTATTTTTGCTTTAGATATTTTGAATACTGTGAGGAACATGATGCGCATTTATTTTTGCTTTAGAAGATTTTCAATACTGTGAGGAGTATGACGCTTATTTATTTTAGCCTGGAAATGTTTTCAATACTGTGAGGAGTATGGTGCGTATTTATTTTCGCTTGGAGATGTTTCCTATTTTGCATGGAGCATAATACACATTTATGACATATATAGTTTTAAGTCAACAAGTTTCAACACTCTGTAACAAATAGAGATTTTTCTGTGTGCACGTGTCTTTGTGCCTGATCCCACAAATAATTAATTGTGGATAACCTACGTTTTTCAGCTATATTGTGTTGTTTATGGTACTTGACAAGAAATTATTAAAAAAATATTATTTAAGTAAATGTTTTTTGTACTAAGCATATTTTGAACTACACAAATAGTCGTTAATAATAACTAAAGAATTATTTAAACGAACAATTGTTTTAAAAATACATATTTTTGTAGTTTTGTCGATAAAAAAAGAGTAAAATACCAGTTCGACCGAATTTGTTGACTTTGCCTCTTGAGTGCACCAATGACGAAATACCTTGAAGAACAACATGAAAGCCAAAGGGTGCGCTGCGTTTCATTAGCTGATACTTTTTAGCAATATTATAACAATTTATCAAAAAATATTATATTTTAACTTAAAGTTACATACGTACCTCGTCACTTGTTCTTTTATTATCGTCTAATATTTTCTGGAGTTTCTTATAATTTTCCTTTGGGACGTTTTGATTATTATTATTTGCCAGTTGAAAAATTAGGGTAAGGTTATTGGCTAATAATTCTATCGAAATGTTATCGGGTCTCTCGCTAGAAATGTTTTCATTTTTTTAGATAACATGGCATTGTGTCAAGTGTAAGTATGTGAATAATTAAGAAAGTGTAATATATAAGCAACAGCGAGTTTTAACAAGTGACAGTTTAGGTCTGATCCTTCTGAAATATTTTAATTGCCTCATCCAAATTTTAAAGCATATCCGTCA
The DNA here is from genome assembly GCA_963971165.1 of Philopedon plagiatum. Lineage (NCBI taxonomy): Eukaryota > Metazoa > Arthropoda > Insecta > Coleoptera > Curculionidae > Philopedon > Philopedon plagiatum. The sequence goes on along the minus strand of OZ020189.1, from coordinate 38,254,733 downwards.
TGTACAGATTATATTTGTTTTTATAGTATGCTTAAATGCTAATATATCAGCAAAAATCAACAAATTGTATATTTTATTTGCGTGCCTTTAGAGGCAGAGATTGACGAGATATTTTTATTGTTATCAGTCACAACTAGTTCGACGATTATTTTTACACCAATGATGACCGTTATTAATGTTCAAAAATAATTATTGAGAATACCACGAGCAGCTTATTGCATTATTCCTATTGTTGCCACTGGTTTACGTAGAAACACAGATTCTGTCTTCTGATTTTATTTCTTCTATCTGACTTCTTTAATTATAGATTCCGAGAATAAAATCCAGCAAAGTACATCGGACAAACCTTTTATTAATCGGTGGGAAAATACAGTATCTGTGACAGGACAGTAATTTCGGATAACTTTTCCACCACCACCTTTTGACCGCCTACGTATCTGCTTAAATATTCTACACCAACAATTAAAACTTTAGGGTCTAAGTGAAAATACAATGTACCGGGTGAGTCAACGATTGCTCGGAGTACTTTTATGCCTTGAAGCTTTTGTGTTAAGGTATGGCTGGATATTATGAACATTTTAAAAATATTTCGAATTATATTGTTCAAAAAGGAGGGTGCTACAAAGTTAGATTTTTTAAATGGGACACCCAGTATTTGAATGGAGTTTTGAATTAGGGAATAGTTGGATAGAATGGGTTATGTTCTGGACGGTCATGTTGTCTATTTCGCGATTTTTTTTAAATATTCTGTGTCATCATCATAACACTTGTTCGTTTTCGGCTTCCCAACCACTGTCGTAAACCTTTCTGCTCAATATTGCCCAAAAATCTTCAATTGGTCTTGCTTGAGGAACATTTGTAGGATTTACGAATGGGATAGTTATCCCATTCGTACCAAAAAATGACAATCCCTCAAATGTTCCTCAAGCAAGACCTATTGAAGATTTTTGGGCAATATTGAGCAGAAAGGTTTACTACGGTGGTTTGGGACGCCGAAAATGAACAAGTGTTATGACGCAGAATATTTCAAAAAATTCGCGAAATAGACAACATGACCGTCCAGAACATGATGCGACAGGTTAAAACAAAATTACGTGCTACTGAAGATAATGGACTTTTAAGTATAGTTTGTTTTGTATTTTCTGTTAAACAAGTATAATGATTTAAGTTCCAAAATAAATTATTTCAAAATAATGATTTGTCTTTTCTATATTGCACAAGAAAAAAATTCCGAAAACTTTTGTCACATATGTTATAGTCACAGTAATTATACCGGGTATGTTCTAAAAGAACTCGCATGTTGTCGTATATGTTCTTTAATATGGACAGCTCTAGCTACAGATAAATATTTATTGCCGTTGTGAACCAACACCGTTTCTAAGCTTAGTTTTGAAGAACCTACGAATAGGCGCCAATTGCTTAGATCATGTTTCTGTCAGCAAATTCGGAGGCCGGTAGCTTACTAATGGGTGAAATTTGTTTTGGAGGCATACGTTTTAGATCTTAAAACAGGAATAAACTGGTCCTAACCATTTGTTTTCGTCACCGCTGATACACGTTGCGACTTCACACAATGTGAAAATGTTACATATTGGAAAATACATATTTGCGTGTTGCAGAAAATCTATGGGTGATAGAAAAATTATGTTTTCATATCTGTTTTCAGCCCATCAAAATAGATTAGAAACACCTAAAAATTGCTATGTCACAAATAGTATGTTTACCAGTGTCATTTTCATTATTTGTTTTCCATGACTACTGAGATCCACTGACAAAAGATGCTATAATGAGAAAGAAAATCCTGAAAAATCAAAATATTTGAAAAATTATTACAGATAGGGATGGGACATTCTTTACAAAATGTGAGGTTTTGACGAGCTATAGGATTAGAGAAATATATTGTATTCCATTTGATAAAAGTGACATTTTTTAATGACCTACAAATAAAATACCCTGTAAATCAGATGTCAAATATTTTATAGTGGATATGTTTTTTTGACTTAGTTTACCCAGAATGCAAATTATAAATTACTTGGAGTCAAAATTTAAGTAGTATTTTCACAACAAAAAGATGCTTGCTAATGCTAAATTTTCATTACAAGTTGAATTATCTTGAAAACTATGACTTTTTCGTATATTATACCTGGTGAAAAAGTTATGAAACTCCAGTCAAATACAGGGTGTCCCATTTAAAAAAATTTAACATTGTAACACCCTACGTTTTGAACGCACTCTGTATAATTCAAAATATTTTTAAAATATGCAGAATATCCATCCATACCTTAACACGAAAGTTTATTATCGACAAATCTTATCTTCATGGCATAAAATTATTCCGCGCAATCGACTCACCCGGTACAGCCAATGACAAGCCAAACTTTCAGATTAATTCCACGTAGACTTAAAGTTTGAATTGTCAATGGTTTTATAGCTGAGTTTAAATTGGCAATAGTTGTACAACGCCCATAGTTCTAAAATTGATTTGATGGATTAAATTGAATTTATATTTTTGCATTTTTTAATTATAATTTATTTTACATTTCTGACTACTTACAATTCACTAGCAACTTTATAAGCTAGTTTTTTAGAAATTCTATTGATACTGCATATTGTTACAGCTGGAAATACAAATTTGTAAATAGGGTACTGGGTTGATTCAGTAACAGTAATAATTGGATTTATTTCATATTCAAACCAAGCTGTCAATACCAGAAAAAATGCCACCATTAATGCAGTTAAACATATGCTCGTCCACAGTAATCTAGAAAAATATACAGTTTAATTATGTCTACAAAGTATAGCATAATACAGGTAGATTATAGCCTGATAAATCCTGAGTCCGAGGAGAGTAGCACATAATTAGGATAGATCTATGCAAATCTAATTAATAAATTTTGGACTGCCAAAAAATAATATCCAAACGTCAAAAAGCTTGTCTTTTATTAAAATTCGTAAATAATATCCATTTGGCTATAACACTAATAATTAAAAATTTAAATATAAAATAAAAATAAAATTTATAAAGCGAAATGGCAGTACAGAAATTGCAGTATCTACCATATTTGAAAAAAAGCGGTGCCCATAGTACGGAGTAATACATGACCGCCACGAAAAACCCAACCCAACCCAACCTTATAACGTTGACTAATTGATAATGTTTCTTTTTCTGGGCGGATTTTAATGACTTTTTAAGCAATCTGGAAATACCTTGTTCCGGTTGTAACTTGTTCTTAATAATTAAAAAATTAATAATAAATAAAATACCGCATAAGTTATATTTTACGAGAGAAAACAATGTTGTTTTTTGGCTTAAGTTTGAAACACCCTGTGCAGCCAGTTGATAGAGTAGAAAATTTAACAAGTAATGTTCCGTCAAAGTACATAACATCTTGTAACGGGTCAATTTCCACGTTACATTGATTCTTAAGGAATGTCGTGAATTCTATCTTTCGCTAGCTTTTTAACTCGCCTGAATTAAACCAAAATAGTATTTAGAGTCTGGTCGTCCCGCTTTGATTCGTTTTCATTGTGCCTATGCTCTGGAGTAATGTACTCCAGACTATTTTTTTTGTAAGTTTGGTTTGATATTGAGGTAACGTTGTATTATGTTCTTGTATTATTACAAGATATTAGTTCGGATTATATCGAGCGATAGGAGTAAGAGCTCAGGCACTCCCGTAAAGGTGTACGGTTAGCGAAGCTTTAGATACGCCAGAAAAGTAAAAATCACCTTTAAACATAAGATTGAAATAATGGATAAAATATATGTAGTTAGATTTGATCGGGAGAGTTGATGTTTCGTTTTGATTGAGAAAATTTGTAAAGTAAATTTCCTGGAATATATTTTATAGTGTCATGGGGTCTTCTTTAGGAGAAAAACAAGTGTGAATGTGGCGTATGTCGTAACAGACTTTGGTTCTGATTGGCTGGCGTTCTTATGGTGAATGAATAATAATGTATAATTTATTAAATTAGAGTGCGAGGTCCTCTTTGATCTTGAGACCTCTGATAAGTAGCTTAATACTTTATAGAAAATGCTGGAAGAGTCCTGGCAGATATTAGATAAATTTGTAAGCTGGGAGCTCTAAATATCTCCAGCTCTCCATGCTACCCTAGTTAGTAGAGTTAGTTTGTTGAACTAGAGTTAGTATAGCTAGTTAATTCACCTATAGTTAGTTCAGCCACAATTTGTCCAGTTGTAATAAGCTGGCTCAGAAAGTAGTTTGTCCAGTTTCTTCAGCTAAAGAAAGACCAGGTCCGTGGGATCAAATCTGTTGCAACCAACAAAGTTGGAGTGTTAAAGAATGTGCCTAGGTAATCTGTAGGACAATTTTATAGTCTAGATGCATTGGTAGTCCAGATGAATAGGTTTTCTGAACGGTTTAGATAAACAATAAAATAAATTCAGTGCTTGTACAAATTTGTGGTTTAAATTTATTGCAAACGGTGTATTAAAATTAGCTTGCACCTTTTTCAGACCTTTTGAACCTGCAAAAAAAATTAGAAAAATACAATAGTCGAAAAGTATAATCAATTTAATATATGCGCCCGGACTAAAATCGCCAGCCGAGATAAGAATTTTAGTCCGGGCGCATATATTAAATAAGTCCTATTTTTCATCTATTGTATTGTTCTGGTTTTCCTTGCAAGTTCAAAAGGCCTGAAGAAAGGTATAAGCTAATTTAAGTACACTGTTTGCAATCAATTTAACTAATAGTTTTGTACAAATACCGCATTTATTTTATTATTTATTGAAACAGTTCAGAAAACCTATTCGCCTGGACTAAATATCTTGGACAGTCGGCGTATTAAAAAAAGCAGTTTTTATACGAATATGAATTATAGTTGACGGCGACTATACACAATATACCTTTTTTAACAATCACAGAACATCTATGGTCGAAGCGGGATTCGAACCCACAGTCAAAGCTAACACCGTACCAACTATGCCACCGGCGACCCCTGGAGCTACCATAGATGTACAGTATTTTCGCATGGTTATCAAATCTCAAAAAGGCTCCCAGAGAGGCTCGAATGGGGGCGTATCTGTCATTGGTTCGACCTGCTCTGGAGTACGGCTCCGCGGTTTGGAACCCTCATCAGGGTTATATTAATTATCTTATAAACCAGTTGGAGATGGTGCAACGCCGAGCAGTGAGGTAGTTTTTTCTTAACATTTCGGCTTCTTTTGGCCCTACGGTAGCTCTGCGTCAGTTAGGCTAGCCCTTCAGAACGAGGAGGCATTACTTTAGGATGACTCTTTTTTACAAAACCTATAATGGCTTTTAATCACTGAAGCCCCTGCACGACCTGTTTCGTACCATGCACGGGGTGACCATCCTTACAAGGTTCGCGCTCCCCAATGTCGATGCGGTCGCTCGCTTTTCTCTGGTTGGGGTCGGTGCGCGACTATGGAACGCACTGTACGAAACTGCTTTTCCGAATGGAATGCGCACTCAGTATATAAAAAAAATTAGTGCGGGCAGTATAAATTAAATTTTACTTTTTAAATTAAAGCCAACCTTCCGTGTTGGTTGATCAGGACGTTTCCAAATTGTACTTCTTTTTGTATATTCTTTTCGTTTGAATTATAAATAGCAATGTTGTAAGGTTGTCTGTTCCTTTTACATATTGTGTAATGTTGTTTGTTTACTGTATTAATGATTTGCTTACAACCACCGATTTATGGTCACTGAATTGTTGACAATAAATAAATAAATAAATACAGGCTACTTAGGCTTCGATCTTCGTTGAATCTCAAAAGATAAAAAGGAGATGCATACTCTTAAAGAAAACACCCAGCAAACCCAAACAATTTACAGTAATATAACATCTAGGCGAGCCTAATCTTTTCGACTTAATCAACACATCCATGGAATATCAATAAAAATACCTAAATGAAATATTGACAGGTTGTGTTCTTCCACATTATTTTTTGCCCATCTTTTCCACGTACATTTGGTAGGAGATAATTTTCTTCTAATGTATGATAATGCGCGACTTTACACCTCTCAAAGTCAGAGAATACTTACATGATGCTAACCTCCCACAGAGGAAAGGCCACCGCACAGATCAGATCTGCTACTAACTACCTGCCTCTAGAATTGCTGATGTTAAACTTTTCATTTTCAAATTTATTGCTATAAACCTAATATTTTGAAAATATTACAAATTTACTAACCGTTCAAATTTTGTTGTTGTATGGAAAACAGTGTATTTCCATCCGTGCAAACTTGTGTTTTGGCAAAACTGTATCCACTGATTTTTGAACATGTTGACAGTGCTAATATATACTGTGTGCTTACAACAAATGATCAACACACGAACGTGTTTAGAGGTAAAATATTGTTGTTTGTATTTCCACAGTAAATTATGGCTTTAAAAATGTCGTTTTAATTGTGATATTAATTAAAATAGAGTTTTGCAGCTTAATAACATGAAATAAAAACATGCAATGGAAATAAAAAATAGATGTAAGAGAAATGCGGAAATAAGCATATACATTCCCGGACAAAAAACTGTCAGACAAGAGTACTAGTGTTTTACAACTTTGGTAAACATTCAGCGAATATAAGCAAATTTTAGATAAATTGTATTGCGATTTATTAAGCTTTTTGTGTGCTCTTATTTTTCTTAAATACAGAAATTTAAGGTAGTATACCGAAGAAACAGTTATCTTCTTTCCGTTAATTTTCAAATTTTTGTGGAATAAGTGGACGGTAAAGTATAAAACAATTCCTAGTAATAACTCTTCTCTCTATATTTTAAAATTTAACATTTCCAGAACGACTGTGACTTGTGAGGGAATAAACTATACTAACTGTAAAATTCCATTTTTCGACTAGAGGTAGAGATGCGTGTATGGGTTTTTATGGTCGAAATTAAGCTATACTGGTTATAAACCGCGTATTTTTCTTGTAGTTGCCTGAGAATAAACGCTAACAAACTGTTAGGGATCTAGCGAAAGATTGAATTTGCTTTAAACGTAAGAAACTGGTCGAATAAGACCTTATTTTTAAGATCCCTGTTTATTTCCCAGGTTTTAAAGAATTTATCCTATTTTGAATGGTGGCCATTTAAATTCACCACTGGGCTCTGCGGTAAATCCAAATTTAAAGCAATCATTTTCTAATAACTAAGACAAAATGCGTGGAAACCTAACACAACTACTCAAGATGTGGAAAAGTGGACGCTTTTGTTGCTAATTATCAATTTAACTAAATATTCGAAAAGCAGTGACGTAACCACAACAGCTTTTACAATTTTGTCGCCTCTGCGACCTCTGTATACTACCTTTATTACTTCTGTGGAAAGCCTAAAGCATAATAAATTCAGTCAAGTGCAAGCTATACTGGCACAATTAGTGTTCCGTGCAATCAGCCCCCCACTTATCCTGCGCAAACCTCGGCAGCCCGATCTCCGCCCATTTGCCGCGCTACCCACCGCTGACGGCACCAACGCCGTATCCCATCGCGTATGCGCGGAGCTGAGTGGGGAGCGTTTCGACCGAGCTAAAAAATTTTGAAAAACGTGTTAGACTAAAAGTTGTTCCTTACATGCATCGCGCATTGTGAGAAATATTCTTTGTTGAAAGCGGTTTCTCTAAAACCAACGGTTCAGCAGTTATAAGGAAATAAACAATTAAATTGTTTATAACAATTGATCACGTTGGAATTTTTTTATCCGGGTAATTTTGGTTCAATTACACCTAATTCTCAATGTTCATGTTTTTCAGATTTTTCTGAGCGATCCTTTTTTTTTAAGCGTTTTTTCCGAAAAAAATATAAATAAGAAATACGTCATATATTGTTAAATTCGTGCTTCTATAAGCTTTCATTTGACACCCTACACGATGACCTTAATTTTTTTTTACATTTTCCAATTTACTCCCTGAAACTCACCCCCAGGATCTAAATTTAACTTCCTATACTTCACGTCTATAATTGGGCGGCCACACTTTATCTCTGTGCTAGATTTCAAATTCTTACGTCGAATAGTTTCAGAGAATATCGGCTGTTACAGACGGACGGGCGGACAGGCGGACGGGCGGCCACCGAAGTGATTCCATAAGAGTTCAGTTAGAATGGAATATTAAAAAGGTAAAAAACAAGATATATAACAATAAAATATATTTCAAAAATAAAACACTTTAGCTAATAATAAGATTTTAACCAAATTATATAAATACAAATATTTTCGTACAAATGTTACCTACTTTTAGAAGATTTTAAAGCTAATTTTGCAGATCTTTTCTTCTTATTAATCATACTAAACGTCTGATCGTAATAACTTAAAGCAATATTTATTAACAATAACAAATAAAGACAAATAGTTAAAAGAGGAAACAAAGTTTTTATAAAAAAATAAAAAATAATATTATGTATCCTTAATACTAAAACCGTAATGCATATAAAACTTATCAAGTGATAATTGACAAATAAATAATTTGTACGTGTTTTTTAAAACGTAACAAGCTAAAGTAAAATAGCGTAACTTTTACCCTTATCGTGATATAATTTTCACATATTATAAAAATCAGTTTGCTTAGAAACGACAACTTGCGATGACTTCTTACTAAAGGCTGCTTTGTCTACAAACGGTACTTCCAAAAATGTTAATATCAACAAGGAAATAAAAATAGCTTATAATTCTTATAAAACTATCATTATTTATCCACTAACCTAGAAAAACAAAATTTGTTGTGTTGTTAACTTAGTTTCACGACCTATTTTTGTTAATACCAGTTGTTTTTGTAATTTGTAGCCTATGGTCACTGTATTGTCCCAGCTCAATGTAAGTTACCAGTGCATTTAAATTATTAATTTTATCCAATGAGCTGGGATGTTGATAACCTTGACTCTTGACCGTGAAGTGTTAAGAGTTGCCAAGACAACCGGTACAAATGATAACTTTTAGGTAAAGAAATCCATATTTAAGTTCAAAAATTAAGGTTCATGAAATTAATTTTATAAAATTGTATTTAAAATTAAAATTCAGTGGATATCTATCATAAGCATTCAATCATGTTATGGATGTATAAAACAGACTAAGGTGAAAACAAATATTTTTTAATTAAAATGTATATATGTACAGATATTACTTGTGAAAATATGGAATAACAAAACCATATCTTTTTGGTGGCAACAACAAACGGAAATTAAAGGAACTAAATAAATGCAAGGGTGTGTTTTTTTATGAAACTAAAAACAGCAGTTGTGTGTGGTTAATGTTTACTTTGCTTATGAGACACAAAAAGAAGTTGGAATATTCAATCTGGGAGATCATAAGTTAGGTAGTAAAGCGATCATTTTAGACCCTCTGATATGAAAACATGAAAGAAGCAATAAGAGCGACATAAAATAAACAACAGAAAATCTGAATTTTAAGCAAAACCTAATGGTCTTCGTAAAAGACAAATTGCTTATGGAAAAGTGATGTAACTTTGTCATGATCATTACATAGTATTCCTATAAATATTAAGAATAAAATCCCTATAAACACTCATTATGATTGTTGTACCTAGTAAAGTAAAAAACTACTTATAAATTTTTTATAACAACTGGTATAAAGGATTTATAAGACTTAGTTAATAAATCTCCTAAAAAATGTATTGCCTAAGCTAGTTTTTTTTGGATTTTTTGTGCTCTTACTTAACCTAAAAACGCATATGTTTTCCTTGTATAGAGTGTTTTAAATTGAATTTTGTATGTGTCACAAGTCGTAAAATAAGGGGTTTTTCCTTCAGCAAGCATGCTACTGGCAAGGTTCAGAAACTCAAGTTTATCTCTTTGTTTCACTTTGAACGAGCATTAGTGCCTGCATTCTTGAATTTTCTCATAACCCTAAAATGACAAAAATATTCATTTAAAATAAGTTTAGTTTAATTTTTGTTAAAATTTGCTTTGTTTAGGTTTGTTCAGGTTTGTTCAATTATTGTAAAAACTATTTCTCAATTCAATATATTTGCATAAAGCAAATAAGCCCTCCAAATAATAAATAAAACCTATATTGTAGTAAACATTACAACCTATTTAATAAAATTTATTTCTGTAATACCAAAATATTATCATACCTAATCGTGTAATGAAAAGAAAAAATAGATAATAATCATAACACGTAGTATTATGAGCGCCACTCTGTAACAACAATATTGACTTACTTTTCCGCACCTCACTGAATTTTAAACTAGAATTCACAATGGACCGTAACTTTTAGTAAATCAGCGTTAGACTAATTTCATTATTTTAATAAAAATTATAACCTTTTAAATAAAAAGCTTGAATTTTATGGTAAAATAAGAGAACATCAGGTCTGATGATGTTTAGCTAACCATATTAGGAGAACTGAAATAAATAAGTAATAATCAGTATATTCAATATAATGAGCGCCTGTATTGATTCTAAATACCTACATATGCCAACAAAAAACTGTTTTGCACCACTTAGTTTTAGGGACTTTGAAGTGGGCGTAATGAACTCTTTTAGGATTAGTCACCGCAAGAACATGTTAAAAAAATAAGCACATAAAAATGTTATACTGTGGATTTAACAGTTTGTTTGTTTGTTTGTTGTTCTGTGGAACAACACAGCAAAATACAAAATAAAAACGAAATGTATGTTTTATCCAAAATTTATTCGATAAACTTAAGAGTACAATTTTACATTTTAATATCGTGTTACGATTCCCCTAACAAGACGACAAGCTCGGACTCTTCATAGTAGGCTGTCTATAAGATTATCAATGTCTTGTTGGTTTAGATTCTCCCATTATTTAATTGCGGCGATACGAAGCTCATACAATGTTGATGGGGGATTTTCTCGACGCCATATTGGCCTTTTCAGCTGATCCCATGCATGTTCAATTGCATTTACGTTAGGTGACGTAGATGGCCACACCAGTCTGTGAATATGGACATCTTGAAGATAATCTAAGACAATTCGAGCAGGATGGGGTCGTGTGTTATCATCCTTTGAGATGAATTGATCGCCAATTTATTGATGTAGCGTCCCGAAAATTAGCATAAGAATGTCGTCTCTGTATCTAGCAGCGGTTAACATTCCTTCAATTGGAAGGAGTGACGTCCGACGACTATGCATAATTCCTCTCCAGAACGTAATGGAACCTCCTTGCTGCTGGACATGAGGAATGGCATGTTGAAGTCGTTCTGCATTACCATGTCCTCTCCAAACACGTCTCCGATACCTATCGGGGTACAGGCATATTCTGGTTTCATCCGTAAAAAGAAAGCGGTGCCACTAACTGCTCCATATTTCAATTTTCAAAATTTCGAACCCACCTGTACCGTTCAATGCGTTGCTGCGGAGTATGTTGTGGAGCCCGCCATGAACGTCTAGGATGAAGGTTGTTCTATCGAAGACCATTTATTATGGTTTGTCCTGACACGGATGTACCTGTGGCACGTAAAAGCTGTCTGCGCGTTCATTTCTCGGTTTTGACTAGCCAAACCATGCAAGTAACGGTCTTCGGCAGTGGAAGTTGCAGGTGGACGTCCAGTACGAAGTCTATCCCAGTACTGCGAAAGCAATAAAATTACATGTTCGTACGACATCGCTGTGATGTCTTTCTACTTCTTCAGCAACTTCTCTCACAGAAAGCCCCTGGTCCCGCAAAGCAATAATTATTCGCATAAGTGTTACCAACGGAATGGCCTGTCTATACATGTTAATACGCTTAAACAAAAGTTTCGATACTTTTACGTTAAAGAAAGGCAAGGAAATGATCAAAAAATATTTAGAGAGTACCTTATCAGTAAGGCAGGCACTGTTGGCCTGTTACCAGAGGCGTCGATGCCTAAAATAAGTACCTACATATACGGTATTGGTATGAAAAATAATTTAATTCATTGGCGTTGCCGTGATTGTGTCGTATAGAAAAAATGGTCATGTGCGAGTTCGACTCGCGCATAGAGGGTTCCGTATCACCGTAAGATAGTGTTTATATTTTTAAATAAATTTACTGATGATTTATCCCATATTATTGTTTTGCGGTGTTAAAATATCACATAGTTAAGAATGTTTGAATCACAAAAATCACAGTATATACATATGCAAGTAGATGGGTTCGAATGTAGACGCCCAAGTACATCCCCTAAAATTTCGTGCGCATGTCTACGCTTGGTTTGCACGTGATATGCATTTTGGTCTACTATGCAGATGTCAAAAGACGCAAAATATAAAAAACGAAAAACAAAGAAGTCGAAAAAAGTTAAATACGTAGTTGCACCTTTACTGTTGGATATTCTTAAAAGTGGATGGGTTTAAATGTAGACACCAAAGTACATCCCCTGATTCCGTGCGCATGTCTAGCACGCTCAGTTTGCGCGTAGTACGCATTTTGGTCTACTGCCCAGATCGTCAAAAAACGAAAAATTTAAAAAACGACAAATAAAGAAGTCGGAAAAGTTGGAAAAAAGTTAGAAAAAAAGTGCCCCACAACAACAACAAATAAAGTGCGCGCGCATTTTGCCGCGCCCACATGGATTGCGCAGGCTGATAGTGTATCGCACAAGAGGTCGACTACCGGTCGACTTATGCCCCGCCTGGACGGTAAAATTGTGTACCATTTTGACCTTTTTTACGTATGTTGCAATAGTACTCCATAGAAAAAAAAATTTTCAAAATTACGGCAGGCCGCCGCGCCGTCTTGATTTTTAAACACTAATATTTATATTGACATCATAATTAATTAGTAGTTGTACCAAGTTTCGATCATCCATCACATTGGTTAACTAAAATGAAATATTTTAAAGTAATGTTTATTACGAAATCGCGGCGTAAAATACACCAGCACCTTGTCAAGAGAGGAACTGTTTGCTTTGCGGTTTGCGGTCTCGCGGTCGTCCGAGTCGCCTCGCGTTTCGGCGCCACTAAGAGCAGACCAAAAGACTTAGTAATAAGAGAAATAAAGATTCTTAAATTCTTACTTTTTCACGTTTTATAATTTTTATAGGCTTTCCATTTAAAAACGAATTAAGATCCGGATCTCGGGTTTGCGATATAATGTTTCTTGTTTGAAGACCTGTAAAATAAAGGATACCGGCATAGGGTTGCATTTAAAATTTTTGACCTTAACTTCCTAGCGTCACCACTCAAAGGGGTTAAAAAAGTTAAATTACATAAACAAGGAGATTTATTAACCAATAGAATATAACCAAATGTTGGTGTCTCTATCTTTAATAATAGCAAATATATTTTCCCATACTAAGACTCTTCAGACATCCTGTATGTTATATTACTTTAACCGAAGTCTTTTCGTATTTCGCATTTTCAAATTACACACAATGTGTGTAAATAAACATTTGTATTTTATTTTCAAATCGGATCCTAATTTTATTTCCAACTAGGGTAAAGATGTCCCTCGAATATCCAATGTTTACAATGCTTTAGATTTAATCCTCCGGTGACTATAAAAGCGCACTAAAAGTTTCATTTCTCAAAACTTAGTATTTTGAGATACAGAAGATTAAAATAAAAGGGTATATGTCAAGGTCTCTCTTGCCGCTAAAACACAATTTAATCCGGTAAAAACTGAGACAAATATTTAAATTTGATCCGACCTTAGCAAACCTATTTAAATTGATCAATTTACTTGTTTTTCGCCAATACGATGGTTAGACCAATATTTGCATTTTGATTTTTAGTATGCAAATCTCGAAAATTCCATTTTGAAATCCTTCAAGTGCAAACAAATCAATCACGGGAAAATGTAAATGCCAAGCGGTCGTTAAAAACAAAATATATTCGTATTAAAAGGTTCCTTTCATAATAGAGATTTTTAACATTGTAATTTTCAATTTAGCTTATTAAAGGTCATCTTATATTCAAAGCACTTATACCGGGTGTTGCATCGTCTGGCGGGACATAGGAAATTCGATGTAATTTTGAGGTGGGTCAATTATTTGCTTTCCTATTAATTTTAGAGAAAAATGTTATTAGGGGTTATTAAAGAGCACTAAAATTTGTAGGTGAGTTAGGTAAGAGTTAGCTGACAAAATATTTATGCAAATTTAAAATTTGATTAAACTCCGTATTGGTGAACGATAATAAAACCACCAGCAGTTTTGGGAATAACGTTTCAAGTCAATATTTTTAAATATCGAAATTTCATTAAAATTGCCAAATATATTATTACAAATGAAACGAATTCGCAGTCAACTACACTAATGAAGAGAAAACAACTATGATTAGGTGGTATTAATAGCAAAAGAGATATCAAGCTATCGAAGAGTATCAGACATGTTTGCCGCTTAGTTTCCCAACAGGCCAATACTCTGTAAATCGACAGTCGAAAGGACCATAGGCATAATTTCATCTTAGGAAAGGACTGTAAAAAAAATTGAGACTCTGGACACTGGCACTATTGCCCAATGCCTGCAATAGAATTTTAATCCATGGTAGGCAGATAATGGAAAATACACTACTTCCTGCAAGTTACTTCGGCGAGGAGGGCTCTGAAGCACGAAATAAATCATACAATCATGGTCGTCAGTTTCATGCTAGAAAAATCAGCAGAAGAAGCAACCTGGAAGATCTTCTCAACAGAGTCCTGAATACTTCAGATCCCATAATCTCTAGCATAAATTTGCAAAAAAGGGTAAGGCAACATCGCAAATTAAAGCTGCCAGCTGAAGTTAGTGACATGCTTATAGAACCACAATTAGAAAGTTCAGACTCCGAAGAAAGTGAAGATGATAGTGAAAAGGAGGAATACTGTCTAGAAGAAACCACAGCTAATTACTTAGAGTAAACACAATTAGAAAATGAATTGTAGTAATTTTATAAAAAAATTACTAATAAATTTGTTTCTAAATATAGGTACCGATTTTTTTTTTTAATTTTACAGTTTATAATTTTTTTTGCATTCTACCAAGTTATTTTTCAATCTAGAACCTATTTGGAGTAATTTAAATTTGAATTCAATACTTTTTATAATTTTGGCCAAAAAATTGAGGCTCTGAAATCATAGTGGGCCGGTGGCTTGGTGGGTAACGCCGCTGAAATGCGAAGCGGGCTCATACTGTAGGCAGTACCATAAAAATAAAAAAGTAATGGTTGGGTGTTTGTAATTGTCAGTATGAATGAAGCGTGCGCATGGTATATGCATGTTGAATGAAGGAAGGTGGTAGAGGAATTCTTCTTTGACCTAGAAGGTACCATCCCACACACCCTCTTAAAAGGGCTGGTGAAATCCTTAGGGATGTTTTCAGCACTGGGTGTGAGTTGGTTGTGAGATATATAACCCACGGTACCATAGTACTTAGGTTTGCCGCCTTCGTGGGTTGTAGGAAGATAAAATAAACTTATTCATAGTCCAAGTACAATTGTTTTTTTCATATTTCTACATAGACTTTGTCAGTAAATTAGTTTCGGAATGATTCTGTTCCACTATTTACACAGTCATAAACTTTGATAAAAAGTGTCGGCCTTGACCGAAGTTCAAGTTATGTAAACAGAATGTTACTAGAAATGACATGTGTCAACGGTCGCCAATACAATCTTCCGTGGGATTGAGTATATTGTAACTTTGCTTGTGTTGGTTGATCTTGTTTACTTCTTAGAAGAATATTTTGTGTTTTTCTAAATATGGAAAATCTAAGAAAGATAAACAAAGGGCATTACTAACTAATAACAAAATTTTCTCCCATAAACTTTCAAAAGAAATCGTCTGAATAAATCGTGGCCCAAAACCTGTCTTCTAATTTTTTTTTATAGTAAGGCAGTTCATTAGTTGAGAAACATTAATAAAATGATTTTCAATGTTGATTTAAAAAATGCCGTGTCAAAGCTAATTAATATTTGGCTTGCACTGAAAATTAAATAATTTTGATCATTTACAGGTTTAATTATTTCCTTTAATAAGTTTTCCAGCTGCTAAAAAGTAACTGTTTATTATAAATCGCTTTCTAAATTCATGTGTCATCATTCATGTCATCCAATTTCATCTAATAAATTATAGCGGGTTTTGATCTTTTTCGCACATACTTTGTCACTGTCACTTTTTGAATCAACGGACAATGAATTTCATAAATTATGGAGACAATTATGTCTATTTTTCCAATATAAGTACACTATTTAACTTTAAAAATCATAAAATCGAAAATAGATATAAAATATGAAATAACACAATGTGAATGAAAAATACAACCTAACTTTGGAAAGCTTTTATCTATAACTACCTGATAAATGATATAACATTAGATGGTGAATACCCAAAAAGAATTTACCAGACTGATAAGTACCTTAACCAACTGTTAGCATAATAGTCGGTGGTGATTACCGACTTTAGTCTGCTTTAACTCTAAAACCGACTAACCAACTAAACCTATTTTATTATTGTTTCCGCGGGCGTTTTCTAAAAACATCATGCAAGCTAAACCATTTTAATTCGAATTTGTGACGTGGATATACGAGTATATTCGCGAAGTTGTATAAGAAGGATTTATTTTTTTATTTTGCCAAAAAATATTTAACAATATAAAAAAGCAAAAACGTTAAAAGTTTCAATCAAGTGAAAAACTCAATTATTGTAGGTACCCTACAAAAAAATAAGTAGACTCCATCTTCTACTTATTTACAGGTCAATAGTAACAACCGACTTACCTCCCTCGCAATATTGGCCAAATATTCTGCAGTAGATTTTCCTGTTTCTTTAACTAATCCATAAAATACCCCGTCGAGATTCTGAAGCAATACATGTGGATGATTGAATTCGACAGCTTCTCCTGCATCCATAACTAGGACTTTGTCGGAATCCATTACGGTATGTAATCTGGGGAAACGATCAGTTATTAATGTTTCTGAATTAATTTGATAGCTTGTCAATTCTTATAGGAACAGACGTGATAAAAAAACGCACGCCTAATTCATAGTTTAATAATACTTCATAATATGTTTGAGATATGATTTTAAAAAAAATCGCCAAATTTTGTTTTTTAGCTGCAATATTAATAAATTCGAGGCGTAGGAAAACAGAAAATTTATTATTATTTACCCCTTTATTAACGATATATATCAAATTGAATAGGTTTATTACTCAGCATTCACAAACTTAACTTTTACAGAAACAGAAAACTTTGTTAATTTTTTATGTTCATAATCCCGCCCCTGGGAGGAATTTTCTAATATAATTACTACTACTTTTCTTAATTTAGTCTTAAAAGGAATAATTAATCAATTTTCCAAGCAAATCGAGAAAATAAAATCAGAGCTTGGGCAATCTACGCAGTTTTTAATAGGCGGGGACGCTACCCTAAAAATACCATGCTCCTTTTTGAAAGAATGAAACTCTCAGCAAAGGTAGTATTTATCGTGACAATGCACAAGCGGTACGGTTGCCTTGTCAAATCCTGATTAGGTAGTTGTCTTATTACGATTTTCCAAGGCAACCGCAGTGCACGTGCATTGCCACCAAAAATACTACCTTCGCTTTAGATATGAGCATGATTTTTACAGTTGCCTCTTAGTCTAGGCGGAAAGACGATCGTAATAAGTACATTTGACACTTTTAACAAATACCCTTATAGTGATAAGCACAAACGCCATGGTTACCTTGGCAAATCCTGATCGGATGGCGAGAAGAAGAGGAGGACTTTCTCCTCCCCGCGCCGCTTTATAAGGGATTTCCATGGCAACGGTAGGTAGCGTTTGTGCATTGTCACGATAAGTTTTACCTTTTCTAAAAGAGTCATACTTTCAGAAAAGACCATATTATTTTTATAGTCGGTTCTTGGTCTATGCTGTCCTCATATTTGAGCGTAGGCTACCTCTCGCATGTACCTGTTAAGTGTAATATATTTTACAGATTTTTCATTTTCACGGATTATGGGCCCTCCAATTTATCGCCGAATCCTATAACGGCACTATTTGAGACGTTCAACTAGGGATAATACTGTGTGATGGTTTGCCATTGCCTTTCACGAGGTGCCGACCCAATAAGTAAAAGTTAGACGCCGGCACTGGCATACAATCGGCAGACCGTAGGCACAGCACATAAGTTGTTTTAAGCTTAGATTATCAAAAAGTCCTGGGAAGTGTTTTTAGTATTATGTAAATTATTTCTTACTTTTAAACAGTTTATTAACGGTCCCGCACCCTGCTTACGGACCCCAAATTAATTACTTACTATGTATAAATATTTTTTTGAAGGTTTTGGTCAGCCTTAAATAAGAAATTGTCATCAATAAACTCTTTATTTCTCACTGTATATTTGTTTGAAAATGACCTGTTTTTTATATTACCATAGGTGTTAAGCAAAACCACAGAGATAAATAGCTGTACTCGGCTTTCCGTCTGTCCTAAAATGTTTGTATACGATGACCGTGACGGTGACGGCTATAAAAAAATGTTTAAAATTCCCTTTTCCCTGAAAATTTTTGGATGGTGGAAGCAGAGATAAAGTTATTTTCCGTTCAGGCGCATACATTGTAAAACCCTCGGGTAAAGTTGGGTACGTAAGGCAAAAAAATATGAAATGTTTACAATGGATCAAATTCATTCAGCTGTATTTTGATTGTCAATATAGAATCTTTTTATATAAAGACAGCATTAGAGTCCTATTGATATCATTATATAAAGCTTATATACAATTTATTATTTTCCGCCAATACTAGGGGAAGTTTTAGAATTTGGCAAAGGAAGGAGTGTTAACACAGCTTTAATTTTACAAAACTGTCGACAAAAGACATGGGCAGGCGCACGTCCGATATTGTCCTTTTATTTGATGCTCACGAAATGAACACTAAATTTCATCATAAGAACTGAATGGAACATTCCGGACAGGACATTTTTCCACCTAGAATAATTATTCCAAGCTAGAACATGCTGGTTGGTCACCTTATAAATTGTAGGTTTCGAAAGTAGTCGGTTCTAAAAGTTGCCTAGATTTCATAAAGTTTTCGAATTTGTTTTTTAATTTTCGGGCGCTATATAGTGCCCACTTCTCGGGATGTTAGGACGACCCCTGCTAGGTATTTTATCCTTTTGGATGGCTTACCGTGCAGTCGCATAGTAAATATTCTGCTGCTGCCGCAGCATCACCGCAGTATCGGCACCAGCGGTCTTCCTCTGTTTTTACCAATTTCTTTAGATGGAATCTCAAGAAGCAATCTCTAGTTATGAGATCTATAACAAGTCTTAAGTCATTTCTATTTAGGTTAAGAAGCTCCTTGGCTGTTTGAGGCGAAGCGTTAATAAACCTCCTTGCTTGCCTGTGAGGAGAAATACATCTTCATCAGTAGGTCTCTGGTTGGTCATTTTTCATATATAAACATCCTCCTGTACCTTTTCGTTACTCCAATGAAGGGTCCATGTTCGCAAATGAAGCCTTTTGTAAAGATATCATTTGTCTTGTTGCCTACTGTGCCTACTATACCCTATATAACTTATATTTTAAAAACAAACGACTTGTGAATCCCCAATTTTTTTCATATTTTCAGGCAAGTAATCTCTTTCCGAAGAACGGTTCCTCACTAATTACAACCAGTCAATATTTGTCACTGTTTAATAAAATCATAGACTGTAAAAAATGGGCCATACATTAAATTGGCAACATTCCTAATGTCGAATTTACTGGAATGGTTTTTATTATTAATGCCCAGATTTTCTTTGGAGCTTGACTCTTGTATGAGGATAACACTTTTGATAGGTGTGGTGGCCCAATTATAGACGTGAAGTATAAAAGGTGGAAATTTGATTCTGGGGGTTGATTTCAGGGGGTAAAGTGGGACATGGAAAACATTTTTTTAAGGGCCTCGTGTAGGGTATCAAATGAAAGTTTATTAAAGCACGAAGTCAACAATATATATGATGTATTTTTTATGCATTTTTTTAAAGACTTTTTGGGGAAAACGCTTACAAATTGCTGTCCCCCAACCTTATCACCAGAAGGATCGCTCAGAAAAATCTGAAAAAATCATGAACATTAAGAATTAGGTGTAAACTAAACGAAAATTATCAGCATTGAAAAAGTCTAGCGCTACAATTGTTATAAACAATTTAATTGTTAATTTCCTTACAACTGCTGAACCATTGGTTTTAGAGAAAAAGTTTTTTAACAAAAGATATTACTCACAATGTAAGGAACAACTTCTCGCGTTACACGTTTATAAAAAATTTTAATTTGGCTCAGTCGAAACGCTCCCACTCAGTTCCGCGCATACGCGATGTGATTCGGCGTCGAAGACGTCGGCAGCGGGTAGCGCGGCAGATGGGCGGAGATCGGGCGGCCGAGGTTTGCTCAGGTTAAGGTTAACTGATGGCACGGAATACTAATTGTGCAAGTATAGCTGACACTAGACCGACTTTTTTTTATAATATGGTCATATTGCTTATAATAGTTTCCGAATTATAAATCGCGTACTTAGCTCTTACGTAAACAGCATTTTAACAATTTATCTTTTTCGGAACTGGCAGCACTATTTTGTAAAACACAAAGCAAACTATATCCGACTTAAAATAAAGTTTTGAGGCTAATCTTCTTGGTTAAGATAAAAAATTCCTCATAGTTGAAAATAACTAAATTAGTATTATCTTTAAAATATATATTTTTTTCTTTAAAGGAACGGATTCTTCTTTATTTGAGAATCAGTTTAATTATTCTAATACCACTGTTATGTTACATTATATACGTTTCACCTACAGATTTATTAATTGGTTTCTTTGTATGCCTAACTCCCAAGACGATATATTAGTAGTCCGCCAGACCTATATCAAATGTTGTGTCACGTTTCTGAATTGATATTTTCAAGATACCTAACTGATTCATGCATGTCAATAACCCACAAATCTTGATGAGGTTTGACCCTCAGAGGCACTCTTTACGCCGAGCAGTAACTTTCTAATTAAATTTGTATTAATATTCATTTATATACAGTCATGTAATACTTATTCAGTACAATAAAGCTACAAACAACTAAACATTTTTATGCCTTGAAGATAAGACTTGTCGATAATAAGCTTTTGTATTAAAGTCTGGTTCGATATTCTGCACATTTTAAAAGTATTTTTAATGATACAGGGTGCGTTTAAAAGTAGGGTGTCACAAAGTTAGATTTTTTAAACGGGACACCCTGTATTTGAATGGATTTTTGAATTCTACGTGTAATTTCATCACTTTTTCACAGTTTAATATACGAAAAAGTCATAGTTTTCAAGATAATTCGACTTGTAATGAAAACTTAGCATCTGCAAGCACCTTTTTTTGTGAAATACTACTACTTAAATTTTGACTCCAGGTGATTCATAATTTGTATTCTGAGTAAATTAAGTCAAAAAAACATATGCACTATGAAATATTTGACATCTCATTTACAGGGTATTTTATTGCCAGGTCCAAAGTCTTCTAATTAAAAAATGCCACTTTTGTCAAATGGAACACCCTATATATTTTTCTGCCATCTTATAGCTCGTCAAAAACTCTTTACATTTTGCAAAGAATGTCCTATCCCTAGTTCTAATAGTTTTTGAACTATTTTGCTTTTTCGGGATTTTCTGTTCCCGTTATAGCATTTTTTGTCAATGGATCTCAGTAGCCATGGAAAACAAATGAAAATAATGTTAGTGGATGATATTAGCAATCAGATCGGTTTTAAAGTTAAAAGCGTTTTTCCTGCGAGTAATACAGTGTCGAATGAAGACGTACAAACATTGATAAGTCATATTCAGAGAAAAATTAGAGCTTTCTTCCAAAATGTATTTGTTCAGGTTGGGTTGGGTTGGGTTGGGTCCTTGACATTTAATAAAATACACTTATATTTGTTCTTTAAAAGCTACTAGTCTCTTTTTTTTATTTGTCACTTTTTTCGTGGACAGACCTTACATACCTGCCGTATAGTACATACACTCACCACAGACTCACAGACCTAATTAATTAACCGTTAGATTAAAAATTGACTTAATTTACATTAAAATGCATGAAAAGAAATAAAGCTCCAGAATAGACTTATTGAAATGGTGGCCATAAAAATAAGCATCTGTCCAGCTGTTACAACGTTACCAAATTTTATCAATGCTTGGTCGATATCAGGATTATAGTATAAAATAAAGCAAATGGAATTATTTTGCTTGCAGGGATCATCTCACCCATCTCTCCCCTAAAATTTGACAGGAAAACATCTTTAATGCAACCTTATGATGACAAAGAATATTACAGCGAATCTCACATTGCATCATGCCCACAATTTACTACATGCATTTTAAGTACTCGTATTTAAAGACAAACTATACTCGTTTACCAAGCGTGACTTAGCAAAAGTTATCAAGACAGATACATGGAAACAAATAGGGGGATCCAATGACGACCTGTGATATTTAAAATGAGAAAAGCTGGTATATAACTTAGTGCCTACCAATTACAATGAAAATAATATATCAAAAATAAAAGATATGTGGTTTGGCAAACTCTGAGATCTGAAACTTTCAAGATTGTGGGTTTTTAGTGTACAGTATTTTTTTACGTCTGATTAACCTTTTTAATGAATTGAAATATCCCCGAAATAACACTTTTCTACTTTTTTGGATAAAAAAATAGAAACAAACTACAACAGTATGCTGTCAGTGTAAAATATTTTTCGGAAAATACAGTTTACCATTTTAACAGCTCTGAAGGAAGTAAAACACTAGATTGCGGCAAGTAAAATCGGGATAGCAATGTGTTATATTGAAAATCTACTTGTCTATCTTTAACGTCTATCCATAAAACTCTGACTGTGAAAATAAACCTATCGTGTTAAAGAGTAATGAAGGCATTTTATGTATTAATTTTACCGCAGAATAAAAAATAAACAAGCCTACTTACAGTGGCACAGTCAAAATAGTTACAATACTAAAAGAGGGAGAAGAGAAGCAGTATCTAAAAGTTTTAGAATACCAAAAATAATATTCTACCTATGGAATATAAGCAAAATGAGATGAAAAATTCATTTGAACGGAGGGATTAAGGGGCACACTCAGGGTTTCTTCCGGACAGGAATGTCTAACCTCTTAATATAGTATTTACAAAATTACCCATTTTAGTCTGCAGTAGCAACCGAGAGTGAAAGCAATTTTTCGGATAATGTACAACTGTATCAAATCCATAGAGAAAATATATAATAGAGAAATAATGTCATTTGCGAATGTGGCAAATTTACCAAGCTGAATCCGTAAACAAAGACGGTCTTCTGCGGGCTTGCGCCTTGACGAACGTTTGCCTTGTGATAGACAGGACCGTACTTCAAAATTTATTTCACATGACGTGAATCTTTTATCGAATAATAAATGCTAAATATATTACTTGTAATTATCCTTTTTATTAATGATAAAAATGTAACCATTAGTGAGATTTTGACAAAAATTGTATAGTTTGTTGGCTTAAATCTGAGTTTTCTTGCTATACAAAACTGTCGATAATTCCTCGAAAATAGCTCAGTTAATACATATACAGTGCGTCCCTTTAATGTCCCCCCTCTTAATTTTTTAAAAGTTACATTTATAAAATTTAAAGTTGAAATAAAATATAAACATAGTATTCTAAGCAATAGAAATAAAATATGAAACTGTTTTAAGAAATAAAATAGTACCTAAATAAAAAAATTACGAAAACTATGTGTATATTTTATTGGATTGGCATCCCATCCTGTATAATTATTGAACAAACCCAGTTCTATGGTAAGATGAAATATTTTTACACCTATTTACAGTGTGTGCACTTGATACTTTGGTGAAAGCGCTACTTACTTACGGCCCCATGTCAATCTAATCCACTGATATCTTGGCGATCCTTTGGCGAAAGCGCTTCTTTCTTTCGCCATCCCTTTTAAAATACTCCCCTCTACCCTAATCTACTAGTATTTTTAGTGCCCCTTTGACGAAAGCGCAAATATGCCTTTTGGACACTCACCCTTCTAATCCACTGATATCTTAGCGATCCTTTGGCGAAAGCGCTTTTTTCTTTCGCCATCCCTTTTAAAATACTCCCCTCTACCCCAATCCACTAGTATTTTTAGTGACCCTTTGGTGAAAGCGCAAATATGCCTTTTGGACACTCACCCTTCTAATCCACTGATATCTTAGCGATCCTTTGGCGAAAGCGCTTTTTTCTTTCGCCATCCCTTTTAAAATACTCCCCTCAACCCTAATCCACTAGTATTTTTAGTGCCCCTTTGGCGAAAGCGCAAATATGCCTTTTGGACACTCACTCACCCTTATGCAATATAGGGAACGGATTCATTGACACTATATATGACCTTCTTACACCATCTTACCCCTTATACAATGCCCCTAATACACACACACCCCATCAGTGCCTTTCTGACACCTCGACCACACTCAATATACGTCACTGATAAATATTTCTACTTCTCCGTGTGTGTATTCACTTCAACACCGGAGTGCATTTAAGATAAATTATATTTTTTACCTAGTATTCTTTCACATATTGATATAATTTAAATTTGGAATTAAACTATTTGTATTTATGCACTAATTGTAAGAAATAGACTACGAAATAATTCCTTATATTTAAAAGTTGGATACATAATTGGCGAAACATATGAAATGTCTTTAAAGACTATTTTTGTATCGAAATAATAAGCTTCAGAGGTTCGCTATATTCGCCACCCCAACCAAAAATACCATAACATAAAAATGACTGAGATTTTTTCGGCCCGGTTTTGATCGCCGAGTTGCGTCATTGAGTTCAACAACCACTTTTGCGAGACGTCCCGAGTGCGCATGCCTCGAGAGAACTATCGTTTAAAGACCTGACTGGCGCCATATGCGTACAAACGCACTTTTTCGCCCATACATTGGACGGATTCAGCTGGTGTCGCGAATACGTTGTGAACGTCTAAATATATTTTGTCTATGATCAAATCGCACAAGGGAACTATTTGGCTTGCCTGCAGTAAAAAAAGCCTTTCTTAACTCAAATTAAAACAAATTTATGTTCTTGTCAACCTCATCCCTAGACATACTGTACATATAGGTCGGAAACTGTTCCATTTATCGTCAAATTCAGAGGTTGGTGAGTAAATTGCCCGATCAAAGAATGGAATAACAAAATCTAATGACCAATCTATTGTTGAATCGATCGACACAGAATGAAATTTTAATCCAAATTTCATATTAACGTCATAAAACATCAGATGGTTAACTGAATTAGTTGCCGCAACAAGTGTACTTGACTGCTTTTCATCGGTTTATTAGTACTATAAAGCGGCTGAATATAATATTTATGATGTTATTTTAGATGCTTCGTCAAAATTATATAAGGCAAAATAATAATTAATTGCCGTCTTTTAAAAAGTATTTCCTGTATGCAGATATAAACATGATTATAAAAAAAATTAAATATTTTATGGATATAATAAAACATACGTTACCGGCAAAGTCCGCAGTCTCAGTATTGCGCGGGCAAAGTCTTTAATACTGCTGAGCAGGTTGGCTCAAGTTGGTTTAGGTGTGCTTACGATCTTTTCTGTATTCCTCTGTAACAAACGAGACAGGAAAAATCCTATAAGCAACCTGTACAGTATTGAGAAATTTGTCGGAAACCCCTGCTCTGCGGTCCTTTACCGTAAAATATACATAGATGAAAGATGTTTGATGACAGTAGCTACATCCATTTTATATTATTCGTAATTTATAAAGTTTTTCGCATTTTAAAAGATTCAGATTCATTAGAATATAGATCACGTCCTGCCCATTTAGATCCGGGAGTGTTAATTTACATTGCTAATGATTTTAATGGCGTAAAGCATATTATAATAATTACTATTGCAACTTATATTCGCAGCTGGAAAGCTGTCAATTAATTTTATTCTGTTAATGAAATTAATTATTTCGTTGAACTAATTTGCCAGTGATATTAAATAACAAAATGTAGGTCGCATACAATAAACAAACATAATAACGTATCCTGTTATTAGTTGTGTTCGTCCAACTATCTCGGATATACCTTGCACACTTTTACCCTAAATATCCGATTGAGCTCTAGATAATAAATAAATGTGGGGTATCTCTGTCATAGTCTGCGGCATACTGGGCTAGGCGGATTGAACTAGTGTTGTAAGAATCCGGATTAAAATATCCGTTGATTCCGAATATCAACATATTCGGATTAATCCGAATATCTCATACGGAATCGGGTATTACTGATGTAGACAGAACCGCTTTACAGGCCGTCGAATTCGGATTAATTGTCAATCCGCGTATACCGCCAAGTTCCGAGCGACCCGTCGCCCATCGCGATGGCCAACCGGGTTTCGTATCATTTATTCCGTGCGTGATTCGGATGATTTTAATCCGAAACGTAAACAGTACACGGGTCAGATACCGCATAGTTCCGAGCGATCCGTCAACCGGGCCAACACCTTCGTATTTCGTATCATTTATTCGGGTGTGATTCGGATGATTTTGATATTCGGAACGTAAATTGTCAGACGACCCGATGTCATGCTTTCGTTTTCTTACTATTCTTACATTGTATATTTGCCGATCGGTGTAACGCTAGGACAAGTCACATATTTTTATTAGAAAATGAAAACCAGTGGCATATCAATAGTGGATGTGCCATAATAATTAACAATAATTATGTTTCAAAATTTATGTATCTATATTATTTCATATGATAATTGGAAACTCTTTAATAATAATAATATACCATGTTTGTGGGTATTGCTAGTTTATTATCAGCTCGTAAAACACAGTTTTATCTTAAAATATACTTAAATATGCTTCTTTAATAGGTCTTAGATTAAACTAAAAAAATACATAATGTAATAATATAATGTAGTGTATAATAAAAAATATAATAATACAAAATATTTATACTGAAATAACAAGTCATAAAAAAATATGGTAATTATTCAGATTAGCGTAAACAGCGAATTTTTGCATGAAATCTGGCACAGACCCTAATTTTGGGTCGTAGAACACGAATCCGAAGTCAGTTTTTGGCGGTCTCGTAAAATTTTTTTTAAACTTTTAGGTTAGCTTTTTCAATGAATTTCGTTAAATTTGTTGGGTGAGCAAAAAGGTGGTCAGGTTTGCTCAGTTCTGATTGATATAGATACATATATATCTATATCAATCAAAACTGAGCAAACCTGACCACCTTTTTGCTCAGGTTGGGTGAGAAAAACAAAAATTTTTTTTCGAGACCGCCAAAAACTGACTTCGGATTCGTGTTCTGCGACCCAAAATTAGAGCCTGTGCAAAATTTCATGCAAAAATTCGCTGTTTACGCTAATCTGAATAATTACCAAAAATATGAAACAAAACAACAAATGTGGGCTTGTTAAACGTACGTAAATCTAAAAAAAATATTTCTTTGGTAAATAAAAAATAATAGTACTTTATGAATTCGGATACGATGATACGGATTAAATCGCCGTGCCGTGCCGGGTCGCTTTGCCGGACACCCAAGCAAACAGGTTTTTACTGTCGATCGAATTATAATATAGTGTTTTCGTGCATCTTTAAATTTTAATCCGGAATCGGATGATTAATCCGAATATTACTTTCATCCGATTCCGTATGTTCCGAATATCAAAATCATCCGAATATTTACATCACTAGATTGAACATTAGCCTGACTGGACCGTATATCTTGCACAGCAAACCAATTCACCAACCAAGGCATTAAATATACCATTTGGTTGACAAATAAAGTTAAGTTCTGTAGTGACACGGCCTATAAGCATTTACTAAAAGTTATAATATAGTGTAAACAAATGAAGGAAAGTAAATTTTAAAATATTCAAAATGGATCATGGGAATGTTTTGGTAAAGAAAAAAACAAAAACATTTTGTATTTCGCGAAAAAAAGTTGATTTTTTGCTCTGCCTCTCCTGGGAGAAAATGAATACGTTTAGGTATTTTATTTGATATTTTTTCTAAACAAATTTTACATCATTTTGTCGACAATTTGTAAATTTTAAGAGAAAAAAATGTGTTACTAGTAAGTCATAGTCATTTGATTTTTTTTTATCGAAGACATCCCACGTAGACTTCAAGCCTAAGTACTAACGTACCGTGGGCGTCTGAAGAGAAGGAAAATGTAATCTATTGACACGGGATTTGAAGGATTGGAGGTTGAGACGGGAAGGGAAAACATCTGCAGGCAATTTGTTCCATAATCTGGAGACCCTAGGTATGAATGAGCCAGAGAAGTGGTCTGTTCTAGGCTTTTGTAGCTGGACAGTAAAGGGATGGATACGTAATGCGCCTCTTGTTGTTCTGTTAGGAACAGTCAACGGGGGAATAATACCGGCTAGTTCTTCAGAGCAGAATCCGTGGAAGTAGCGGTAGAAAAGGGATAAATCCCCAACAAATTATAGTTAAATTAGGTTAGACAAAATGATGTAAATTGTTGAGAAAAAATAATAAATAAAATACCTAAACGTGTTCATTTGTTTCCCAGGAGAGTCAGAACAAAAATTCAACTTTTTTCCTCAAATTCCAGTTTTTTTCCTTCACCAAAACATTCCCAGTGGGCTCATTATTAAAAGCCCTAAGATTGGAACGGGTCCTGTAAGTTAGTACGAACAACTTTAAAATTTCACCAGCCGCCACTGAACGGTTGCAAACTCGCTTTGTAATAAAATCAAATAAATTTTGTATTCAATGAAACTTTTAGGGGACGCTAATTTAACTACTCGTTTACTAACATAATTTGCCTGTGTAGTAGATTTGTTTCCATTGTTTGTAATTAAAATTCATGTTTTAAATAATAGGGTAGACCGGGGTCGAAAGTAACAGGGGTCAAAAGTAACATCTCAAATATCTTCATAAACGTAATAGATATGCATGCGCTAATTTGTCAAAGATTCCGCCTATTCAGTTACTAAACTCCCATTAGTACCATTACCGGCTCCATGAAACACAGTTGTGCGTATAGAGCCATTTAAATTTTTTATATCAAAAAGTAACTTTATTCGGGTTCGTTTTTATTGTGATAAAGTGCATAAAAAGCCATGTAAGTACAGTTTGTTGTGCTAAACAGTTTTTTGTAGGTATTTTGTTATTGTATCGGCATAATTTTGTACCGTGGTGTTGTGTTTTCTGCTTAAAAATTGTAATACAAATTTGCAAGTACAGTCGTTGACGGTTGTAATAAGGCAACTCGGGGACGGTTGTAACGTTACAACCGACCCCGTTGTAGTACAGATAATATAGATTTTTACTGCTTTTTTTAAGAATGCCCTGTGCGAAGAAAAGGAAGACAGACCGTGGTACGAAAGATATAACCTTTTACGAATCAGCATATAAAGAAGTTACTAATGGGAATCTCTCTATTAGATCATCAGCAAGACAATATGAATTATGCCACGTGTCATTGACGAGATACAAGAAGAAACTGAAAGCCACCAATGAAAATTTACCAGAGCCCATAATTGTCCTATATAAATATTTTATTATATCCCCAATTTTAAGCATAGTCCTATCATAAATGTGGTGTTACAACCGACACCCCTTAGTGCTACAACCGACACTGGGTCGGGGGCGGTTGTAACAAATTACATCACTTTAATTTGTAGTTACCTGTGAGATTTTTACTTTGTTCAGCCCTAAAATATCACTTACATAATAAAGGTAACTAATTACCTTAACTATAGCCACACAAATATTATTTCCAATTCTAATAGTTTTTTCATAATTAAATACTAAAGTCAGAATGTTACAACCGACCCCGGTCTACCCTATATAGGATTATTATGGCGGATTTGTATTGAAAAGATCTATTAATTGGGTGTTACTTCCCTCTACTGTCAAGGAAAAAATTTATATTTAAAAAAGAAGTCACTGCGTTGAAACTACAAAATATTCCTCTATAAATATAAATTCTGAAAAAAAAAAGTTCTGTGCACTGTCAGAGTTTTGTAACCATAAGAAATGATATAGTATACAGGGTGTTATAAAATTTACTTCATATAGTGAAACCGGTAAATCCTGGTATGAATTGAGGTTGAATAAAAATATTTATTAATGGCGCCTCACGATAAAAAAGGTAGATGTCTTCCCTCAAATTTTTTTTTGTAACTGCGCGCTACTGGTACTAAATACATGGCCATATTAGAAACCGTAAGAAATGTCAGTCACAGAAAAAAAAAGGTTTTTTTGACGTCACTACTCGCTGTGGCGTTGCCAAGTCTCTCTACCGTATTGCTATGTAGCAAGTTTGAAAAAATTAAAATATTGTTACCTTTAAAAAAACGTCCTACTACACATTTCAAAAAGTCAAAATACTATAATACAGCGTTTTTATTTAATATTATGAATAAATATCTAAATTTGATACTAACATTTAATTCTATTATTTATTTATTATTGTTACCTTTGTAGTGAAATCTCCTTAAAAAACACTTCTTTTGAAATTATTTTAGGTTAACGCACTAACACAGTACAGCCATTCATGAAAAAAAGAGCCCTCAGCTAATAATTAAAATTACCAAAAGTTAAACACAAATATTACACCCATTTTTGTAGTTATCCGCCCTATTAAAAATAAAAACTAATGTTTGTGTTACTTTTAGAGTAAAATCTCGGTAAAATACACTTCCTGTAGAGATTTTGCCAAAGAAAATAGAATTAGTTTGTTAGGTTTTAAGTTAAGATGCAACACTAACAAAACAGCAGTCATTAATGTAAAAAACGCTTCACTAGCTAAGTAATGCGTTAAAAGAATCCGAGGTATTTTTTTGCTATCAGCACTGAAAAACTAAAAAGTTATTTATTTATTAAACAACACAACTCTTGCCATTGACATTATGTCATTGACTCTTGCCTATATTTACCCCTTACCTAACAAAAGATAGGCAACCCAAAAGAAGAAGGGCTTTTCTGGCGCATCCGCCAATTTATCAAATAAGGTTTTTAAATATTATTAGCATATCTTAGTACTTTAACGATAGATCAGAAAGTACATACATAGGTCCTAGAAATTAAAGGGAAGCACACTGCTTATTTTTTAATACTCCTGGTTTTTGTTTATTTCAAAGTACTCTACCGCATAGGCAACAATATAAACACGAGGTATATTTTAAATTTTTTGCCAAATCAGCGCCGTCGACTTCCTCAAGACAATAAGACAGGAAGTGACAAAGACAGATCGAAAAACAAGCATTCTGAATGTTATCAAGTTTTTGTTTGTTTAAACTAGAATTAGGATTTTTTACCGAAATAAAAGTGCTTTTGAGTAGCAGAAGATATTTAAGTTTTCACAGTCCACTTAACCTTCAACAACAGCATAAAAATCATACATTTCTTTTGAAGTTAGTTTTAAATAATAATGTAGTTTCTTTTTACTACCTGGGAAATGGTGTTCGCCGATCCGTTGTTAACTAATATTTTGCTCGGTTTTATCTAGTTTGTGCTATGATTATAGTTTTTCTTAAATTAGCCTGGTAGGGTTGCAAAATAGATTAAATTTAACACTAATAATATTAACGTATTATGGTAACGTTTGAGGGTGCAAGAAAGTGAAAGAGTCGAGATGCGGGTGCATCTCGACTCTATAAAATCTCATTTAGGGGATCTTTTCAAAAAAATCGGTAAGTTACGATAATTTTTTTAACAAAAGGACGAATAATAACTTTCTGTTTTTTCTTCGGAAGAGGTTTAATTTTTTTTCAACTTTGTCTTAAATTACGCATAAAAACGGAAAATAAACTCTCCTTAAAGATTTTTATATCTGGCAACGTTTCAACAAATTCAATTGTTGTCAGTTTTTTTCGCGCGCAATTTTCTGTCAAGAGAAAATACATAGGTCAGCCAGGTGCGGCCAACTTGGACGGGTTTTAAGGTGTTTTTGAAAATTTTGAAATGTTCGACTAAAAAAAAAGGTTTTGGGTATGTCTGTACACTACCCCAGGACTTACCCATTCCAATATATGCAGTGAGTTTCAGAACGCCCTATATTATATTCTGCCTAAAACCTAATCTGATCAAAACAATTTTCATTGACATTTCAAGACCTATTTTCTAGTCTAATAGTCTAATAAATTCGAATTAACTAAATTAAAAAAAAATGAACTAAGAAAATATAACAAAAATTAAAATATATAGATTGCAAAAAATACTGTACCCGCAGGAAGTAGTATTCCTAAAAATAAGAAGAGTTCATAAGAACGTATATCCTAAAATGCTTTCTAAGGGAGTTACAGCCCTTTAAATAGTGAACAAATAAAAATAGTTTTTATTTATTTTTAGGAACAGTGGTAGAGCAGTTTTTTTTTTAAATTGGAGTTCTCCCATAGATGTTTATGCCGAAGCTAATGATGATATTGAAAAAAGCCGTAACAGTTTAGGGGGGGTAGTTAGGATTGGGGGTTGTTTTTCACAAAACTTTTTTTACTGAAGTAAATACGAAATTTTAACATGAGGCATAAAGAATTTGGCCTTTTTTACGTAAAACAGTTACTCTTTGTTTAATTCTCTAGAATGAAGAGTTTGGTTTATAGTTTGTAATATACTTTGTTCGGGCAAAAGCAATGTAAGATAAATGTCCCATATTCAGACACTATAAGAATATCATATTAGTTTTTAGAGTGTAAAATTTTAAAACTAAACTTTGTCAGAAAGTTTGTGTCTTTTTAAAATATTTTGAGGTTTTTAAAAGCAAGTTCTCTTCTTGAATTGAAGGAAATTTAGTAGGACAACAAAAAAAAAATAATAAAATATTATCTTTGTAAATGAACCTAAATCCGACATTAAAAAAAGAACGTTGCCTATAATTCAGACACAGCCATGACCATTACTCAGACAGTGACTTTAAATATGTCAGTTAGTGAACGTAATTCCGACATTGTTCTGAAAGTAAATTAAGTAATAAAAGCAAGCTGAAACTTAGATACTTATGATTGTATTAATTTTATTGAAAAAAACACCAAAGGAAATACAAAATACATTAATATAAAATTAACAAAAAATTACATTTGTTGCTAGCAAAATAGGTAAGTAGGTTGTACAGGCTAATATAACTTCAATGGACTGTATTTTGGCTCAGATCTTGCTTCTATAAAACAGGCCATATAATGGCTGATTAGTTAATATAAAACCGATTTTTTGCAAACTACTTTTTTATTAGTCATAATTTTTACAGCTGTCTTTTTAACTACGTTAACAATATAACTTATTGAACTTGTACTAAATATCGCTTCCCCCATATTATGTCAGTTGTACATTTTCTTTATGATACTAATTTTCTTCTGGCACAACTTGAATTCGACATAACTTCGTGACTGGTCTTTCGCAAATTTTATTTCCTAATTTTACTCGGACTTTTTTATTTTGTCCAGGATAAATGGCGGTCACAATTTCTGTTGGCCATGTGTTTCTTGGTAAGGAGCTATCTGCATAAAGGACAGTATCTCCAATTTTTAAAGGCTCAACATTATCATTAAAACATTTTGTTCTTCTTATATTAAAGGTAGATATTCTCGCACCCATCTTTTCCCAAACATGTGAATAAGGCGCTGGGAGATAATCCATTGACGTCTTGGACATAAATCATTTTCTTCAAAGTTACCTGGGTCTTCTGCTTGTGTACCACTACCAGTTAAAAAATGATTTGGCGTCAAACACTCCAAATCCTTGGGATTCATATACACAGGTACCAACGGTCGTTAATTCACAATATTTTTAGCTTCTAAAAGTACTATATGCAAAACTTCTTCTTTAGGAGCTCTTTCTTTAAGAATTACGAGTAAAGCTATTTTTATTGATCTTACTAATTTTTCCCAAAATCCGCCCATTTGAGGAGACGCAGGTGGAATAAAATTGCATGTGATACCTCTTTTGACCATCTCATCTTGCATTTTATCATATCTTAAAGCTTCTACTGATTTCCTTGATTCCTTTTCTGCTGCTTTCAGATATCACCAATGACCAGATTTAACCAAATGACTTCTTACCACTATTAAAGCCCTATTATTATAAATATAAGTTAATAATACATAATTACAAATTAATAATATAAATTAATTGAAAGATTATATTCTAGGGAAAGATAACTAGGATACTTATGGCCCTAATTCAGACATAAGGTGCACATTAATTCGACACCACTGCCGGATTTATGACTAGAGCTTAAAACCAATTCGACACCACTGTCGGATTTATGACCAGAGGTTAAAACCACAATTTTAAATGTGGAAAATCATATTAATACGTGTTAACGTGTTAACAAAAGAGGCAACGATATATTTTGTTTCCCTTGAACTTGTACATAATTCCGACACTTGTGTCCGATTTAGGACACTGTTGTATTTCTATGTACATAAATCAGACACCTAAAAATTTCTAACTTATTTAATAATTTTCGTTAATTTTCATCATAAATTCAATATCTAAGACCTATTAGACCAATATACTTCAGAGATTACTATTTTGGTTATAAAAGTAATTAATAAACATAAAATAATTATAGACGAAAATTTGCTTACCTTATAAGAAATGTTGACCAGTCTGTTGACTACCGGCAATGGCACCGACACGTGCTTATTTTAGGTTATATTTAAGTTTCGTATCGGCAGGTATAGAAGTACACTGTATTCAGATATCTTAGTTACAGTTTTCTGTGCAGACTAGTTAATCCGCGCTATGGTTTTTATTTGCAGATTTCTTATTTAGGATGATTTTCGAATAACCTGTCGGAATTATGGACACTGTCTGATTTTGGGACATTTACCTTATTAAGGTTTGAACAGTTTTCCAGAAATGTTTAAGTGAGCGGCTCCTCCTTAAGGTAATTTCGTCACTAACCCATTAAAAAATCTCCAAAACAAGCGATTCTTTTTATATTTTCTATATCAAATCAAATCAAATATATTACAAAGTTTTGGCAACATAACATTTACAACCTCATAGACAAAAAGCAACCAATTATCCTCAAATTTTCTATAATCTACAAACAGGTAAGTATGTACTTTATTAAAAAATAAACTTCCAATCCCTTGTAAGTAGATTATCCAGTTATTTAAAATACAGACGCGATAAGCTGGGTATTTAAGTTTCTACATTTCGGTTATTTACTTTTAAATTAAACAAAACTTTCTGCATTACACATTTTCAACGCAAGTATCTTAAAACCATTTACTTTAGCGAGTTAAACAAAGAGTACCTTTTGACGTAAATATGTCCAATTTTTTTTATATCTCATGTTAAAGTTGCCGTATCTACATAGACAAAAAAGCTTTGTAAAAAACAACTCCATACCCTTACGAAAACCCCTTCTAAGCTATTATGGATATTTTAATATCACCTTTGGCTTCGGTATAAACATTTAAACTTCAATTTTCCGAAAAACTGGTCTACCACTGTTCCTAAAAACAAATAAAAATTATTCGTTTTAAAAACATTTTAGGGCATACGTTTATATGATTATTTTGCTTATTTTTATGAGTACTATCACTTCCCGAAATCTGGCACACTTATTTTTTACACCCTGCATATGAAATTTCGGGAACTAGTATTTTTCAACAGAAATATTTTTGAAAAATACGGAAGGGTTCAGGCAGAAATTTCCTTTATACCGAACACATCAGTTAATTGGGTGTTACCTAAAGATTTGTCATTCTGACTAATGTCGAGCTTCTGAAAAAAGAGAAGCAAAAAACTGTTATCAAGGGAAATATTCTGAAAAGTACCGCAGAGTTCAGGCAGAAATTTTATATACCCTTTTCTAATTATTTTTTTTAATTAATTAGTTAATTTTTTTCAAAATTTAATTAGTTCGTACTTATTAGATTTTTTTTGTAATGACGCTAGAGATTAGGTCTCGAAACGTGAGAAAAATCGTTTTGATTACATTAGGTTTTTTAGAATATAGGCAGGATATACATTAGTGATGGGTTACGGTCGAACATCCTTTTTTATAATTAAAAGTCGCTGACAGTGCAATGAAAATTTTCTTTTCGGCATTTATTGTGTTTTTCTACCTTTAAACGCAATATCTTTTGTCATATTAATTTGTCTTTAACTTAATAGATATATCCATAACATCTTAGGGTCTAATGAAACACAACAATCAAATATCTAGCTTCCAGAGTAAATCTAGAAGAGTTAACACACTAATTGAAATGGCACAGTTAATTCGGTACCACTGTACCATGGCATTTGCACTACCACAGTGTTACTGTTAATTGCAGTTTGTTTTGAACCATTTTAGTGGGAGTATTTGTTTTTATTGCAGCAAACACTGTGGCCACTGGATGAAAATTCTTAGGCCATAGTTCTCTAAATCAAAATATTGACAAAATAAGCTATGGTATGATTTTATAGGAGTATTTACACTATATGTATTTTGTTGTTGCCTTTTTTTTCGCAAAACGTTTTGTTATTAAAACTGTTATGTCGAAAAGTGTACACATATTTTTAATACAACATTTATCCCTTTTAAATGACAAATTAAATTGCCCAGTATATTGTCCTTAACAGAATCTTTTTCCCGAGAAATAAAGGCACAATGTTGCTCTAATTGTATAAATAAGAAAACAAATAAATGAAATGTGCTGCTAGATTCCAATTTTTAAACATTACACAGAAAAACACACTATAGTATATTTAATTGGATACCAATTTACTTAATGACTTACTTTATTCCGTATTGCACAATACAAATTCGTTTTCTTTCAATGATTAGTGTATCATTGTTAAGCACTAGGTTATAAAATTACTTTAAATATAAGGTTTCATTGGTTTTTAGTGGATAGTTTAAATAGTTAAACAGTTATTCGATGCAAGTAATACTGTACTCTAAATCCAATACAAAATATACCATTTATTTCAGTAAAAGTTTATTTGTAAAGCGTACCTTACATGGTCAATAATACTGACAATATGTTATTATATTGACAAAAACAATGACCGTTAAGGTGGATATATTGCTGGTTTGATGGATTGAATTGACGCGAATTCGAATTTCCGAATATCAGGCATCAATATCAGCGAGTTTGGGGATACTGTCAGTATTACTGATCGTCTAGTGTGCGCTGTCAATATTGGATCAATCCTTAGTGTAACGTCAGCTGCTGTCAACAATGGAAGCAGCAAGCACGCTTTTTTAACCAATCTTTCATCCAGCGCTTACGCTTTACTGCACTCTTTATGCCTAACCTTAAAATTATCGTAATACGTGCTCTCTGTCGAGGGTCCATTTTCAATAGGCACGGACAATAGTAGGTTATGTACTGAAGGAAATATTGACAATAATACTTATCGTGTAAGGTGGAAGAATATTGATACAGAGATTGAAGTGGATTGTTGAAATATTGTCAGTATTAATTGATTTTAATATTATTGACCGTGTAAGGTACGCTTAAGAGTATGCACCTCATTTTATGGAAATACCTTTTATTCTTGTGAAAATTTTTTGTTTAAATTCAATCATATAATATGTGGTTTGAAGAACAATGGACTCTTATTTGATATAATAAATACTTTCTATTAAATAAATTATATTAATATTTAAAACAAATGAAACACATGTTAGTTAGTATAGGATCATTTTCTATGCAAAACTGTCTACTTGTCTTTTGTATGGCTACAGGATGCAAGATGGACCAAATTTGACGATTACCACTCCATTCGAATATCCTAAATTTACAGCTACGTTTGGTGGAAACATGCCTAAAAAACAACTACAACAATTAACTTGCGAGCATATTTAATGTTAATAGTTTTTTAACAATACACATCCGCTGAGTAAACACTCTTATAGTAAACTACCCAAGGGAGATTTACAAATAAAAAACACACTTATTACTGGAAAGCTTATTAGATTCGATTTACTTACCATAAAACAGGAATGAGTTGCTCAAGTCTCCAATTCTGCATAGAACCTATTATTGCTTATTGAAGACATACCTACTTATATATACAAACCAACACACAGAATGATAACGCACTGAACAAACAGGCTGCAAGCCCAAGCGACGATTCAACGAACAATTACCAACAGTACAATTTTATCCCGTCCAAAGGGTGCCTGCGAGCAATAGAAGGAATATTTCAGCCAACAATAGAAGCCATTGAATTAATTGTTTGTATTTCTCTAATACCTTATATATTTTATAAAAGTGTTTATTTTAATTGATATGAGGATTATTCACCTAACTTTTAGATTTTGATTTTATATTTAAACTGCAGTTCTTGTACGTTTAATAAAATATATTTTAATTTGAATCACACCACCCACAAATAACTATTTCTTATCCAATTATATTTTAGCTTTCTCGTCAAATATTTTAATTTTTTAGCCCTAACAATTCTATACTCTAAGGAATAATAGTAATTTATTGCTTTCCAATAGTATTTTGGCCATTGGAAAAATGGTAATACAGTTTTCAAAGATGTAAGAATATTTTTGAACCCTAATAATAATAGTCCAAGAGCTACTGAAACCTGTTAGTATTTGCACAAAGCTGGAAATTTGTATATTCACTATTGAAGAGCAACCATAAGTAAAAGTCATGACCTGGTCAGTCTTCCTCGGTCATGAATCCCTATATTTTTGAAATGTAAAAAAATAAAGTTAAGTTATAAACTTCAAATTTTAATATGTTTGAATTTAGACATAAAAAAAATACAAAAAAAATTGCCATGCGATTCTGAAGGTTGCACGCACCTGCCAGTTGATTCTAAATGTGCTCTGTGCAGGGCATGAAATAAGCATTATCCTACAAGGTTCCAGTTTGTTCAAACTAAGTTTAAATAAACTTAATGGAGTGTTCTGTGTGATGTACCATAAAAACATACTGTGTAATCTCTCCCATATGGTGAGATGACATAGCTATGAGAAAAAAACAAAGACAGTTTTCACTAGA
Source organism: Philopedon plagiatum (assembly GCA_963971165.1). Classification (NCBI taxonomy): domain Eukaryota; kingdom Metazoa; phylum Arthropoda; class Insecta; order Coleoptera; family Curculionidae; genus Philopedon; species Philopedon plagiatum. The sequence goes on along the minus strand of OZ020189.1, from coordinate 38,215,912 downwards.
ATTCAGACTTTGATGTCTAATGTACAATAATTATAATCTATCGTAACTTGGTCCGTCAACTTTTAACGGCATGGATTTGTTTTCAGTTGTTGCTAACACAACAATGTTTAATATTGATTTTCAAAAATATAACTCTCCTAGACTTATAGTAAAAAGTTACCTACTACTTATTATTTTACAGTCTGTACACGTTTCTATTTAAAAATTCTTAAAAGTAAATGTAAATGAGACATGCCAGTTTTTAACAGAAACACGATATTTCTTACACCAAATTTACCGTAAAATAGTTATTATCCTAACAAGTGCGGAAAGAGTCACTTTCCCGCAAGCGACTGCCGTTACCCGAACGACGCGAAGCGGAGTTCGGGTAAGCAGTCGAGTGCGGGAAAGTGCCTTTCCGCATGAGTTAGGATCAAATTTTTTTCTACTAGCGTTAAAAAAACCAACATCATTTTTACAAAGTTTATTATTTTTTAATAAACAAAAAATAACAGGTATATAATGTTTACTTATTACTTATTATATTTTGAGTAAGTATTTTTAAATTTACTATTTTTGCAACAAACAGTGAAAAATTAGTGTTTCGCTGATATATCTCACTTGATTTTATTGGAAATGACTCTAAGACTTCATAATAATATTATTCATACATCACCAAAATTTTATTTCAATATAAAACATTAAAAAATATTTTCCCGCACTCAGTGCGGGAAAAATTTTCCCGCACGGTGCGGGAAAAATTTTCCCGCACGGTGCGGGAAACTTAGTCTTTCAGAGACAAAATGAGTGCGGGAAAACGGTGAATTGCGCACGCTAGTAGAAAAATATCTTATCCGCTTGCATGTTTTAGGGTTGAAGCCACTTCAACGTCAAAATTTATTTTTTGATTTTTTGTTTATTATCCTGTCACGCCTTGTTTTACAGATGTTCGCCGAAAGGCTAATTTATGGACCCCGACTACTACTATATTAAATTTAACAGCAGGACGTAAAAGAACAAATTGTCTTTAAAACCAATTTGCAAGGAATAGAGTGATTTAATGGAAATGGGTGTTGAAGACAGTTCTACAAAGAGTCTTTTCTCGTAAACAGACTTTTCCTAATTTTGACATATAAAGTGACACTTTTTAAAACCGATGACAGCTTTGAAACGTCTTACTTTTCGTAACTAGTAATATTTCCTAACTGGTGGTGAAATATGAATTCTATAACTAGTTACGAGAAAATGAAACACAAAAATATAAATATTTCGTATTTCTCTCTTGACTTCTAGGGTACAACAGAAGATAATGCGTTTTGAGCTGCTTCTTTAATATCACTTGGGGTCTCGGAATCAGACATTTTCGAAACTTCTTCTCTGCTTTTCCCTGGAACTCTGTCTGTTTTTCCACTCCCGATCCCTCCAAAATTTGCTCTCATATTACAGATATCATCCAGGCAGGTGTTGAAAGGTTCGTTCCACGTACCCACAAGAAACCTAAACATCACCATCAAAAGCCCTGGTTCTTCAAGGACTGTGATAAAGTCAGGATTAAAAAAGTCCATGCTCGCAAAAGATATCTTCAAAATGCACCCGAAAATTGTCAAATTCTTACCGAGGCAAGATATCAATAAAATCAAACTATATTGGAGCCCAAAAATGCCTTTAACAACCGCATAAAATATAAAGAGCTTTCCTGTTCCAATCTTTCTGGTCACTTGCCAAAAACCCTAGCCAAAACTTTCGTAGAAGCAGCTTTCCTCCCCTGACCTATGGAAACGAAATTATCTTCACCTCTAAAGGGAAAGCTGAACTATTTGCCAACCAATTCGATGCCATTTTTAACCTTATTCCTCTCGGTAGGTAGTCAAATGGGGCATCGCACACCGGTGAATTTTTAAAAATACCTAACCAAAACTTATGTTTTTTTTTGCATTATATTGGTGTATTAAGGTAAAAAGTGTTCGCGCCTAGTAAAGACAACAATAAACCCTATAAAAACATACAAATACTCAGCAACCATAAATATTTTATAATAAAAATAAAATACTCATTTTCTTCCATTGTGACATCTTTTACGCGATAACAACGACATAAATACAAGGAATGTGTAAGCTTTTTTACTTCTCCAAATATTTGGTGGGATTGCATGGGATCAGTTACTAAACCTTTAAACAAATATTAGAAACCTTTTTTTGGAATAAATCTCTCCATATATCTAAGTTTTAAAGTGCATAAACAATAAAAATTTGCTAATATTTTTCATCAGTAATATATTATATACAGGATCCATAATGCCACACACAAATTTAATTGGACACAAATTACGCAAAAAACGCACGTCGCGTCGGTGACAGGTAACTGCTTACTCGCAGCAAGAGTAACAAAGCACAGACAAATTTAAACTATTGCCACTTAAACAATTTAAATTTCTCGAACTTTCTAGGGTCGATTTATTACGACCAGGTACCTTAGTTCTTAGTTACATCTAAAAATTTGAGGAAATTTTATACCTGAGTTCAGATGGTTTTCACCAGGTAATATGAAAAATTCACTAATGTTCATCTTGCATTTTTTGATTATGACAGTGTTGCCAAATTTTATTTAATTTCCAAGTTTCTGCAATCAAGTTTTGATTTTGAAATGGAACATTTTTTGATTTTTCCTGTTTCAAAGTTCATCTTAAATCACTTTAAATATGACCATGCCTAATTTGACACTTTTAACATTTGCAGTGTTTTTTCTTTTAATTTCGGTTTCAAAATCTAGAGCGCTGCAGAATATTTAAAATCTAGCTTTTTGACATACCTGGCCAATTAGCATGATCTTGAGATTCTGAAATTTGCCTATGCGAAGTTTTATCTCAAACCTACATTTAATAGAACAGGGTCTAACATGGATTTAAAAATCTAACATGTAAAACCCAATGGTCATTTTAAAAAAATACACTTTATATTTGTTTGTGCGCATTTCTCTGTCCTGTTCCACAACTGGACATTTATGTACCTGTTGGGTGGTTCGTTGGGTTCGAAAATATATTTTTTTAGGTATCTAAGAGGCTGCGATTTGTCAAAAAGTGACAAATGAGATATGGTTGTCAAGCTAAACCTAAATATTGTTGTGATACCGTATTTAGGAAAAGAGTTGTAAGGGTGAGCCACTATTTTGTGGAATCCGGTATATAAACGTACTGAAATAATTTAAAGTATCTTACCTGTGAGCTATGGTAAGCACTGTGCAATCAGCAAATTTCCTCCGTATTGTGCTTTGGATTAGCGCGTCTGTTTTAGGATCAACATTCGCCGTGGCTTCATCTAAAACGAGGATTTTATTATTGCGCACGATCGCACGTGCCAGACAAATTAATTGTCTTTGGCCCACACTGAAATTGGATCCTCCTTCAGACACTTTGCTGTCAAGGCCACATTTTAGTTCCAAGACCACTTCTTTTAGTTCGACTTCTTCAAGGGCATTCCAGATATCTTTGTCTTGATATTCGTTAAATGGGTCGAGATTTGATCGAAGTGTGCCTGTAGAGAAAAACATTTTCAATTATTTAGAATTAATAAGAAAAAATCAATATATGCTTTTAAGAATAATGAATGGTCTACTTGTCAGGGGTACATATAAATACGTAAAATTGAGAATAAGTTATCTAAACCACCTGAAAATTCCTTATACAATAAGGATTTGAAGAAATCAAGGTAAAACAGCTATTCTCCGGGCTATGTGCCCCTCCGAGCGCTAGATTACATACCAAAATTTGCCGTATTTTGACTAACACTGTTAGACAACAAAATACTTGGTTTGACAGCAAGAAACTACCAGGAGGAAGGAAGCTTTTTCTTTAGTTAGGATGTCGTTACCTGCATACCGGTCTCGAACTCTTTAGTTCTCGTCAGTACAGGATAAAGAATACTTTACAAATACAATTTTTATCGGATTGAGTAGTCCGTTACTTTGTGATATTACATTTTTATATAGAAATGTAGACAATTTACTTTGTTTAATATCACTTTATTTTATTTTTACAGAATAGTGACTGCAGTTTCGTAGTACTACTACATTATCAAACTGAATCATTCAGTTTGATAATGTAGTAGTAATTCTTAATATTCATGATTTTTTCAGATTTTTTTTGAGCGATCTTTTTGGTGATAAGGGTGGGGAACAGCAATTTTTAAGCGCTTTATGCGAAAAATGTTTTAAAAAATGCATACAAAAATACATCATAATATTGTTGAATTCGTGCTTCAATAAGCCTTCATTTGACACCCTATGCGAAGCCCTTGAACTTTTTTTCCATTTCCCAATTTACCACTTTAAATTAACCTCCAGAATCAAAGTTCAACTTTTTATACTTCACGTCTATAATTGGGCCACCACACGCTATCTCTGTGCTAAATTTCAAACTTTTACGCCGAATAGTTTCAGAGAAAATCGCCTGTGACAGACGGACGGACACCGAAGTTATTCGGTTCTATTTTGCTAATTTTAGCACGGAACACTAATAATAGAAAATTATATTTTTATACTTTTATTTTATTTGAAAGTGCAAAGAAAACAAAATAAAAGTTAAACTAATAAAAGTATATAATAAAAATGCACAATTTACATAAACATCGACAACAGCAGGGATTGTCCTTTTTTACCATCTGCTCTGTATTACACTCCATATGAAACTGGCGAACATTCATAAAGCGTATGATAATTATTTGTGAAAAAGACCTTAACTCGATCTGTATAGACTTTATAGGGTGGTCAAAAAGTAATGGCACACAGAGCAACAGTAGATCCGTTATGTCGAGATAATGCGATTTATTCAAACTTGCCTAGTTCCAAAGTTGATAATAACCAAGATACAGGGTGTCAAAATTTTAATTTTGTTTTCGATTTTTTCCAATAACGTCTCAACAAAACGGCATAGCGGCACGCAATTGGGAATTTGGTGTTATTAAACTAAATATTAAATAAGACAGTTTCATTAAAATAAAATTAGTCTTCCCGCATGAATAAATGATTTTATTAAAAAATCTTCAGTATCTCAAGTATCTCCTATAATATCAACTTTTGAGCTTAATAAATTTATTTAAATCATAATAGTTTTAAATCACAAATTCGCTGTTGCTCTATGTCCCATTACTTTTGAACCACCCGTATTTAATTGCGTAGAAAATTTCAAATGCGATTATCTCGAAAACGGTTACTCCTAGTGACTTTAATAAAGTATACCTTTTGTGACGTGAAAAAAGTAGAATAATCGATTTTTTTGATAGTCATTAGTTTAAAAAAGTAATGTAATTCAAAAGTATGCCGTAGGTGGCGCCCTCTACAAGTGACATCAAAAGTATGGACGAATTTGAATTCCTCGCCTCAAAAAACTTCCAAGTCCCTAATGCTGTGTTGTTTGGCTGATAAATTATTAGAAAAAATCGAAAACTAAATTAAAATTTTGTCACCCTGTATCTAGGTTATTATCAACTTGGCAACTAGGCAAGTGTGAGTAAATCGCATTATTTCGATATAAGGAATCTGCTGTTGCTCTGTGTACCATTACTTTTGGACCACCCTGAATATTAACTGATTTTTACCATTTCACCGCTACGTGTAATTATTTGTCCACTAGGTAAAAAGACGTACAAAAAATCAAGTTTATAAAAAATATAAACACATTTTTTATTCCTGACTATTCTAAAACACTAATTTATAGATCAGGCAGAGACCGCTCAAAGAATTTGGCGTGGCAATCAAAATGCTAAAAATTTAAAATAAACATTCGAAATCATCTCAGACCTGTTTTGCTGCAAAGGGGCTTGCAATAGACAGATATCGATCTCTCACTTATTCCATATACTTAAGCTAATATTTGTTAGGAATTTGGAACTTTACCACATGACAAGACACGGCAACAGAGTATATTTGAACAATTTGTGTGAATATGACAAAACACCCTTATCTATGAACGTAACTCTTCTACTGTGGTTTACCAAATATTTATTTATTCGAAAGTGGTTTTGAAATTGTATTTCTAACGTAGGTATTTAATGGGGGCCCCAAGCTTGTACGGTTTTATTTAATAATAATAAACATTGTCTCTTAATTCGAAATGGAAGCTAATACTTTTCTATTGTCTTTAAATTGCATTAATTTCGTATGAATTGCAAATAAAATATTCGTATCAGTAAAATTAAAAAATATACATATTTACTTTTTTAGAGGCAGTTTTACCAGTAGTTACATTTGGCACTTAGGGGAGATCTGAACAAAATGACATACCTTTCTGGATGCCTGGATTTTATGTTTAATATCCGTATAAACAAACTCCCATAACCCGAGCATTAGCTGTCATAAGCATTAATGATGACAACTACTGGCCAGATTCTCCAACGCTAGACCGGTCTAATTCGACAACTAAAAGTTTTAAATTGAAGTGTAACAATAAGACAATCAAGTTTTATACTATAAATGTATTTCTGAGTTTTTTCGCAAACTTATCAAGAAAGTGCCTCGACTAAGTTTAACCCAAAGGTTTTCCTACTTCGATTTTTTTTCAGAATGTGTTTGTGGTATGGCCTAATAATCCTAAAAAAGATGAAAAAATTACTTTTTCGTCACTTTTTTGCAACCTATCTCTTAAATGTTACGTTCAAATACGTCGGTTTATGAGTTCATTTTGAAGATGCAATTATCTACAAATCAAAAAAAATTGCCTCTCTATCTACATTTGTTCACAAGATATAGGTAATAGAAGGTAGAAAAATTCGAACACAAAAATTATGGAAGTTAAGCATAGTTAAAGTTGTTCATCATTTTCAAAAAATTGACAAAATTTCATGCAAAATGAAAAAAAAATCATCTTTTATTTAGATTAAAAACAAAGATAGGATCATTTTGAAACTGTATGTCCGCGCCGACGCCGACGCGACCGCGCCGACGCCGACGCGACGGTGTTGACAGTGCCAACGATCAACCGCGTAGAGCGCTAACAAAATGCATTAAATAGTAATCTTCAGTTTTTTTCGAATTTTACTTACTTAGTGAGAATTTAAAATTATTCCTTTTAATTTAATTACTTTAAATGAATTATTTTCAATGTATCATTTCATATAAAAGGACAAAGTGATACATTGGAAATAATTCATTTAAAGGGCATTAAATTAAAAGGAATTAATTTTAAACTTTCACTAAGTAAGTTAAACTCGAAAAAAACTTAAGATTCAATGCATTTTGTCAGCGCTTTACGCGGTTGGCACTATCAACACCGTCGCGTCGGGCCGGCGCGGCGCGGACATACAGTTTCCAGCGATTCTATCATTGGTTTTATTCCAGATAAAAGATGATGATTTTTCATTTTACTTGAAATTAAGTCAACTTTTTGAAAATGACGAACAGTTTTTAAGCATAACTTATAGTTTGATTGATATCTTTTGAACATTTGTAGATAGATATTAGAGAGTATTTTTTTTTGATTTGTAGATAATTCCATTATCCTTAAAAAGAATTTATAAACCATCGTATTTGAACGTACCATTTAAGAGATAGATACCAAAAAGTGAAGAAAAACTCATTTTTCTATTTTTTTAGGATTATCAAAACCATTTAAAAATATTAAATATTTTTACTAAGAAGATATTGTTTCCAGGACTTGAAAGAAAATTATACGCCTTAAAAAATTTGAATGCTACCCTTTTTCATAAAAAGAATCCGATTACCCTAAAAAAATTGGTAAAATCAAGTTTTCTTTTCAAACTATTGATTTAGGATTTTCATTTTGATCTTAAATTACTTAGGCCACACCACTTTAACACAATCTAAAAAACAATGGAACTGGGAAGACCTTTGGGTTAAACTTAGTCGAGGCACACCGTGGCAATTTTAGTACGTACTTTTCACAATAATATAAGTAAATTAATTTTAGCAGCACACAAAAAATTAATCGAATCGAAATCGACGCTCCGTCCAACAAGTTTATCCCTATAGAGGGGACTCAATTATGGTTTGGGGAGGCATATATTATAATGGCGTACTGACTTGCACATATGCGAGGGATGGTGACCAATATAGGCGTCATGTTATCGATCAGGTACTACCAAATTTTTATGCCGCTATCGGTCCAAATTTCCATTTTCTGGACGATAACGCAAGACCCCACAGAAGCGCGGCAGTTTTAAATGCCCTAGAAAATAACGGCAACCGCTATCTACATCATCGCGAGACCTAAACTGCATCGAGCTGGAATCGGCTCTGGAATGAAATCCCTCAGGAACTGTTTAACAACTTCAAAGAGAGCATGCCAGGACGTTGCCAAGCCGTTATTGCCGCACATGGAGCCTTTACCACCTATTATTTTTTTTCTTAAGTTTCATTATTATCGTCGACCTTATTTTTTAAAACTTTAATAATTTTGGTAAATTCAATTTGTTAAGAAAAAAAGTGTTATTTTTTGTATGTTATTAAATATATTTTCTGTAAATATAAAAACAATCCAACTTATCTGGGTATTTATTCAAAAATTATAAATATCCCTAACTCTTGTGAAGCAGTTTACCTTCATAAAGCGTTGTTAGCGCCCAGGATCTTGTGATGAATAAACCCGGTCGCGATCTTTTAAACAAAAAATTAACGTCATAATTTGCTTTTTAAAGAAACCTAATAAAGTTTTTTTACAAAAGATTAAACCTCATCAATATTAAAAAAAAAATATATTCTGAAATCAATTTCGTAATTAAACTTTATATGTAAACGAAAATATATATATTAAACTGGGCAGAAAATAAATTAGACTCTAAAGTATACAGAATCAAGTTTTAATTAATTTTAAGCAAACACAAGAGTGGTTTAAAAGCAAAGGTGCAGATAGCAATTGTGAATTTCTACCAAAGAAATATTGTGATTTATCTGGACTTCTTCAGTCCAAAAATTGATAATATTCTACACCTTTTGACTATTAAAATCCTCTTGTTTAATACATTATTCCTCTTTTTCAAAATTCTAATTACTTTATTCAATAATTTACAATGTTGTAGCTAGTTGTTCTGATTGATCTAAGTGACGTGAAGTGAGCGTCTCTACATCTTTTGAATATTAAAATCCTCTTCTTTTATATATTTATCTATTCTTTCAAAATTCTAATTCCTTTATTTAATGATTTGCCATGTTTTAGCTAGCCGCTCTAATTGATGTAAGTGGCGTGAAGTGAGTGTCTCCGTGCTTATATGTTTTCTACACCTTTTGACTATTAAATTCCTCTGGTTTTATATATTAATCCTCTCTTTCAAAATTCTAATTACTTTATTCAATAATTTGCCATGTTGTAGGTAGGTTCTCTGATTGATGAAGTGGCGTGAAGTGAGTATATCCGTGCTTATATATTCTCTACACCTTTTGACTATTAAAATCCTCTTGTTCTATAATCGTTTCTTTCAAAATTTAAATTGCTTTATTCAATAATTTACCATAAGTAGGTAGCCGTTCTGATTGATATAAGTGGCGTCAAGTGCGCGTCTCCGTGATTATAAATTCTCTACATCTTTTGAGTATTGAAATACTCTTATTTTATATATTAATCTATTCTTTCAAAATTCTAATTACTTTGTTCAATGATTTGCCATGTTTTGGCTAACCGCTCTAATTGATGTAAGTGGCGTGAAGGAAGTGTCTCCGTGCTTATGCATTTTCTACACCTTTTGACTATCGAAATCCTCTTGTTTTATATATTAATATTTCCTTTTAAAATTCTAATTATTTTATTCAATAACTTGCCATGTTATGGCTAGCGGCTCTGATTAAGTGGCATGAAATGACTGTCGCCATGCTTATATATTCTATACATCTTCTGACTATTAAAATCCTCTTGTTTTATATATTAATCTTTTCTTTTAACATTCTAATTACATTATTTAATAACTTGCTATGTTGTAGCTAGCTACTCAGATTGATCTAAGTGTCGTGCTTATATATTTTTTACAACTTTTGACTATTATAATCCTCTTGTTTTATATATTATTTTTTTATTTCAAAATTCCAAGTACTATACACTACTTTAAATTAAGCTGGAATAACCAAAAAAGAATTAAAATTAATATACCCTGTATCTTAAAAACGAAGACGTTTAAGATACATATTTAAATAAACTTTATAGCTTAAAATTATTAAAGGAGCCATATCTTAAAATCACTTGCTTTACTTTTTATAATACACTTTATATTCAAGAGGCGATAAATAGGAATATAGGAAACATCCCACTATTAAAAGGAAAAAAAATCTTCAGATAAAGAAATAGAGATGAAAAATTAGAAAGCTTGTCGACGAGAATAGACCCTAAGTATCAACTATTAATTAATTTTTGGGGCCATGCGTAGGTATATTCAAATTTTGTTTTCCCCTATTGATTTACATTAAAAGGCTTTTATGAGAATTGTTTTTAAATCAGGTTGGATCATTTATTTAAATGTTATTTTATTAGTTAAATCAATAAGCGAACTAAAATATGGTAACAAAAAAAATCAAAGGCAATGTTTACCATTCTATCTCCAGGGGCTCTGTAACGTAAATCTGGCTTAAATAGAAATCCAAGATAGGATTAATATTGGCAGCATAATTTATTTTTAACATTAGTAGTTCTATTTTAACATTTGGGCCAATCTTGTCGTTAAATAAATAAGCTTCTGGCTATTAGAAAAAGCTAAAGTTTCCAAGTGTAGCATATTTTCATGGTAATAGAATATTTTCCTGGTATTTTGTTAAAAAACTTTACTCACTATTAGTTCTGATTCTTTTTAGTCGTCTATAGAGACATCGAATCGATTCAAATATTCTTTGACATATGTACATATATAAGTCTATATTATATAGGATTGTTGGCCTAGAGTTTTGGTGCAGATGATCTTAAGGCGACCAAGATTTCTTAAAAGTTGACATTGATTAAACCCTGTATTGTGAGCAATAATAAAAAACAGCAGATTTGGCAATAACGTTTCCTGTCAATATTTTCAAATATCGAAATTTCATTCAAATTGCCAAGACATTACAAATTGAACAAATTTGTAATGAACTATACTAATGAAGAGAAAATAACTATGATTAGGGTATTATCAGCAAAATAGTGATTTTCCTAACAGGAAGTAAATTGACAGTAGAAAGGACTGTAAAAGAATTTGAGACTGTTATAAGTAATTGCAAATGTGCATCAAGAGAAAATTAAACAGAATACCCAAGGAATGATAGGGATTTAAATGCATGACTGCACGTAGAAGAGAATGAAGGAAATATTAGCACAAGAGAACTTGAGGCTCTTACAAGAAAAGACCATAAATATTAAGGCATTAATATTATTCCTATAAATACGAAAAACACCAAGAGTTAAAAGATGGGGACGAAATACGACAACAGGAATTTTATTGTGATGTAATGGAAAGGTCAAATATGGATAGGGAATTTATAAAAAATATTTGTTTCACCGATGAATGTAATTTTACATTAAATAATGAACCCAATTAAAATTGTCGACACTGGAGTCGAGAAAACCAGAATAGATTTATTGAAACAAGAACACATTATCCACAAAAACTTAATGTTATGGGGGGGGGGGGGGATTTTTGGGCAACATATCATTGAACCATTATTTCTTGACCGATATTTAACAGGGGAATATTTTTTTGGCACTATTAGAAGACTAAATTTTACCAACTTTGAATAATGTTTCCCGTGAAAACCATTAGATTTTATTTTAAACGGATGGTTGTCTATAACACAACACCGCAGCTGTCTGCGAATATTTAAATAACGCGTTTAATGGTAGCGTTATTGGGCCGGATCACACAATAAATTGGCCAGCCAGGTCTCCAGATCTCTCGCCGAACGATTTTTTTTCTCTGGGCCACTTTAAATCAAGACTGTATAAAAATACAAAGTATCTACATCTGATTGAGCTAAAAAATGCCATTCCAGCAGAATGTATGAAAATTTCATTGTACCAATTAGGCAACGTACGAAAAGAATTTTATAATTGTTTGGGGTATTATTGCCTAGCGGTCAACGGAGGAATATTTGAACATTTAATTAAATCTTAATTTTATTTTTATACAACTATTTTACTGTTTTTAATAAAGTTACTGAATGGTAAATTGAGTATTTAGTAAAATTAGCACTAAAAATGTTTCGATAGCTGATTTAATAAAAATATAGAACTATTTTAACCTGAATAACAAAAATTTGATAGTGACATTGTAAATTCTGAAATATTGCTTTAAAAGTAATTTGGTGTATTCATTGGTGCCTATTAATACAGGGCGCGTAACAAATTACAAAATTATAAAAATATTTTAGCAGTTAACTCTTTACTGGTTCACCGAATAAGAGCTAAAGCTTGTTCTTTGGGCACAGCTCTTAATGCTCTTTAATAAACTCTAATAGAATTTTCCTCTAACATAATTAGGAAAGCCAATAATTGACCCACTTCAAAATTATATAGGATTTCCTATGTCCCTTCAGACGGTTCAACACCCGGTATAGTATACTCCCTATAAATTTCATTTGGGTGTTGCATAATGAAACAGATGTACCTCATAGGATGCTCTAGTTAGCTTCACTAGAGCGATATTTTGTAATTTTACAGATGTACTTCTGCCGACCAAAAGTTCTTTATTATTTAGCAAAATATTTTTTAGTTTTACTTAAAATTACAATGATGTTTTATGACAGATGTTACAATCGACTCTAGGACTAAAAATAGATAACCCTATTCTATATTTTTTAATTTGTTTTCGTCATTAACTGTATTATAACACAAGTTCAAGTTGTTTTCTTTAGTGAACAAAAATCAGACCAGCCCATAATCGCGACATTTGAAGAACGTTTCCTTAGTCGAGGAGAAGCTCACTGCCCATTAACGACGAAAGAAGAAGCAGTACAAACACAACCAAATATCAGAAACCAGAAAGGGTAAATGACCCCCCAAGTGATACAAATCATTTGGTTTATTGTATCTCAAAGACGCAACATTACCGTAATTACCGAATATTGCCTTAGTTTGGTGGGGAAACTTCGGCATTACATCGTTGAAAAGCACAAGGAAAAGTTAATCGAATATGGATCGTAATACAGTTTTATATGATAAGGCAGTTGCAGCTTCTATGCCATCGCCAACCTTAAAGAATGCGGATTTACTAGGGCGGTCTAGATATGTGGTTTCAGTGTTGACTACACAAAAAAAATATTTATGAGTATCATCAAATAGAGTTAGAGGTGGAGATAATTTCGTACAAATATCATACTATACGAAATGCAATGTCCAAGATTCCAGCAGTGGCAACATAATTTTAAGATATACTTGAGGAGGAGGCTAGAATCAAAACCAACATATTTCTGTTAGGCAACAAACTCTACGGCTTTAGGAAGCTTCGAGATATATTATTCACCATATTATTGGAACAGTCCAAAAGCAGAGTTCCAACTGGCTGGGCTGGGCGCCAGTTGGGACCACTTAGCTGGTTAGAAATTGTAAAAAGACAAAAGAACCTTGGAAATTGTGGCTCGAACAATAAAATAAATTTATTCTAGCTACCTGGTCATACCGGAGTCGAGGTTAATGATAAGTCAATGCGCTTGAGCAGTCATCAGGTAAAGAAAGTCACATAATCTTTCTTTGATATCATAAAGGAGTTGATAGATATGCAGGGCGGATATATAATTTCGTCTAGGGAGGGGGGAGGGGGCTGCAACATCACCTCGAGCTACACAAAAGTATAGAAATTTGTTTTTTGATTTTTTAGGGTTCTAAGAAATGTACCTACACTATTTTATAATGGACGAAATATCTAAACCTGTTCTAGTGAAAACAGAACGGTTTGTCATCTTAACTTATGGATATTCTAGCATTTCTTTATCTATACCTTCTGTCCATTTGGATTGAAATCCGAAAATTTTTCGAGGGCATGTTTTTTTTGTAAACATATCTTATAAAAACAGATAACACAGTTATTCGAAAACTAGGGATGTTTTCAATTTTTTTTCCGAAACCTACTTTTCGAATTTTTTTAACCACTTTTCGAAACTACATTTTTTTAAGAAAATGTATTTTTAGAAAGTACATTTTTTCGAAAAAGACTATTCATATTAAAAAACCAAAACTTTTTTGAATATAATTTGCTGCAGGGTAGCATAGCAGACACAAGGAAACGTACACCGGAGCGAACACAAAAACGGTTCGTTCGTTGTTAGTTCAGGATCTTTTTGCCATTTTTTACTGGCATTTTCTAAGTCAGTAGAATTCATACTTTAATTTTAGAAAGGCTATGTTTTCTAAAAAATATTTTCGGAAAATGTATGTTTGAAAGATTCTTTAAAAACATATTTTCGAAAAAATTTGGAGATCCATTTGTGAAAAAGCATCTTTCCGAGAAGCTGTTTTTTAAAAAAATTTATCTAATTTAACATCAAACAGGATGTTTGTTGAAAAAAAAAACAGAACAGTTGGTCATCTATAGCTTACACGCTACAACAGGACAAATTATGATTAATATGAAAGTGTAAATATTGTAGAATATTCTTATTTATGACTTCTTCCTATTTGGGAGGATATACGAGTACTTACAACAGTACAGTTTTTTAAACCCTTTTCAAAAATACAGTTTTCCAGAGAACATCTTTTTCGAAATTACATTTTTTCGGATATTAATTTTTTTCAGCAAAGACTTTTTAGAAAAGTAATTTACGAGAAAGTAACGTACCAAACCAAAATAAATCTGATCAAACCCATAAAAGTTCGTTTAGGTTTGTTCAGGATATTTTTTCGTCTTTTTTTTTTCATTAACATTTTCCACGCTGCTAGAGTTCATAAGTTAATTTTCTAAATACTGTTTCCAAAAAAATATATTTTCGGAAAATGTATCTACCAGTTTTTTAAAACTTATTTTTGATAAATGGACTTTCGAAGTAAGTGTTTTCGAGAAAATATTTTCAAAATATTTCATAAATCCGTGTTTAAAAAAGTGCTTTTGAAAAATCTGTCAGGACATTTTTGAAAAAATGTACGTTCGAATATGTGTTTTCGAGAAAATCTTTTCGAAACATTTCGTTATTATATTCCGAAAAGATTTACCTTCAAAATGGATGTCTTTTGAACAAAAAAACTATTTGGTTATTGGTTTCCTTTAGAACCCAAAACGATCCGGCGCAAATTTTGATAAGATTGCAGTGAGATGTGTAAGGAATGATTTTAGAAAAAATCTAAGAGCTTGTAATACAAAAAATCAAAGAAGGCTTAGATTTGTTATTAGTATTGATCAGTTATCCATATTTTTGTAGTATAATTGATTTCAGAGACCTTACATAGAAGGCAAATGTTTGTTTTTATTTATAATATTGTGTATAATATGTAGGAATGGTTAATGTTTATGTTACAATATTTATTTTAATAAAATTCGCTATTGAAATCCTATTTCTACAAGGCTCAAGGGGAGGGGGTAATTCCGCGCCCGTAAATACTTTACTTTAAATTGGATCGAGATAAACATTACACATGCAATACAGTGTTAAGTAGATTTATTTATATTTAAACCCTTGTAAGGGATTAGCTGTACGAATTTGTAAATAAAGTAAATTGAACCCGCCATTACAATAAGTGTCCTGATAGGTCATTGTCTTCTTCGAAAACACATGATGAGATTGGGTTTGAAATGAGGTTTGAGTAAAACATAATTTTATAGTATGGAAGACGAGGTAATAGGGAACACTTGTACAGGTTGTCAACCGATTCTAAAATTAAACGAAAAGAATATCTATTTTAATTTTGGATATTTTATAATGCATGAGTGGCCAATTTCCTAGAAATAAGTTTAGATTTTTTTATATCGCAATTATTTTTGCCGTTATGAATAGCAGTGAATACGTGCCATAAATAACGGCCTACTCTTTTTGAAAGCGAAAAAAAGTTTCTCATACTTACCATGCAAAACCCGTGCTGTAAAGCATATACTTCATTTATTGTGTCTTGAATTTTTTAAGAATAGTCTGGCCGCACTAGATAAAGCATTATTTCAAAAGAAAATAAATACATTGTTTATTCTGAGTTCGGAATTAAACGTATTACGAGTATTTGCTTTAATTAACTAATCCTCGTATAAATTTAATAGGGCTTTAATCAGAATTATATATCACAATCCCAATTTAGGGATTGGAATTTATTTGGGACTGGGATTCCAGAAAACAGTGACATGTTTGTTCCTACGACGAAATGGCTGTAGTTTGGTCAACATAGTTGTTAAACTGAAATAATTAAACCAAAGTTACACAAACATAACACGTAACGTATACCATACCATAGTGTTGATTGCTGATTCCGGTTTAAATAAATTTACTTTGCAAAGAAGTATTTAGAAAGTTGCAAAAGCGTTTTTTTTTTGTATTCAATACATACATCCACTGAAAACTGAAACTCTCATGCTTTGCATTTCCATTTACACCTGGAAGTTTGTATTGGCAATGGCTGTAGGCTTTTTACATTAAATTTATGATGCTTATAAAAACAACTAGTTACTATTGTTAAGTTGTTAACAAACCCAAGCCAAAATCCTGTGAGGACTTTTTTGGTGTGCGTAGTTCAGCCCCTCTCAAGCCAGACTTCTAGTTACGCCGATATTTTTATGTATGACAGTGTTTTGTGACATATTTTAAACAAAGTTTTAAAAAGTACAAGCTCATGTCAGAGATCCCGATTCGATTCCTGTTTTCATGAATTTTTTATGCAACAATGCAAAGCGCCAGTAAAGTACATAAGAATCAAGCAACAGAAAGCCATGAGCGTCATAACTAACAGAGACCGCAGTTATTTCCTTCTCTCTCATCTTTTGCAAAGTGGGCATCAGAGGCGTGTTATGGATTATTCTTTATTCTTATGAGAAAAATAGTGGTGCTGAGTGAACTGGATACGCTCCACGATTTTCGCTTTGGCCAAATCAAAATCGAAATAAAATCCGTCTCATCAACATGCTTCCCTTATAGGCCAATCATTAGAGCTTTTTGTGTGAAAAAAGACTAGTAGAAAGCCACCTGTGCCATCATTTGAAAGACACTCCGTAGATATATTGTGATGTGTTTTCGACTCGCAACTCTCATTAATTCATTTGTTATTAACATTTTAGTGCAAAAAATCGTTTTTTTTTTGTTTTTTTGGTTATAAAACGATAACTACTCGAAGAATTTCAATTCCGTAAATAGAAAAGTTGTAGAGAATTAAATTACAAAGAAAATAAGAGGTGGAGCGATCCGATCGGTTGATTAGAACCAAAGAAAATCCGGAAAAATCGGAAAATTTAGCTTAATTTTGAAAAATTCATAACTTTTCCATTTATGAAGACTAAGAGCTGAAATTTGGCACAGAAGTAGATAATTATATCAACTTTAAGTGTGCACAAGGCAGGTGCTGTCGGACCATTAGTTTTTGCGCAAGTGCAATTTAAATTTTTTTATGCATTTTTTTTTCCGGGAGCCTGCTTGCGTTAAAAATGGTCCTATTTTAATTCTAATACCGGTTTTCAAAACTAGAAGTAAAATACTATAACTCGTATATCCCAAGTTTTCATTAAAATACAGCGAAATGGATGAAACATGCACTTGAACATCGGTGTAAATGGCTTTGGGCGCGCGAGTGGTGGGGGAAGGAGGGGAAGCGTACATGTATAGACATACAGGCGGGCCGTGCGGAGCGTCGCATCTTTTCACTGGCTTTTCTCAGCGACTACTGCAGATTTTTGGAAGATTCTTTTTTGATTTTGGGGTTACTGAATACGAGGACTCTGATTCTCTCTTCAGATTCCACGACTAATTCAAGATAAAGCTACTATTCCGGATTTCGGAGTGGTCTACGGATTAGAAGAGACGAGACATATACACGCTTAAATTTTGAATAGCTGTGTAACCGTCTAATGCGCCCCTCCCTCTATCTTCTATTGTTCGGTGGTATGGTTACAGCTGTTGCCTTGGGATTCAAACGAATAGAAGAGAAAGCGACGCCAACGGTTAGATGCTACAGAGCGTTCGGAGCTGTGAGTTGTACTTTTCGATCTGATTGATCGATCTGATTGATCAATCTGCATCCGACGATGATTCTGACTTTGATAGTTTAATAGATAGCGAGCAGATCGAAGAAAATGAAATAAACTATGCGGGCCTTCCGAAAAGAAGGCGAGTTTTATAACTAATGTATTCGGCGCAATAATATGTTCATGTTGTTTATCATTAATTTTTAATCATATTAATAAACCACTTTTGTGAAAAAAATAGTTATTTATTATACAAGGGGAAAAAGTATTAAATTTTAGCTCGAGGTTGTGTTGTCTCTCGACGCGAAGCGGAGGGAGACAAAAAACCGAGAGCTAAAATCTAATATTTTTCCCGTGTTTTTCTGCGACGGGAAAAACGACGATTTAATATTGAAAAAAACCCGAGGAAAAAACCTATTATTACAATATATTAAAGTCAGAAAATTATCGATGCGAAATTTGAATGTTTAAACTGATAGGCTGTTGTACTTATAGCGACAATTGGACCTGCGTTGCTAAGGAAACCTATAAGGTAATCAAACATCTGTCATTTTAATTCTGTGATTTGATTTAAAAATTGCAAACTTAGTGGTTGTTTAGTAGTTATTTTGAATAATATACAGTTAAAAAATGTCTGAAAGGAAATGTAACTTTTGTATAATAAAATATTCTAAATTTAAATATCTACCTCTCGTTATGTGTATATATATCCGGGAAAAAAGTACTCACTTTTTCCCCGGGGAAAAAAGTAATTTCATAAAAAGTGACATTTTGTTACCTGTCAACAGAGATAAAATGTCAAACGTTTTTCCCGTCACGGAAAAAAATATATATTTATTTGTTTAAATTAACAACCTTCCTGCTCGTTTATTTATAGAATAGGAATATAAGAATGTTACTCAAGAAAGTTGAATAGCAGCTTTATCTTGAATTATTCGTGGAATCTGAATCGAGGACCAGATTCCTCGTATTCAATAACCCCTAAATGAAACAAAGAATCTTCCAAAAAGGTCCAGTAGTCGCTGAGAAAATCCAGTGAAAAGATGCGACGCTTCGCACGGCGCGCCTGTATGTCTATATAATATGTACGCTTCCCCTCCTTCCCCCACCACTCGCTCGCTCCCGCGCCCAAGGCCATTTACACCGATGTTCAAGTGCATGTTTCATCCATTTCGCTGTATTTTAATGAAAACTTGGGATATACGAGTTATAGTATTTACTTCTAGTTTTGAAAACCGGTATTAGAATTAAAATAGGCCCATTTTTAACGCAAGCAGGCTCCCGGCAAAAAAAGCATAAAAAAATTGAAATTGCACTTGCGCAGAAACTAATAGTCCGACAGCACCTACCTTGCGCACACTTGAAGTTGATATAATTATCTACTTCTGTGCCAAATTTCAGCTCTTAATCTTCATAAATGGAAAAGTTATGAATTTTTTGAAAATAAAGCTGAATTTTCCGCTTTTTCCGGATTTTCGTCGGTTCTAATCAACCGATCGGATCGGTCCACCTCTCATTTTCTTCGTAATTTAATTCTCTACAACATTTCCATTTACGGAATTGAAATTCTTCGAATAGTTTTCGTTTTATAAGCAAAAAAACCAAAAAAAAAAGCGTTTTTTGCACTAAATTGTTAACAACAAATTAGTTAATGAGAGTTGCTAGTCGAAAACACATCAGAATACTAGATGTATTCTGATCGGACTATCTTTTAAATGATGGCATAGGTGGTTTTCTACTAGTCTTTTTTGCAATATATGACTTTTTTTGCTCTAATGATTGGCCTATTATCATTGCGAGTGTCTCTCCGATGTTGCCGAATGTAGAATATTATAGTCAGAAAAGTTTAATGCAAATCCTACGATATACGCATAAAACGAATTAATTTGCTGATGATAGAATACCGTAATGAGGGCCGTAATATAATTTATACGGATTAAACTTATATCCACAGCAGTCATGTGTAACATAAAGGCTAGTATGATGAGTGACAAAGGTTTAAAGAGGCCAATTTAAAAAGGGCGACGATTAATCATAGTACATGCTGGTGGAGAAAGAGGATTCCTGAAAGACGGATTACTTAGATGAGGTATCAAATTTTTTGGTATTTTCTGAATAAATAAGAATCTATTATAGTCGTACTCAAATATCAATTAATCATAACCGTTAACTACCTGGCACAATGCAACTACCACAATTTACTTGTCTGTTTTCGCAGGTACAAAAACGGGAGATCTAACAACGACATGAACCCCGAAAATTTTATGGTATGGGTTGAAAAGCAATACTTGTTGCCCAATTTACCTGAGAGGTCCATCCTCGTTATAGACAATGCGGCATATCACAATATCACAGTATTAAATAATATAACCACGGCCCCCAAGAGAGAAGAAATGCTAAACTGGTTAAGTGAAAAGGGATTACCAGAAGACCCCAAATTAAGCAAACCCTAACTATACAAAACTATTTTAGAAAAGAAATGTCGGTTTCCGACGCAATACAAGTTGGATGAACTGTTGAAAAGACATGGTCACTGTGTGTTACATTTACCTCCTTATCACCCGGAACTAAACCCTATGGAAAAAAGATGAGCGTTAATGAAGAATTGGGTAGCAGCCCACAATACTACGTTACAATTAGCTGATACGGAGGCACTGACTAGGCAAAAATTTGAGGAGGTGTCTGATCAAGAGAAGTATAATATTTGCCAACATGTGAAATAATATCACAGATTTATCCACACCAGATACGAAAGCAAGTGATAAACGGCGAACGCGCCTTTCCTGTGGCCGCACCCTATTTCAATTGTTAATCGGCAACTGCTATAGTCAGTGAGCTCCGCGACATCAAGTAGTGGCTGCACGAGCACCTCGTTACTGTTTAGTGCGTGGCTTTGTCACGTAAATCTGTGGCTTTGTGTTATTTCGGCAGTGAATGAACTTAAAATACTTTATAAAATTAGTGTTATATTTGTTTTTATAGACTTATAATTTTGTATTAGGTGTGTTCTGTAGGTACTTTAAAATGACTGGATACCGATGCGCTTGCACTACGCGCATTACACTCTCACAAGGTCACAAGAACTTATACTGGCGATTCGCCAAACTTACGTATCTGGTGTGGGTAAATCTGTGATAATAATGATAATGAGCTTATAAGTAAAGAGCATCTCGTGGACGACGCTTTAGAACACATAGTTTTTACAGTGAATACGGGTTTATCGGAAGGTTCGGAAGAAAGTGAAGAGTGATGACAGTGCATCAGAGGACGAACTGGGATGTATGCAACTTGATTCAGATAGCTAATAGTATTTTTTAGCATTTTTTTTATTTTGAATTATAAGATGTTTATATTTATAAAGTTATGGTGATATTTACTTTGCACTAAACGTTTAACATGTCTGTTAAAGTATACGAATATAGTGGTGTAATGTGTTATGATAAAATATCCTAGTTTATGCGGTGCCAAACAAAGTAGGCACTATAATAGTAAACTTTTTTATTTCTGATTTCTCAGAAAAATTCTATTATTGATAAAAGTTTCTGCATGTTTAAAATAAGTTTCTGGTGTTATCAAAATTTAAAGTTAATTATAGCAACAACATTCAAAATGAAAATTTCTGGAACAACCCAAATCAGAAGCTATAGAAAATGAGCATGATGTGAATAGTGTATGACAAAATTAAGTGTAAATTTCGCAAACACCGATCAATTCCGGAATTTTTCAATGTTCTATTTTAATTTTATCCAAACTGCATCCTACAAATAAAGTTTTTATTCGTTTTAAATACATGTTGATTTAGACGAATCATATTCTTTTTATTTTGTGATATTTTGTATATTTGATTTCAACTGTGATAACGTTACAAATCTTTTTTATGCGTGCAAGAACTTTTATCAAGAATGCCCAATTTTCTTAAAAATAGGAAATGAATTTCCTCCCATATGACGCAAACTTTATGGATGCCGCTGCACATATAAAGTAATAAATAATAAATCCACACAATCACTGAATCATTAGTTTTAATTTTTGCAATTATTTTATGACCGAATAATCATTTAATTAAAAAAGCCTTGTTTAAAGGGACTACGCCACTGGTATATCGATTTCCAGCAACTACGCCAAGAATATTCTAAAACAATACAGAGCACGCGTGATGTCTTTTTTTTAACCTAAGACATCCCACGTAGACTTCAAGCCTAAGTACTAATGTACCGTGGGCGTCTGAAGAGAAGGGAAATGCAATCTATTGACACGGGATTTGACGGATTGGAGGTTGGGACGGGAAGGGAAAACATCTGCAGGCAATTTGTTCCATAATCCGGAGACTCTAGGTATGAATGAGCGAGAGAAGTGGTCTGTTCTAGGCTTTTGTAGCTGGACAGTAAAGGGATGCCTACGTAACGCGCCTCTTATTGTTCTGCTAGGAACAGTCAAGGGGGAATAATACCGACTAGTTCTTCAGAGCAAAATCCGTGCAAGTAGCGGTAGAAAAGGGATAAATCCCCAACAGCGCGGCGATGAGCGAGAGAAGGGAGTTTGCTCGTGAGGGATGGGTCATTGATAAGTCGAATGGCTCTCTTTTGGATAGAATCAAGGATGTTAAGTGTCGAAGGTGATGCCGCTCCCCAGATGTGGGAGCAGTACTCTAGGTTAGGTCTTATTTGGGAAACATAGAGAGTGTATAAGTTGCCTATGACGCTCGTGGCTTATTCTTGCTTGATTCTTACTGTACTTAATATATAAGATGAGGATTTTAAAGTTTTACAATGCAATATCTCAAAAACGGTTTAAAATATTTTGATCAAAATTTGTCAAGCTTATCAGGAGGCAGGTAAACATAATTTCAAATTTCACATTTACCCTCCGGCTCCACATGTTGACTGGCAACTTTGAAATGTCAAATGATAGTTTTTTCCGAAAATTCGATTCTCTGTCACAAGCTACTTTGAGTACGCTGAAAATTGTTGTTGTTGGTTGCGTAGTTACGAATTTTTGACTAAATAAAAAAATGTAAAATCTGTCGTAATACATCGTAAGAATATTTAACGCCAGTAGTGCTTTAAAATGCACATCAACTATGATACAATAACAAAAATTATCTTTTAACTCTCAAGGTGGTATG
The DNA here is from genome assembly GCA_963971165.1 of Philopedon plagiatum. NCBI lineage: Eukaryota > Metazoa > Arthropoda > Insecta > Coleoptera > Curculionidae > Philopedon > Philopedon plagiatum. The sequence continues at coordinate 38,192,767 of OZ020189.1, read as the reverse complement.
CCTATACATAAACTCATGTTACTCAAATCTAGAATTATTTAGATACATAACTGCATGTTTGAACGTTTGCTACGACGATTGGTCCTGCCATCACCTAACGTAGTGGTAAAGTAGAATTTTATACATAGAACTTTCAAAAATGAAACACTCCAAAATTAGCAACTGGCCTAGAACATTGGCAGTTAACTTTTTTCAGCATTGTTAAATTAAAATATAAAGTTCGTTAAAACAGTTAGGTGCTGTTAATACAGGCCGCTAATTATATCTGATCTGAGTCTGCTAAACTTTTGCTTTCAGTAACTCATTGGCTTAAGTGCAATTTGACAAACTTTAATGACCAAAGGGTTCTGGTTACTAATCATGAACATAGTTTAAAATTAATCAGTTGAATAATTTAAACTACAGCGATAGTTTGTGAAATTGTGCCTTAACATGGAAAATCCCAGGTCCATATCGATAGAAAATCCTGATGATGATATTCCTGATCAAAACGTCGAAAACCATAATCAAGTGATACATAGTTGTAAAGGGTATGACGTATTCTTTCAAAAAATGCAGCAAAAAATCCAGGTCCGTATTTGAAAAAAAGAAGTTAGTATCAGTAACTCAGTAAAAACAAATGGTATAAACAAAACAATAACGTTAGTTTAGAGAAGGTACAAAATCGTGTGATTTTTGTAAAAACAACTTTTTTCTAACTATAATAGTTTTCGAGATATTTAAGAATTAAATTTTTGACTATTTTTACTTTTCTTAAAAATAATAAAATAAATAATTTCTTATTGTGTGATTTGATTATATAATGTGGTTCTGCTTCTAGTAATGATACAAAAATATATCGACAGTGCGTCCACGGATGGGGTTTACAAGAGGACAAATTCGTAACAAATGGACCAACTTTTCAAAGATAAAAATGAAGTCATTCTTAATAAAAGTTTTTGCTTTCCAAAAAAATAAGAGTGGCGATGAGGAAATTTGATTTTTTGTACGGGGTGTTCGAAAACTGCAAAATCATGAAATCGTGTCAAAAATAAACCGGCTCTATTTTTATCGTTTTGACACAAATCATTAAATAGAAAGGTTGTGTTAAATCTGACAATCAATCACAATCCAAAGTTACATCCAGTAGAGCCACGTAAAAGATATTTATTTTTCTGTTAAAAAACAGAAGCAAAACTCATCATACTTTGGATACCGCAGATGACTTGGCAACAACTTTTCTTTGAAATTATCCACAATTCTATTTGCCAATAATTGGAAATATTAACTCATGAATGGAAAGAGAGATTCTTAGAATATTTTTTACAAATGTGCCACCACCTAGTCACCTTCATCGACGAAAATGAGCGTTTACATTATTATTTCACTACAAAAACAAAATGAATCCTTGAGAGACACTAATAATTATAATTTTAAAAAATCGATGTCAAAGTGACATACTAAAGCAGTGTTTTCAGGTATATTTTACTCTTGTCAAAATAGTTTTTTATAAAGAAAGCGGCATGATTTGCATGCCAAATAATTTCTATTTGGGATAAATAAGAGCATTTGGCAAACCAGTGAGAAATATTTTCTTTTCTCCTCAGGCTATTGGTAAGCCAAACAAACTTATTTGTTGGCCTCAGTCACTGTCTTAGGTTTTAATAGCAGATTGAATAAAAACAGTACTTACCTAAAAATAATACAGGCTCCTGAGGTATTATGGATATTTTTGATCGCATAGACTTTAGTGGTATGTCTCTAGTGCAGATGCCATCGACTAATATCTTTCCTTCAACATCAGCCAAACGAAATAATGCGGCAATTATCGACGATTTTCCAGCTCCAGTTCGACCAACAATTCCAACTTTTTCTTTTGGTTTAATTTTAAATGTTAGATTTTTTAAAACGTATGGCTCATTCTTGGCGTATCTGCATATAAAAAGGTAAGTTTGTTTAGAATTTTCTGACAACTCATGAGCCGGATGTTTGATGGTTTTACACTTACGGGATTTTCAAAAGGCATTTTTTGTAAAAGCAGTAAGTATAGGGGAACCACAGGGCGGAATTGCATACCCATCGCTTAAAAATATTTTTTTATTTCTTTTTAATTATTAATTATTTTGGTATTTTAAATTAGGATCAATAAAATCTTTAATAATTAAACACAGATCTGTCTCAAAACTAGTTATTGTTTATATAAACTGCAACAAATAAATAGTGTCAAGGTGTCCATTCTGCCCCATCATCGGGGCAGAATGGTACCTTGTTATTGAGAAAAAGCGGAAACGAATTAGGATGCTATTTGTTTAATTTAGAGTTACGTGTCTATTTTATATACTTTTTTAAAAACAGCTATTTGACTGCAACTTATTAATTTTTATTTCTTTTTTTTTTCGTCTTGTCCTTTCCATCTTTTTCCATATTTTTCGTTTTTTAACTGTTTTTGGTTCGTTTTTTGTAGTGAAATTTAATATCATATGGGTATTAACGATGACAAAGGAAATTCACGTCATTTACAAAAGACAGAACTAAAGCATTGTCTGGTAAAGTCTATGCATTTTAAATTTTTACATTTTTTGCTATTCTGAAAAGCACACAACATAAGAACTTTATTGCCTTGTCTTGTTAGCGGGCCGCCAGCAGCTGTAAGGCATAACGTGATCTGCAGATCATAGCCAGGTATTTTACTTTTCTAACTGAGCTGCTTTTATGAAGGGAGTTGAAATAGCAAAAATTTTGCCTTCGACACTGGTGCTTTAACCTTAAGAAAATTAATGAGGTTATAATTGCCAGGCGACACATTGAAGTGTTTTTATTCATTTTAAGGTAGCAGAAAATGTAAAAATTAAAATAGTACATAGACTTTACAATATTTACCACGCTTAATGGTACTTAGTATGTGATAATATTGAATTTATTCAAGGTCTTCAACGTTTTACTGTGACGACCGGAGGGTGTGCCGTTGTAACCCGCTATGCCTTTTTGTCCCGAGTTCTCCTACGTAAACGTTTACCAACATTCTAAGGGACCAAGCAAACCTATGTCTAAGTTAACATCCTGTAGCTGCTATATAAGATTAACTTGTTTGTGCTAAATTTATTTGGTCCATGAATTACATCAGAACACTTAAAAGTTAAAACAATAACTTAGACAAACCTTAAATACACCGATCTGATCTCCAGTAATCCGTGTTCCGGCCAGGTTTTTGGAGGTTCCTTTTCATCGCCTTTAGCTTCTTGGTCCACTTCGGTATATTCTACCACTCTCTCCACTGACGTCATAGTGTTTTCTAACTCACTCCATTGTCGCATCCCCCACTGGAACATACCGGTGAGGCTCATCGCTTGCGTTATAGCTAGTCCAACATTTCCTCCATAAGTTTCTTAAATATTAATTTATTTCAATATTCTATTAAAGCAGTAAATGATCCCGAAAATTAAAAAAAATAAATAAAACAATACAAAAAAGTATAAAAAATGCAGATATGTATCCATAAAATAAATTTCATAACTAGAAAATTATGAAACACTTTGTAATAGCGATGATATTTCACATTTGTTAAATAAGTCGCACAACTGGGTACGCACATAACTTCATTCAATATTTGAATCGTGTTTTTTTTTAAAGGGCGTAAGTCAAGAAAACAAACCTTTTCAGAAACTGAAAAAAAAACTTTCTAAATATTGTTCACTTGAACAAGCTTCAACTTTCAAATATTTGCACTATAATATATGTTGATTCTAACATATCCATGAAATTTCGTCATATTATGACCAAAAATAAAGTTTTTACAGACCATAAAAAAATGGAAAATATGGACCTTTTAAAAAAAATCCAATTAAATACTACTATACTATACTATAAATTCTACTATTTTTTTATTGTATTTGTATTGAGATGTATCTATTCATTTTTCTTGTGTATAATCCTATATTTTTCATCTGAGGCAGCCCACGTAGACTTTAAGCCTAAGTACTAACGTACCGTGGGCGTCTAAAGGGAAGGGAAATATAATGTATTGACACGGGATTTAAAGGATATGATGTTGGGAGGGGAAGGGAAAACATTCGCAGGTAGTCAGTTCTATAATCTGGAGATCCTAGGTATGAATAAGCGAAACAAGTGGCATGTTCTAGGCTGTTGTAGCTGGACAGTAAAGGGATACATACGTGACACGCCTCTTGTTGTTCTGTTAGAAACAGTCAAGGGAGGAAGTATAGCATCTAGTTTTTCAGAGCAATATCCGTGGAAGTATGGCTAGAAAAGGGATAAATCCCCAACAGCGCGGCGATGAGCGAGTTCTCTTGTGAGGACTGGGTCATTGATGAGTCGAATGGCTCTTTTTTGGATAAAATCAAGGATGTTGTGTCGAAGGTGATGCCGCTTCCCAGATGTGGGAGCAGTACTCTAGGATAGGTCTTATTTGGGAAACATAGAGAGTGTATAAGTTGAAAGGGGAGAAGCATTTTCTGGCTCGAAAGAGAAAACCAAGCTTTTTAGCAGCCGATGTGGCTACTGAAGTAATGTGTTATGCCAGCTGAGATCATATTCGAAAGCGACGCCAACAAGATCGAACATTTCATTGTTTTGTAGGGCTTGGCCATGCATGTGGATGGGGTAACCGTTGTCAGATTTTTTGCGTGACAGGGAGCAGGACTGGGTTTTGGAGGCGTTGAACTGAACAAGGTTCTTGACACCCCAGTCTAAGATTAAATGCAGATCTTGGGGCACAGATCTGCGTCTATTATCCAACTCTTGATTCGAGACTTGTCTGGAAAAATGAATATTAGAGTGAAGAATATTATCGTCAGCGTAACTGTGGATGGGATTGGTAGTTGAAGAGAGCAGGTCATTCATGTGGAGAAGAAATAGGGTTTGTGCCAGGACTGAACCTTGGGGGACGCCAGCATTGATAGGATGGAAGTTAGACGAATGACCGTCAACCACGACAAATATGCGCCGATTAGAGAGGAAGCTTCCGATCCAGGTACATAGTTTGGTAGGAAAACCATAAGAAGGTAGTTTGTTGAGTAGTGAGGCATGCCATACTAGGTCAAAGGCCTTGGAAATATCAAGAGCAACAATCTGAGATTCGCCATGAAATTCGAGAGACTTGTTCCAGTTATGTGTAATAAAGCTAAGGAGATCAGTTTTGGATCTTTAGTGGCGAAATCCGTACTGTCAGTCATGGATGATTTTATGTTTTTCTAGATATTTTAGAAGTTTATCGCCTTCTCTATAACTTTGCTGACAACAGAGAGAAGAGAGATAGGTCTATAATCGGATGGAAGGGACTTGGAACCTTTCTTCGGAACAGGCTGCCCACGAGCAGTCTTCCAGCTATCTAGGAAGATACCCTTGTCATAAGAGATCTGAAAAACACTAGTTAAGATGGGTGCAAGTTCTGGAGCGTACTTTTTAAGAACAAATGTTGGTATGCCGTCCAGACCGAATAACTTTTTGGTGTTAAGGGATAGGAGAATTTTTTGAACTTGTTTGACCTTAAGTATTATGTAGGGCATTTTGTGGGGCACAGACGTAGCGGTTAGAAGGGCGAAATTGAGGGAGGGATTAGGGTGGAATTGGCAGCGAATCGTTTGGCAAATAGTTCAGCTTTCCCTTTAAAGATAGAGATAATTTCGTTGTCAGAGGTCAGGAGAGGAAATGTGCTTCTACAGAAGTTTTGACTTATGTTTTTGGCAAATGAACAGAAAGAGTTGCTGCCGTTGGGACAGAACAGCACTTTATCTTTTATGCGGTTGTTAAAAGAATTTTTGAACTCTAAGATGGTTTGGTTGTACTGATTTCTTGCCTCGGTGAAAATTTGATGATTTTCGGGTGTAGGATTTTGGAGATACCTTTTGTGAGCTTGGACTTTTTTGAGCCTGGTGCTATCACAGGTCTTGGAGAACCATGACTTTTGATGGTGGAGTTTAGGTTTCTTGCGTGTATGTGGAATGAAACCTTCATCAATACCTGCCTGAATGATGTCTGTGATATACGAGCAAATTTCGGAGGGATCGGGAGTGGAAAATCAGACAGGGTTCCAAGAGAAAGCGGAGAAGAAGTTTCGGTAACCATCCCAGTCGGCAGAATTGTAGTGCAATTGCGTTCTGGCAAGATTTCAACGAACTTGCGATGTATGGAACAAGAGATAGCAATCACGCCATGATCTGAATGACCAAGGGGAGCGCATACAGATGTTAAGTATGGCTCAGGATGGGTGGTAAGAAAAAGATCTAGTGGAATTAGATTATGGGTAGAAACGCGGCGAAATTATGTTGGCTCTCTGACCAAATTGGTGAGCGGGTTGCTGATTGCGAAGTTTTCTGCCACTCTGCCCTCTGGGTCAGTTTTTGTGGACCCTAGCTATTCCTTGCTATGGACGTTGAAGTCGCCTAGGACTATAACTTCAGCGGAGGGAAATTCAGAGATAAGATAATCAATTTTTGCCGAGAGAAATTCAAAGAACTCATTGTAGGAGTTGTCTGATGGGGAGCGGTAGATGCAACAGAGAAATTTAGTATCAGATTTAAGGGTAAGTTTTAGCCAGAAAATATCGGGCTTGTCTAATTCCAGGTTCGGGAGTCTGGTGCAAGAAAGACTGCTGCGAACGTAGGCACATACCCCACCATGAAGACAAAAATATGACAGAAGTTCATAGCCTGGAAACTGGAGATTGGTTGAGGATTTGGGACTGATTTGGGTTTCAGCCATGATTGGAGGTAGTGGTGGACAGAGTCCAAATTGGAATTAAGTCCGCAAATGTTGGCAAAGGTTACCATACTCTTGGAATTCTTCGAAGGTTGGCCCCCCTGAGCACCCCCCGCCCGGAGATCCGAATGGAGGGGTAGTTTACCTCTGGAATTTTTTACACCTGGGAGCGCCATAATCATTTTCACATTTGTTTTTTTTTAAGAGTTGGATTGTTAGCAGAGAGTAGGATTGGAAGTGGCAGAGAAAGAAGAGGGAAGAGAAAGAATGGCAGTCTGAAGAGGAAAGGAAAAGAAAAAACTGACTCACGCACCCAGGGCTGGAAACATCCGCTAAGATTTCACCAGCTCTTTAAGTGGGTGCGTGGGTGGTACCTCCTCGGTCGAGGAAAAGCTCCGTCACCATCTACTGAATATTGTTACCACCTATAAAAATTGTTGGAAATCAGTATATATTTCTACAAAAATAATTATTTTACAAAATTAAGATCTTTACATTAAGTATATAACTCAGTGGCGGCTGGCGAAATTTTAAAGTTGTACCTGTAACTCTGTTGCTGCTTATGGGACCCATGCCAAGTTCAGGTTTTTTAATAGTGAGCCTACTAGGAATGTTATAGTAAAGAAAAAAATATTTTGTAATTTGAGAAAAAAAGGTGAGTTGGTTGGAGCCCCTCCCCTGGGAAAAAAGGAACACGTTTAGGTATTTTATTTATTATTTTTCCTAAACAAATTTTACACCATTTTGTGGAAAATTTTAAATTTGAAGAGAAAAAATGTGTTAGTAGAAAGTTATAGTAATTTGATTTTTATTAAACTATATTTTAGGTAAATATTCCGATATACAGCTGATGGCACATTTGTTCTATACGTATTTGTAGAACCAACGTATCATCAGCTGTATGTCTGAATATTTTTTTAAAAGGGCTTGCTTGCTGACATGCCGCTCTTTTTTTAAAAAAAACTTTCATGTGTCTTATGCCCATTGAAATGAAACCAATATTTTTTTAAAAATTTACTGTTTTATTAAAAAGCGCTAGAAAACCTCCTTTTAATTGAAAAAATAGCTCTACCCACATACCTCAAGGAAAAGAAATAAAAGCCAAATCGGAAAAATGATGATTTATGCCCTTTTAAAAAAACCCGATTCATTTACGGGCTACCTTTTTCATATAAACGCATGGCGCAGATTTGAAATGCAGGTTTAGATACTAATTGGTAAGGGACGCATCACATGGAAGCAATTGGATTTACCGATGGTATCCGTGCACTGCATCAAGAGCGTCGAAGTCGATGTCCGGCGCAGACGATGAGGACAGATGAACGCTGATATATGTAAATTAATAGAAATAATATGAAAATTCCATCTGTGCGATGCCTCCGGTACCGATCAGTGAACGTCTATCTTTCTATCTTAATTACGATACCGCCTGACTTAGTTTACGAAGTAAAAGCGTAGTGCGATATTAACTAGTATCCATTTCTCACGTGATTTAGATGCTCTCAATCATCTGTAAGGGCAATTCCTTGATTTTATACTATAATTATAATATATTTTACTTATATAGGTATAGAAGTTAATTTAAAATCATGAAGTGTACTGGAAATATATCCCACAAGTCTTTTGTTAGACAATAAGAGTATCTGCCACACGTCACCTCTCCAATAAACTAACTACTACCTAATGAAAACTTCCCAAATTCAGTCTTTTTCATTTTTTACTAAAAATTTTTGTTAAGCACGTAATCAGTCGTATTGTTTACAACATCAAGGGCCGGCCAAAATTATGAAGAAGATCAAAATGATTAAATTTATGATTTTAGCCACTGACAGTGAGTTTCTATAACTCTCAAATTTATCAACAAATAGACGAGAGCGTTATTCTCATAGCGCCTGTGTAAATTAGGGATTTAAAGCGTTGTTGAGGTTTCCTAGGAAAGCGGCGACGTACTATAGCGGACGTAAGAGAATCTTCAGTGGCGTCACATAGCGGTGAAAATAGCTGCGATGCTTATAACGCTAATGAAAATTGTAAAGCAAAAGAATATCGATAAATTAAGAACCGGCGAAAAACGCTGAGAAAGTGTTTTCTGTCACACAAGACACTGCTTTAAATATGACGTTACCATTCTTTTGAGTATATATCGTATCTCACCAAACCCTTAAAACCGCTTGTAATAATAATTATTCTACACACAACAATTTTTTGTAGCGCCATTCTCCGCATTTTTACTGCCGCATTACTAACGATGCCGCTTCTCAGGAAACCAATACAATTAATAGTATACCTAGTTTGGCAAGTGAGTCTGTGACAGGGACGAAAGGGAGAAATGCCGCAAAAAATTGCCAGAATATTTTAATAAATTCTCCAAAAATGGGCGTGCTTTATATTTTTTGCTGAATAAAAGGTAACAAATAAATATAACGAAAATATTCACTATAAATTTACTTAAATATTTAACAACAACTTTTAACAATGAAAACAATGGCCTTTTTATCACAGACCCCATAAACATAGGCAATCGCTCCTGGTGTTTGACTTTTTAGCGTTTTTCCATAAATAAGTTGATACATGATGAATGATTACGCCGCACCGCGCCAATGGAAGAATAACAAAGACGCTTGCTATCGCCACTCGTTTTCGGTACATTCCTCGTTACGGATCATTTCTTTTGCAATAAATGGATTAATTAAGGAAGAATATTTGACTGACCTGCCTTACGTTTCCAGTTATGTATCTCAAAAAAAAATAGTTTTAATGCATTAGTTTCCTTTTGTCTATTAATCGTCTTAAATGTACCTATTTTAATTAAATAGAATGTGCCTATAATATTAATAGTGAATTGCCTTTAATAATATTATAATGCTATATGTTCAAGTCACTAAAGAAAGTTTATATTACAACTGTAATGTAGATTTAATTGTAATTTAAAAAATCTTACAACACAGCAGCTTAGCCATAAAAGGGTTTTAATCTTTTGCCCGCATTCTTTAAATTCTTTTGGCTGTTACAGACTCACTTACCAAACTATAGGAAAGTATGACATTTGTTGGTGCGAAACTAGTCAAATAGGTTGTTCATACGAAAGCGGATGAGCAATGTATAGAAAAAATGGCGGAATCTTTTTGTTTGATTCATTTCTTCGACCTTTTCCATTTTAGGGTTTTTGATTGATCGAGATGATTAAAATAGATTTCAAAAAATCGATTTTTAAAGTGAAAAATCGATTTTTGACCGGCATTCTTAATATACGGCCTCAGCGTCCTACGAAAAAATATCCACGACTGCAGTAAGGTCCAGCATTAAGGTTAAAAGTAAATTATTTACTTTAATTATGAACAATACCAATTATCCTAAACGTTTAAACAAAATATAGGTAAATCACAAAACTGAATAAAATAAATAGGTCTTCTGGGTTGAGAATAATTACGTATGTACATATCTATAAGTTTATTTTTAGCTTTAGTTTCACAAAATGCTAAACATTCTTGTTAACACCCTGAAACTAACAATTCCCAAATTAAATTTTCTACGGGTTTCGTTCGCACCTGGCTAATGTAATTTATCTGCCCTAAATAAACGTTTATTTCCAACTATAGTTTTTCTCACCCTTTACTTTAAGCCTATATTTTCGCACCACTGCAGCAGTAATGGAACATCCATTTATTTTCTGTAGCTGTAATATCTCTTTTTTTGCAGTTCTAACCTATTTAGACGTTGCCTACTTCTAAATTAACCTATTTGTTTTAATTTATCACAAGAATAAAAAATTTTGCATTTTTTATATCAGATATTAAGCACGTTGGAAATGGAGATTTTGGTTTATTATATTTAGTTAATAAATTATAAAAATAAATTGGGTAATTTAATCGTTTTGGAAAACAAAGTTATTATCAAAAGAGGATTACAGAAAATCAACAATATTCCTCTAAACTATGGAAAGTTGTTAATACAATAACACATGGTAAATCCAAGGAAAATACTAAATTCTAAAAACCCACGATGGCAGCGCGGTAATGGATGAGGGTTAAATTGCTAACTTGTTGGTGAACCTTTTTACAAATGTAGGTAAGGGACTGGCAAATGAATCTAAAGTCAGAAATTATATAAGACCTTTGGTCAGGACGTACTTACAAAATTCTATAATGCTCCTCCCAACAGATATTGACGAAGTCAAAAAAGTAATTAATAGTTTAAAAAATAATAAGGCGCCTGGGTTAGATAGTAAAGAGTGATGTTCTCAAATTAATACTCAATGAAATTTCTCCACTCTTAGCACATATTGACAATCTTTCTTTAAATAAGGGACAGTATCCTGAGGCATTTAAAACAGCGTTAATAAAACCACTATCTAAAGGTGGCGATAAGTTAAATATTAACAATTACCTACCGATATCTTCAATTCCAACATGTGCAAAAATTTTTGAAAAGATTTTAAAAATTAGAATATCCGATTACAGTAAGTATAAAGTTTTGTCGGATAAAGAATTTGGATTTAGGGAGGGCCGATCGGCGCAGGATGCAATAGCCGAAATACCAACAAAAATGTGTAAATTTATGGACAAAAAAAAGCCAGCATGTTGTATCTTTGTCGATTTGGCCAAGGCATTTGATACTGTGGATCACGGACTCCTTTTGCGGGTTTTGGAGGGGATTGGTTTTAGGGGTACTGCATATCAGCTAATGCATAGTTATTTAAAAAATAATAGAAAGCAATGTGTAAAAATAAATCAGAGCGTTAGTGACACGCAGGCTGTGGAGTGTGGAGTGCCTCAGGGTACGGTACTGGGGCCAGTTTTATTCAATATATGTTTGAATGAATTGTTCTAATTGAATATTTGTGGTGAGATTGTTAGTTTTGCAGACGATACTGCTATCTTGTATAATGACAGTGACTGGACCGCTTTAAAAAATAAAATCGAAAACGATATTCTGATTAAATATAATTGGCTAAGTAGTCGCTTACTCACTGTAAACTCCGAAAAATCTTACTGTGTCTTCTTTACGTCCTATTCAAAATATCTTCCCAATTTAAGTCCTCTTAAAATCAAATGTAATAATATTGGAAATTCGGTTGACCAATAAAATAAAATATTTAGGAGTCACAATTGACAGGTGGGACGAACAAATAAATACGATAGTAAAAAAATAAGATTTATTTTATTCAGAATTAAATTTCTTTCGAAAGTTCTCGATATTAATCAACTTAAAATAATTTATTATGCTCTAGTACAGAGCCATATAACATACGGTATTGTGGCCTAAACAAGTTCCATATAAATAATTTGGAAATTATACAAAGAATGGTTTTGAAAATAATTTAAAAAAACCCCATACCTACCCTTCCAACACTCTCTATTCAGACAGTTTTTGGCATGTGTTTTTAGACAATTTGTGTTTAAATCTAATCTACTTGCGATTGGTCATGAGTACAATACACGCTATAGTAACCAATCAAATGCCATACCGCGTACAGAAAAATCGATTCTGCAGAGTAATTTTCTTTTTAGGTCCTAAATTGTTTAATATTTTGTCCCCAGAAATTAAAAGTGCGAATAATGTTGCTCAGTTTAGGAAAATAATAATAAGATGGATATGTTCAGTACCAAGATATCAAATTCACCAGCTTGTCGATTTTAAAAACATATCTTACACATACGGGATTGATCGTCGTCATCGGCATAAATATTCTCAATATCATTCTTTTTTCTAAATTTCTAAAGTCTAAATTTTGGATACACTATCGCATTTTCTTGTTTTCTTTGTACTTATTTTATATGTAAATGGTGTATGCTTATCCTATATAGTATGATGTTGTTTTTTACTTTTCTCCTTTTTGTTTGATAGAATTATATATTTTGTATTGTAAAAAAATTGAGTATAGTAAGTTTGGGTTCAAACGCGATAAAGAAAATAAGCACACCCATTATTTATTTATCTTTTTAAAATGCATCATTAGAATATATTGTTTGTTTATTTGGATAAATAAATGACTTGAATTTAATGATTTTGTTAACTTTAATTTAAATCCAAAACAAAGAATGCTGCGGCATTGCCAGCCGGGGAGCCTACACACCGTAGTGTGCGGTATTCCGGTACCAACTGCCTTTTTAACCCTGTTTGAAGTTAGTGATGAGGCTCACTAACCCAGGGGAACCTGACCCGAAATCGAACTTGGGACTTACGGATTATGAGTCCAACTCGATACCACGGAGCTACCGCCGCACAATGGGGTAGGAGGGCCACAAAACTGGCATTAAATCAACTACTGTTTAATCGAATTTCAAAGTTACATATTTTATTTTAGGGCTTTTAGTAGCCTTACATAGGTGGTCAAGTGCAAGTCAAGCTGGCGTGATGATAAGTATCCCGCACAGAAATTTGATTATTCGTTTTTTAAAAAAATCAATGTCCTAATTTTTTTAAATCTTATGGCATTATTATACACATCCTTTATTTTCATCGGCTTTTATACTAATATTTACGAGATACAGGAACGGAATATAATTTTTTTTGGACTTGTGAGAAAATTGTTATTTGCTAAAATATCAATACATTCCTGAACTTGAAGGCTGCATAGATATATTTTAGAAATATTTACTTATTCCAATCAAATCATGGCACACTATCTGGCTTTAAAACCTCCGAAACACAATACCTATAAGTGACGCAAATCAGTTCTAGGGGAATAGAAAGAACGCCAGCGAAAATTGCATACCGTTTTGATATGGGCTGTTTAGTATGCTAATAAAGTTTTATCGAAACAAATGTCTATATCGTATTTGGAATTTAGATTTATTGCCAGGTTTAAGGCTTCCTTACCCCAGTGTGCGCCGCATCATCAATTTTAAAAATTTTATATTGATAAGATTTAATTTTTAAGAATGCTGTTCAAAATAATCATTTTTAATGTAACTTTTGGTGTTCGATATACAAGGTGTCCAAGATAAGGAGGGCCAGTATGGGGATCTCGTAGAGTCGTAAATAGTTAGAAATACAAAATGGTTAAATGGCAAAATAGTTCAGTAATTAAAGAGCTAATAAAATGATGTTTCGAAATTGTTCGGATGATTTTTTATTTTCGAGCTATTTTGACACGACTAAATTTTCGAATTTTCAATTCGATTTTTTCTGGCGTTAATATGAATGGCTTTTCATTTTCGAGTTATTTTGAGAAAAATGACCTCTAAAAATAGGCCAAACCTAATAAAACTTCTTTACAGCAACTTTTAATGAACTTAAAGATTACCTACGTTATCAATTTTTTTATTCGACGTTTCGTCTTTGGGCAGCAATTATCAACTTAATTTTTTTAAACACTGTCCTGGATTTTTGATGTCAAATTTTAGAAGCCCTGTTTATTCTGAATTCAACAGTGTATCACACACTATGGTTAAATTATGTTTTGAGTCCTTTGTTGATCATTATTAAGAAATTTTTGCGATACGTAATTGTCTCCTAGAACATTTCATACATTGTTTCAACTTTTGTAAATTAATGAAGAAAATAATGAAGCATACCTATTCGTTTTAATTTTTTATTTTAATTATGGCTTGTAAATAAGAAAAATAATTAATTACTGTTGAAAAATATTCCAAGGCCAGTGTACCACACATTATGGTTTAATTAGGTTTTGATCCTTTTTTGACAGTTTCTATTAACAAATTTTGAGTGAATTTTATAACTAGAAAAAAAAAACATTAATTTAATACCAAACGAATTACTATTAACAATACACAACAAATACCTGGATGGCAGGTACATGGATGGCAGGTACTTACTTAATTACCTAACACATTCCTAAAATTCTTGTGGTGCTGTTCTATAAATGTTTTTGAGGGTTAAGACAACTCTAGATGTTTTTAATCCTTACTAACCATCTGGACAACAAATATTTTTCCACAGTAATTAATTACTAATTTATTATTTTTCTTATTTACAAGCCATAAATAAAATAAGAAATTAAAAAGATTGAGTACGCTTCATTAAATTGCAAAAGCTAGAACAATGTATGAAATGTTCTAGGAGACAGGTCTGTATCGCAAATTTTTTTTAATAATGGTCAAAAAAGACTCAAAACCTAATTTAACCGTAATGTGTTGTACACTGTTGGATTCAGAATAAAAAGGGCTTCTAAAATTTGACATCAAAAAATCACTGCCATATTTAAAAAAAAATAAAGTTGATGATTGCTGCCCAAATATGAAAATTCGAATAAACAAACTGATAACGTAATACTTAAGTTCATTAAAAGTTGTTATAAAGAAGTTTTATTAGTTTTGATCTATCCTTTATATTAACGACAGAAAAAAATGCGATTAAAGGCATAATTTTATTACTTCTTTAATTACGCTACTTTTTTCTCATTCAACCAATTTTGTATTTCTAGCTATTAACAAGATCCCTATACTAGCCCTCCTTATCTTGGACACCGTGTATATCTTCCTATGCAAAAACAAAAATATTTTATAAATCTCCGTAGACATTCCGGTTAAAAGTATGACAAAATATCTACAGTATGTCCGCGGATGGGGTTTAGAAAAGGACAAATTGACCAAATTTTGCAAGATACTAAGCAACACAATAAAGATATCTAAATTTAAAAACTCCACCACCATATTCAACACATTTTTCTAATAATTGCTTCCTAAGATATCTAAAAGAATTTCTGATTTCTTCCTGGGATCTTAAACAAACAGCCAGGGTAATTCTGCCTTCATGTCAATATTATTTGGTATTGGAGATGGAGTGGCATAAACAATTTGTTTTAAACTGCCCCATAGAAACATATCTTGGTGGAAATACATTATATGGCGATAATTAAATAAATTTTCGAGTTCATCGCTAAAAAATATATCCAGCATTTCTAAGTAAGATATTCTATTGCAAGCGTTATTAACCGTACGTTCATTTTTGTAAAATATTGTCTTCGCCTTATCACTCTAAATTCTGGGTTTTCTCGGGACCAGTCCCTGATATGCTGGGATGCTAATGTTCCATTAGTAGAAAAAGTACATTCATCAGAAAACATAATAAATTTATAAAAATGGATATTTCCGCTTAAAATTTAGTCTCCCACCCACAAACAAAAATCTAGTTTTTTCGCCTCATCTTCGTCTTGCAATGTTTGGTTGAAGTGGGGTTTGATCGGAAATAGTTTTTTATCTTTTAAGAGTATCTGAAAATGAGTTTTTTTACAAATTCTAGAAGATATTTTGCACAGTTTCTAAGTGACATCGCCGGAGTTTCTCTAAGAAACTGAAGAACTTAAACTGTGGCAACATCGTTTTGGCCATATTTCTTCTTCTTCTTAAGATTCAAAACCAAACCAGTTCTTTGGAACCTTTATAATTTAGATTTAATTTTTTTGTTAATTCGCCACTATCATTTAGATTGGCTTTTATTTCGATAAAAATAAAATTCTTAAGAATTAACGACATCAGTGTTTTTTCCTTTAAAAATCAAATACTCTACAAGAACTTCAAAATTATTAGCTCTTAAGGTAACCATAAGCAACCACGTAATTAGATTCCAGCATGAAACCATTCTGTAATAAAATGACAAAAAATGCCGCCGTGGAGCGACCAGCCAATAAAGAAATATGATTGATATCAAATACATACCCGTGCTCGGACTTTAAAGTAGGATCACTCAAATTTGAAATCGTTTGTTTTGCCGCTTTCGAATAAAAACATAAAAATGCCGACAAATGTCCGTGCCGCGAGATAAGCAAATGCAGCAGCTCGAGCCAACGTGGACTAAATTCGTGAATGTTCATAGGCTACATTTTTTTTATCTAAGACATCCCAGGTAGACTTCAAGCCTAAGTACTAACGTACCGTGGGTGTCTGAAGAGAAGGGAAATGTAGTCTATCGATATGGGATTTGAAGGATTGGAGGTTGGGACGGGAAGGGAAAACATCTGCAGGCAATTTGTTCCATAATCTGGAGACCCTAGGTATGAATGAGCGAGAGAAGTGGTCTGTTCTAGGCTTTTGTAGCTGGACAGTACATTAGCGCTTCTAAAATTTCTTATTGGTCAGCGAGTAAAAACAGACGACTTCTATTGGCCAGCGTTATAACCACAGTAATCTGTCACCATAACATCTCAATTATTAGTAGAAGCTGTTGCAGTGGTCCGGATGCGTAATTTTGGGGCAAAAATTTTGATTCTATTTCGGTATTTAATCGTTTAAAATTGCACAGAAGTTATTTAAAGTAAGTTACTGTTAAACGAATTCTGCTTAAGAATATAAAATTCGTTCATAATTAAATTGAATATAATATATCAGTAGTAAGCGCGCTCCAGTTTAACCTAAGAAAAATTGCAAATAAGCAGACTAACGTCCGGTTGCACAAACAACTTAATTACAAATTAAATTAATTTGACACTTGTAATGTGACAGCACTTATGTTAACGTCACTACCAAAGCTGACTCTGAGCGTCAATTAAATTTACTACTTGATTAAAAGTTTTGTGCAACCCGCTGTAAATGCAATATCAATTCTTGTTATATTTCTGCATGCATTATTTATGAAAAATGATTGCGTGGTAGCTTTTGTAGGGCAAAACAAAGCTCTAAGGGCGGCTTTATTGGAGTATTAGTCAAATCAAAGCAAATCATGCTTTATTGTATAAAGAACAGAATTCTTATTTACTAAGCCCTCCTGAAGTAGATAAAATGCACTTACACATAGTATATAGATTTGTTTGGAAATTGTTTCTTAGTATGTTAACTTTTGTTCTACTTAAAATTTTGGGCCAAATCTCGGCAGCTACATATTTTGGGGTCAACAATTCGCGTTAAACGGTTTGTTTCCAGCAATTCCTTACCAACTTCAGAAAAATGTATTATTTTTTGGTGATAAATTACAGTTACAAATTCATTTAAACAATGCATGGAACTGTCAAAATTAAATACCTGACATAAAATATCGTTAGGTAATAATAATAATGCATATAAAACCTCAATGCCGTCAACAACGTTAAACTTATACTTAAAATAAATGTTTGGCCAGTAGCATTTACTTATTCAATTCACTGGTCGCAGATGTCCATTTCCTTATCTCCCGGCACGGCTCCTGTCTGCATTTTATGGTGCTTTTTTGCTCGAAACAGGCAGAACAAACGATTTCGAATTTGAGTAATCCTAGTTTACCTGAATTGGTCGAGTTAAAACAGCCAAAGCTGATTGTGGCAGAACAAGTTTTTATAACACAACTAATTAAATACATAAATAAAGTTTCGTCCTGGTACGCTATTATGTAATTGAAAATTTTTTTTTCGTTTTCGTTCTCTCCTGCGGAAGACCTTCCAGGTCGGCACCGGCAGACTGAGTCTTTTCTATAGTATTTTCTACTCTTTATACTTCAAAACGATTTTATACTGTATCCGATGAACTAGACTGCTGACGGGCGACGCCTCTTGGTCTATATTTGATATGTTGTGAAAAAGAAATGAAAAACTAGCTGGCTCTTGCATCTAAACAGCGTAAAACAAAAATTAAGTTGTTTGAAATACTTACCATTTCCTATAAAGAAGAAACTTAATGTAACCAATCCTGCATAAATTATACAATGAAAATCTAACCAAAATCCAAACGTTTGATTGCAACATAAAAACATGTAATGGGCTGAACTATGAATATCTTGAAAATTATCAAATTCTTTTCTTAAAATTTCCTGGGCACCAAACGCTCTAATAGTTGTCAATCCCCGTAGAGATGCATTTATATGAGAAAATACTGGACTTTTAGCTAAAAAATAATACGAAAAAATAAGGTTTTCAATAAATATAAAGTTGACTACACAGACATGGTAAAATATACTAATAGCAGTTACGTTAAAATAAAAAAATGCTTACTTGTTGCTTCCATTCTTTTTATATTCCTGCTAGTTCTTAAGAAGACGCTTCTATAAAAGTAAAATAAGGACGCAATGACAAAAGTTGGTATCAAAATCCATGGATCCACTGAAGCAATGACGACGTTTACAGCCAATACATTGAGCGCTATCTAAAACATGGTTGTGTTGTAATTTTACAAGGTTACGATTTAAAATTTGCAATAAGTTGTTTAAAGAACAAACAAAACGTAATCAGTTAAAATTGGACAGAACCGATCCAAATTTATTTTCTAGGATCCGACTATAACAGCTAAAAGTCTAAAGTGATAACCTCCCTATTGGTGATAATAAGCATATCAAATAAAGTAGCACTTGGTTAAATTAAATTTAAATGCTGAACAACTAAAGTAATACTTATGGATGATCATTATCCAAATGAGTTTTTGTGGCCAAGAGAAAAGCGGATTCAAAATTTGCAGGACTAGAAGCGGGGATTAGCCGCTAGTACTGTATGGTTAAGTCCACGATTGCCGTATGAGGGCAGACAAACAATAGCTTTGGCACTAGCTAAGTCTACTAGATTTAAGCATTTCAAAAGTATTTGCAGTATATCTTCTGAAAAACAGAAAGTTAACAAGGTGCTAGAGCTGAGATCGCGAATGCCCGGAATTAGCCCAGCGCAAAATGCTTGGTATCATCTATGCAGGGAATACGATCAAACAGCTATGCAATTAATTGTACATTTTTAGTGTTGCGTGAAATGGAACACTTATTTAAGCACTTCGGTATCCGTTCGTCTAGGTCTAGGCGATTTTCTCTGAAGCTATTCGACGTAAAAATTTGAAATTTAGAGAAATAATAATAAAAATGAGATTTTTGCAAAGGCTGTTGGTGTTAAGTAGAATCATGAGGTATTTTGCAATAAAATCATAAAACTTACATACGTATTTTGCTAGATTAGGAATTTATTTTTTATGACAATTCCGATAAAACTGTCAAAGTAGACAACCAGAAATATTTGCACAAAACAAAGGTGGCTGTGATAAAATGTTTGAACATATTCTTTTTTATTGCCAACAATATCATTTTTGTGTCTTTTATTAATGCCCCTTTTGCTAACAAGGATAGAAAGATATTGTATTCCGTTGGGAATTTTATTAGGAAAGAACAGAATTTTGCAGTGAAAAATGTTTAAAAGTAGATAACCAGCAATACTTCCACAAGCGAAAAAGGTATGACAGAGATAGAGTGTTTTAGCCCAATTATAGTCGTGAAGTATAAAAAGTTTAATTTTGATTCTGGGGATAAATTTCAGGGGGTAAATCGGGAAATGGAAAAAAATTTTCAAGGGCATCGGATAGGGTGTTAAATAAAGGCTTATTGAAGCACGAATTCAACAATATATATATTATGTATTTTTTATGCATATTTTAAACATTTTTTGAGAAAAACGCTTAAAAATTGCTGTTCGCCATCCTTATCACCAAAAGGATTGCTTAGAAAATCTGAAAAAAATCTTGAACATTAAGAATTATGTGTAGATTGAACCACAATTATCAGGATTGGAAAATTCTAGCGCGATCAATCGTTATAAACAATTTAATTGTTTATTTTCTTATAACTGCTGAACCATTGGCTTTAGAGAAAAAGTTTTTCGACAAAAAATATTTCTCACGATGTAAGGAACAACTTTTGTCCTTACACGCTTTTCAAAACTTTCAATTGGGCTCAGTCGAAACGCCCCCACTGAGCTCCGCTCATCCGCGATGTGATACAGCGTTGGTGCTGTTAGCGGCGGGTAGCGCGTAACACTAATTGTGCCAGTATAGCTTGATTAGCTTGCACTTAACCGAATTATTAATAAAATCGAGAACTTCCTTAATAGTTTTGCCCTACTAAGTAACAGTTAAAGATAATTAATTAGCCATTAGACTCTTCTTATTGTGACAAAGAATTATTTAAGAATGTCAAAGTCTTTTTTTAAAAAATATCTTGACCGTCAAAAATAGGCATTATGTTCTGAAAAATAATGACAAAAATTGTTGTATATAAAATGGTTTAATTTTTCGTGTTTTAAAAGTAATTAGAAATAAAACCTAATCAAATGTAGCTCTGTTTCGTAATATCTTAAAGAATATACAGAAAGTTCTCAAATTGTCAGTGTTCAGAGTGCCAAAATAAACTTTTGGAAAGAAAATTACAAAGGTAGTATGAAAATGGGATTTAGCAGTGAAAACGGTAAAGTTAGGTACTACATTTTTCGTTGAATTTTTATTAAAAAGTATCATTTGTTTAGTATTTTTAACGTTATCCAATTTACTCTTATAACATACACACCTGTACTGTGTCCATAAGAACATAAGGTAGCTTTTCATCTATTGCCCCCATGTCTTTCGAAAACCGGTTGAGAATCCTTCCAGAGCAGTTTATATTAAAAAATCTCATAGTAGCATTTATCATCCTGAAACATTTATTTATGGTAAAATAAAAAACTGTTTGCTTTTTCTTGCTTCGCCCGCGCATAATTTATATCCTTTATGTATTATTAAACTGATATTTGTGACATACCCTACACAGCGTGTTCAGAAATCATCTTAAGAAATGGGAAACTTTTTTATTTACTTTATAGAAAAAAGTTATTCTTCATAAAAAGTTCTGCTTGTCGAGAAAATAACCCTCACCACTCTCATTAAAAATTTTGACCCAGCATATACGGGGCGTCAAAAAAAGTAAAAACGAAAAGTGCCATATAGTAGAAGCAAAACTATTTTTAATTTTAATTTCAAAGTACAATAACGTAAGAAAGTGTCGTCCAAAACCGAAAAGTGATCGAATATGAATTTTGACTTTATGGTCATTCATATTTACCTTTGAATTTTTTTATAAAAGTGTTTTGAAATACATGTTTTTTGAATAACATATTACCAAAATACACAACAATAGCATTTTATGAAATACTACACTAAGCTTCAACCTGACCACCGTTTCTTTCCATACAAACCATTGTATGTCGTCCAAAATTCCGCCACTGCATTTCTAGCTATCTCACTGTGGTCCGAAAAATTATAAAATCGAGAATAAATGGTATTTTTTTTAAGTACTTATAAAAGCACCATATTTTGCAGGTAACCTAAAATATTTTCAAAAGAAGTGTATTTTAAAGAGATTTTACTACACGTCAGAGCCTCGTTGTGCGTCATTTGGAAGCTCGTGGTAGTAAATAACTTTGTCATTTGTCACGCTTTTCGTTTTTAAAGTTATTTTATGGCGTTTTTAATTTTTGTTTGTTGGAAAACAACTTTTCCTTGTATCAAGAAATCTTTTAGTATTTTTACTTTGCCTGGTACCTACTAACATAGACTGTGAAAGACGGCGAAATTTAAAATTATTGGACAGATGAAAGAAGTCGAATGACTGTTTCAACACTCGAAGAGGTTATGAAGGTAGAGTATATAATTAATTTAAGTTGTGAGGAATTTTGTTTAACAATTAAAGATGATATAAATAAACCTGTTAATAAAACCAAATCTTTTGTTAAAGTCTGGGCAACGTGGTGGCCAGTCAATTTCTCAGACTTCACGTCGGCGTCGTTTGCCGGGCAGCATATTTACAGATGCTAGCATGTGTTGACACCAGGGTGTTGAAATTAGCGAGGGTTTGGAAAAACAGTACATTTACAAATGCTAACAGATTTGGACACCAGAGGCGATCAGTGTTAAAACCAGTGAGCGTTTGTAGTGGGCATACATTTACAGATGCCAACTGATGTTGAAACCGGTGTTAAATTGACACTATTATAATTATATGTAATTCCGCAATCAGAGACTCAACTTTTAAAACTATTGGGAGAATTTTGTTATTATTAAAAGCAATTATTCCCAATTAAGATTACTTCATGTCACGCAGTTTTAATGTTTTTGATGCGAGTTTGTGAGTGTTTTGTTGGAGACACCGTGTTGCTAAATTTACAAGTAGTTTTTCCCACAAATTTTTATATCAGCTTTAAGAGGTGTATTGGCAACGGGTTACGGCTCTGTTAATATTTAATTATTTTTTGTGAAATTTTGGCATTAAACCTGTTCTTAGAAATAATATAATTTCTTCTTGTGGTCATAGAGTTGTAAAATACGTTCTCGGACAGGTTTGATCCGTTGTAGGTTTCATCAATATCTTTTTTTAATTTTTTATCTTTGCCGAGTGTTTTTACTGCGACTGCTTGACTCGTATTGGTATACAATTTTGGCAGCACCGCATACACCTGACATTTTATTAAAAAAGATACTGATGAAACCTAAAACTGAGCAAACCTGTCCGAGAGCGTATTTCACAACTGACTTTATTATGCAATTTTAATTTCTGCACCTTGTCGGGCCGATCTGGGTTAGTTTTTATTTCTTATTCATCTTAACATCTCACAAAACCAGCCTAATGCTAAAGGACATGGATCTGCTCATTAAACTAATATTTTATTTTTGTTTTGTTCGTTTGCTTTAATAAATATTTTTTTTAAAACAACGTTTTATTAATATTTTCCGTACAGGTACAATCATGGAAAAAGGTTATCTACTGCTCAGCAGGCGCGGCCCGTGAAATTTCAAAGTGGCATATCTCTGTTGCTACTTATGGGACCCATACCAAATTCAGGTTTTTTAATAGTGAGCCTACTAGGAATGTTTTGGTAAAGAAAAAAAATATTTTGCAATTTGCGAAAAAAAGTTGATTTTTTGAATTGACCCACCTGGGTAAAAAATTAACACGCTTAGATATTTTATTTATTATTTTTTCTAAACAAATTTTACATCATTTTGTCGACAATTCTTAAATTTTAAGAGAAAAAAATGTGTTAGTAGAAAGTTATAGTCATTTGAATTTTTTGCAACCGAAAATTTAAATTATTTTTCGGTTGAAAAAATTCAACTTTCTACTAACACATTTTTTTCTCTTAAAATTTAAGAATTGTCGACAAAATAATGTAAAATTTGTTTAGAAAAAATAATAAATAAAATATCTAAGCGTGTTAATTTTTTACCCAGGTGGGTCAATTCAAAAAATCAACTTTTTTTCGCAAATTGCAAAATATTTTTTTTCTGTACCAAAACATTCCTAGTAGGCTCACTATTAAAAAACCTGAATTTGGTATGGGTCCCATAAGTAGCAACAGAGATATGCAACTTTGAAATTTCACGGGCCGCGCCTGCTGCTCAGGTTATCTAACGCTCACTGGATTCAACACTCTGATAGCCTCTGGTGTCCAAATCTGTTAGCATTTGTAAATGTACTGTTTTTCCAAACCCTCGCTAATTCCAACACCCTGGTGTCAACACATGCTAGCATCTATAAATATGCTGCCGGGCAACAACTCTTGCAATGTGAGGACGAGCATTACCTTGCATCAGCATGGTTGTTTCCTATAAAGGGTGCAAAAGGAATGACGTGTGGTGCTAAAATGTCCCGAATATATCGACCAGCCGTCATGGTTTTCCTATTAACCATTAATAGGTCACTTGGAGATTCCATAATTATGCCACCCCATACCATTACAACAACACCCCCCAAACCAACCCCCCCCCCCCACCTAAGGCAAGACCTTGACTCGTCGGAAAATAAAATTTTACTCCATTCCTCGGAGCCCCAATTTTGATGTTCCCGCACAAATCATTATCATGATCAGGACTGCATTCCTTTTCTTATTAGTTAAAAATAATCTGTAATTATTTTTTTAAAACCGGCGTTATATCAAGAAAACTTATTTCTTTATAATATATTATTTTTTGTTTCTGACATGCAATTAAGGGCTTTCATTGTTTGAGATGTATATTACTATATAAACTAGATAGCGTATTATTCATTAAAGGTTAAAAGGATCGCCTTACATTCTTAAGAAACGTGTTCAAGCAGTAGAATTTTTTTTACAGTATAAGCCAATTAGTGAGAGAAAATTAGAAAATGCTTGTGATAAAAATGAGCAAACAAAACATAATGCTTTAAAAAGCAATTATTATGCTCACACGATTATAGGATTTGATAATTTTTCTTGATTTTTCTCGGAATGTAATAAAGTGTCTATTAATTTTATTCCCCTATGGTATTTGACACTGTTAAAATACTTAATTCTGAAATTATTATGTAAATATGATGTGTGCAAAGAAACAGATATTTTGTTTTGTACTAAATTGATATTCAAGTATTAAAAATCGCAATTTTTAAACTGTTGGAACGCCAACCAGAAAGCGTGACTATAGCAGAGAGTATAAAGAATATAGCGGGTCTCCCTTGAATTATTTGGGTGGGTTTACTGGTTTATGGTTTATATATATATATATATATATATATATATATATATATATATATATATATATATATATATATATATACGTGTATATTTGTCGATTTCGCGCAAACAAGAAAACAACCAAATTATTAGTATAAACATCGCGGAGGTTTATACCACGTCACAATACAAGATTTACTTTTCATTCAACTCCAAAGGTACCACATCTCATACGATACTAAGTATCATAAATCCTAAAAATCCCTTGGAATTCAATATTTTATATTGGTGTTTGTTGTGGTTTTTTTTTCTACCCTAGAAGCAATATACCAAGTAGAGATAAAATATTTGTCGAAATATATCCCTCAGAATCATTATTTACTAACATTGTGCTAAAGAGCCATTTAGATAGTCCAGCTGGAAAGAATGTTGTCAACATTGTGCCCTGAAATCATTCTTTCTTTCTTTTAGTTCATTGTTTCAACCGTTTAGTAATAACAATTCAACATACCTGACAAACATCGTATTGTGCATTCTCACTGAAGCCAACATGCAAAACTGATAAAATGTTATTGACCTGATTGTCGTTAAGAGAATAGTAGCTGCTATTATAGAGGAATAAATATAAAAACAAATACTGGTGGTAAAGAATATATCCTCTTTACTTCCCCCCTGATCAATAATATCATTTGATACTTTGTTGTAATTTTCTTCTAAATAAATTTCGTCAGAGTACGATCTGTATAAAGACTCATTTCTTGTGCTTTGCTTCTGTTCCAGATTGACCCTAAAAAGTAGATTGAACAAATATCAGTGATACTTAGCTTCCTAATGAGCATAAACAAATATCCAAATTAAGGCCTTTTTCTGTTTAATTCCCTGTAGATAAAGGTGTAAATTAATGGGTATGCTGGAAAACGATAATACATAAAAAGAAAGGAATAAAATGCTTTATTAACAAATCTTTTAAAAATATTTTCATTGATTTTTTTAACTACTAAAATAATTGAATCAAATTTAATGGTGATATTAGGTCAATAAAGTGATATGAGGTCATTTTAGTTTCTTAAATTTACCCTATAGTGGAGGTATAAGTAGTAGGTATTGCTATTAATTTGAAGAAATGGTCGCTAACATTTTTTTAAGAATGATAGCATTTACAGAATGTTTAGTTTTTTTAAAGTATAACATAACTCACAAATTTTCTGCAAAACGTGCCCATTTTGGAAATACACATATTTTACATTTTATCTTAGTAAATATTTGTTTAATTTTTGCTTATGGATAATTTTTAGTTCACCTTATAATTATAGCAGTACAAAAATGCTATTGTAAAAGTAAAAAGAAAACGTTGCATCAGTGGGGTCCGCAAGTCTTTCATTTATTGATATAGGGCGTTAAAAATCGTCAAAAATTTTTCTTGACCATTATCATTCTTTTTAACGGTTTCATCAGCAATGAACACGGTGTTCTGTATCTCATAAAAAATGAATCATACGTCATCTAGAGATCATCAAATATGCCTTGCTGAAATATTGGTGGTAATAAAAACTGGTTTTCAACCTACCAAAATTTTATAAAGTAATCCGCACTACTAGAACTAAGTTGAGTAATGACAAATAACAAAAACACAAACATGGTGCAGCACAGTCCGCCTGCTGATTGAAAGTAGGCTTTGTATACTTTTCCTGCTATTGAACCAGTTTCTCTAGTTTCCTTTATTTCAGATGGCTCCTCATCATCGAGTTGACAGAGATAACCAGATGTGGAGGCTGAAAATGGAGTAAATTTACGATTATATTTAATTATAAAAAAATAGGTAGATATAAAACAGGGTGTCCAATAGATCTCGTATAAAATGTTTATGATTCAAAAATTTCATCAGGAAAAAGTCGCCTAATAATATGAGGATAGTTCTTAGTATGGGGTAGCACGTTTATGACTACATCATGACCACTATAGACCGTTCCCTACTTACAACTGAGCAAATATGAACAAAAATAATAAATAACAAATTGTAGTTTATGATGGCAGATGCAAATTCTTTAAAGGAGTATTTTTTCGTAAAAGTATCGTAAAAATATCGTGGAATAGGGTGTAGCCACGATTGCCTGTAGAGAAAAATATATATTGGGTGCTACAAAAGTATTTAGGTGTATAATTTACCTCATACTACATCAGTTAAAAAATGTAAATGATTTAGGATCTACTGTGGCAGAGGATAAATTGGTATAATTTCTTATAAATAAACGGTTATTACAAATATCTGAAGATCAACATTGTGCAGAATGTCTTTGAATATTAAGATTATAAGATTTATCTCCGAAATTTAATTGCCTTTTTTAAATTATTGTTGTCGCCTAAGACATGCTCAGAGCAATAAAATATCATGCTTTAAGTATGGGATATTTGCCGCTTTTTTAAATAGAGCAAGTTTAAAAGGGAAGTTCTGCCACTAGAAAAAGGCAAATTTAAGATTTTGTACCTAATTAAGAATTAAGTAGTTTGACGAGCAGGCATACCAGTAATTCAAAAATAAGTTTAACTTTGTTATTGAATAAGACCTTCTCTGTAGGAGTAACTTTGTAAACAGTTTTATTGAAAAAATGTTGAAAAACATCATTAATGCAACACCACACCTGTTTTGCTAAAAGTGTTATCTCTTGCAACAAAAAAGAATACACTTGCAGCAAGAATATTAGAACAAAAAATTAATATCATTTAACGCAGCAAAAAGCTCAAATCGACGTAACTTATTGAACAACCGTCAACAACCTTACACAACATGAATCAAACTGCACTCCAATACTGATATGATAATATAGCATACCTTGATCATCGGTATAGTCGTCATTTTCTTCTTCTATTTGAGCTTTGAAGAGTTTGGAGAACTCTATTTCGGCATTTTGAACTTCTTGATATGTACCATTCGCAGCGATTTTACCACTTTGCATCACATAAATTTTATCGACGGATTTCAGATATTGCAGTTGGTGTGTAACTAGGATTGTACACTTATGTTTCAAAAATCCTAGAATAATTAATATTGACATCATTTAGCGTGTCAAATAAGTTATTAAAGAAAATATATAATTGTTTATTTATCAATTTTATTCATATCAAGTTAAACGCAAATTATTTAGTGATAAAAAAGCGAGAGAAAATATTACATTAGGAAAAGTTTCCTTAGAAGATTACGTAAAGTCTGTTACAGGTGACCTGGCGCAAAAAATCACGCAAAAACTTGCATATACAGGGTGTTTCAAAAAACATGTGCCATCGCTTAAAGGGAGATTCTCTGTAAGAAACTAAGAGAAAAAGCTCATAATATGAACATGGGTCCGCAGATATTTTGTTTCAAAGATACAGGATGTTAAATTTTTAAATGCTCTCTACTTGTTAAAACCAATGTGCAATTATCTGTTTGGGAAAACTAAACGGTAAGGCGCTTAATAAAATTGCATTTATCTCCTAAACGAAGTGAAAATTTCAAAAATATGAAGAGGTAAGTCTTGTTAAGAATTTAACATACTAGTTGACCGAGATGTGAAAATATGAAAAAGTCAGTGGAGTGCATGGTTTTATAAAAAAAAATTTCCGTCTTCTCATATGCACGCCGCTGGAAGACCTGTCAACGTCTCTTGATAGTTAGAATTACGCTTAATTTAAGTCATTTAAACTACGTAGATTTCATCTAAATTGCTGAACCCATTTTGAAAATATTTTGAAAAACCTGAAAAAAATTCTAAAATTTAACACCCTGTATCCTTGAAATAAAGCATCTGCGGATCCATGTACTTGTGAACTTTTTGCCTTAGTTTCTTTTAAGGAATCTCCCTTTAATCGATGTCACATGTTTTTTGAAACACCCTGTACATTGGACCTAACTCACAGATATAGTTCTTCCAATACTAACAACATAAAATTTTTCTTTGTCTTTTTTAATTTTATATATTTAGTAATATTTGGGTAAAAGCCAAATGAATATGTTCTAACTGAGATTATTCACAAAAGATAAAATTCAAGCTTAAAATCTTATATTTGCAGATACTTATGTTGAGTCAATTGTATTTACGCAAGCTTTATATTATGATAAAGAGTTTTGTTCCATTTTTTGTCAGTAAAATTTCAACAGATTATAAGTTCTTTCCTTCGTTTTAATTTGTTCTAAAATTTCTTCCTCCAATAAAATCCGAGGCTCTCTTTCTAGATAGAGGGGAGGGAAGAAATGAAAGTAAAGAGACCTATAGCAGTTTTCATCATTTTCTTGGTTTTCTGTTAACTTTACGTCACAAATATTTGTATTGGATGGTTAGGTTGTTTTTCGTCAGATTCGTATTCCTTTAAATAGTGCCATTCAGAGTTTATCAAGGATTTTACCCTATTGTACTATTTATACCTAACCTTTAGCATACTGTCAAATTCTGTAATAAATCTATGAAAGAGAAACACATTTTAAAGTAAATTTGCCTAGGACAAGTTTAAGTTCGGACACCACGATTTCCGGTTATTAACTTGCAAAATTAGGTACTTTTATTGTAAATTTTAGTAAAGCAACAAAGCAAAACTAGTAATTTCATACTTTTAAAATACACATGTATATCACACTTGGCGATTTATCTTTAGTCACAATATTCAATAAGGAATTGTTTTTACAATATAAAATATTAACTGAAACACTTGGCTCGAAAGGTTCAGCTTGCACTTGAGCGAATGTTTTTATTATGTATAATTACTAAAGCTGTCCACCGTGAATGACGCTCCAGTGGCATTACATCGCGGGAAACTCGACTGCAACAACAATTTATTTTAGCTTTGTCATCGTGTGTATCGCGTCGCTGTGAATTTGGTAGTTGGTAATATGCCGAAAGTGTGCAGTAACACGCGACTGTTTGCGCACAGTGTTGGAAGGTTCATATGGAAATTTCCTGATTTAAAATATAATGGGTCGCACATAATATGTGTGGTTTGTCAGCGCAGCTTTGTTGGCCTTTAAGAAATCTTTATGTATAAGGTACGTAAACAGTGCAACATATCCATTAAGAAAAGGGGTTACCCCCTTATACAAAATTTCATTTTGTTTTACTTATTATGCTGTGTTTGTGTAGTGTGTCGTTATTTATGGTAAATAAAGATTTCTCAGTTTTGGAAGAAATATAATCCTAAATGGAAAATAGCCGACCGAAGTACGTTGCAAAGATATTTATCGGTTGTGCGCGAATGACTTGAAAGTAATATTAGATCCCAGCGACACAATACCAATAAATTTTCCAAATTTAATGACAATACAAAACTGTGTTAGCCGTAGACGAGACAAGAGATTCTAAAAAACATTCTGTGGCCAGCGTTATGGTACGTGCACCGGATCCGCTTAAACCTAACATTCACTAGCCAGTAAAAGATTAGAAAAATGTACTAGCGAAACAATTCAGCATCTGATTAACTACATAACACAAATTTCAACTGTCAACGAATTAACTGATGTTACTTCTTAGTGATGGCGCCGCAGCTATGCTTTCTACAGGCCGTTTTCTCAAAGCTGCGTGTCCTTATTTACTATATATTGCGTGTACACTTCATGCCCTACATCTCAAATCAGAAATGATTCGCAAGTGTTATCCGAATGTAGATACATTAGTCGCTAACACCATGGATTTATTAGGACTGGATACGGGATGAGTTCACATTCTTTGAAGCCAAAACAAACCATTCTAAACGACACTGTAAACACAATTTGTAAACATTGGCCACATCTTATTTTACCTTGTATTTTTGTACAAAAAACACGTTAGAAGCATCACAAGATGTACTAAACGGAATAAAAGCCCTAAAATATTTTATTTTTCTGCTAAATAATAATAAATTTAAGTTAAAAACGTTTTCTTATTTATAGGTTATGTTATTACTAAAGGTGTTTATTTAAAGTCGCTCCGAGTCATTTATTAATCTATATAAATCTATACGTCGCACTTTTTCTTTTCTAGTTCGTTAGACAAAGACGTACGTGTAAGCGAGTGTTCAGACCGAGGTTCAGCCGTGTTCCTAAACAACCAGCCAGACAGCAACACTTCTGGGCTGCGTTCGATATCATCGCCGGGTGACACACCGGTGTGATTTTTCAACCTGAGCTCCAACACTCCAATGCTATTTTATCTCTTTCTACTACCATTCTTGATTCAATTACGTAGTAATTCGTAGTCTTGTCTATGTTCGTAGTTCGTAAACTGCTCCCCCAAGAGAAAAACAAAAACAAAAACAAACAACAAAATATAAGGCTTCACGTTCGATATGCTCACAGTATACAGATATCGAATCCTATTATAATAAATCCATGGCTAACACCAAAGCAGTTTTTCGTAAATCCCCCAAACGCATTCGAAAATTTCATAACCAGTGTCCTGGTATTCCAGAAGTTCTACAGCCGATTCTTACACGATAGTACATGGTAAGAGGTAGTGTTTTATTATTGGCAACATTTAAAAAAAAATGCTTTATTTTGCAGTTTGATGGTAAAGAATCAGTAGCTATTAGAGAAAGTTAGATTAAATTTCAAAAAGCACGAGTAGAAGCAGATTTAAAAACTATCCATAGTAATTTCGCGGAATTAACCGATGTCATAAACAAGTTACCAAATACTTCATAATCCTCTAGTAAATCCTTGTGAATAGTAGATGACGTGCAAAAAGTGCTACAGATTTTAATTGACGAGACAGGTATTTATGTTAAAGAAAAATTTTACGGTATAATAAGAAAAATTCCAAATTTTGCCTGACTAAGACATATTTCTAGTAACAGTGTTGATACGGATCCGGTAAATAAATAATAAATAATAATAGAGACCATTTCAACTACGCAAATATAACATCTGCAGATGTTAAATGTAACACCTGTAGAGCGGTCCTTTTCTGTATATAAAAACATTGTTTCGCCGCCACTGCTGTGGCACTCCAGTGGGCAGCTTTAAATTTATTACTGAATACAGCTTTAAATTTATTACAGTATACATTAGTCTTAATTACATTTTAAATGAAGTTAAAAATAATATAATTTAGGATCAACCCATTAGAGTGGAGAATTTAGGGGCGGCAACTTTTAATTTTAGCGTGCGGTGCTCATAATAATATGTACACAGATAAACAGACAAAGATTCTAAAAATGACAAATCATGTTGAAAGTAAATCTAGGTTTAGATCAATAAAATTCAGTACCTAATAGTTTTATAATGAGTGTCGATTTGCGTGTGGCGTTCAACAGATTGCGTGTGGTGCTCGAGTACGCGGGCATCACTATTATTGCCGCCCCTGAAGGGATCACCAAACTTAGTTCATTTTTAAAAATACAAATCTGCTGAAGCAGAATAGCTAGGTGTGACCTTCTGTTCAGAGAATGTAATCAATTTTAATTTTGTCCATAACTATTTTTAGCGTAAATTTGCAGGATCTGAGAAATGGTCGAAAATTTATGTTTTGATGGGAAAGGTGCGAATGAAATCCTCGCCGGAGAGGCAGAATTCAGAACTCTGTTAGTAATATCTTAAAACCCATCACACGAATTGAATTTTTTCCTGAAATTTTCTCCGGTATAAATTTTTAGCACAAATAGGACAGGGAAATAGTTTAGTTTAATTGTCACCGTAAATAAGAAATGCCACAGTATAATATTTAAACTTTTACTCACCTACTATACATTCTTCAAACAACATTTTTCCAACATGAGTATCAACAGCAGATAACGGGTCGTCCAACAAATATATATCCACATCTTTGTATACTGCTCGAGCTAAATTTATTCTCGCTCTTTGTCCACCACTAAGTGTTACGCCTCTATCTCCAATTATACTTCTATCTCCATATGGAAGAATTTCAAAATCTCTTTCCAGTGCGCAGGCTTTAACGACACGTTCATAACGTTTCAAATCAAACGGTTCTCCAAAAACAATGTTTTGCCTTATGGTGCCTCCAAAGAGCCATGGCTCCTGGGACGCATAGGAAATTTTTCCAACTATATCTTTAAACCCTTTGTTTATGGAAAGTTCCTTCATGATGACGTGAAGAATTGAAGTTTTCCCTGAACCTACGGCTCCAACAATAACGGCAAGCTGTTTCGGGCCTACGTTAAAGTTTATTCCGGACAAAGTATTTTCATTAAGGAAAGCATTCCATTTGGCTGATACATCATGAAGATATACTCCAACAGATTTCTTACTTGCAGTATTAATAAGAGGAGTAGAGGAATGAATAATTTTCTTTTGACTCTGCGTTATTTGTGGCATTTTAACTTCGTGAAACATTAAAAACATTTCAATTCTTTTAACTGATACCCAGGTTTCGACCACGTCTGATACTGCTTGAGGAAAATAACCAGTCATAGCTCCCTTAATGATGTTGTAAAAAGACTGGACAACATAGACAAATTTAGCATTTGGTCGATTCCCCATAAGAGTATATGTAAGAATACACAGGAAAATGGAGGTTCTTGTAATAAATTTACTAAATGATACGTGCGTGGCACGTATGTATGAAGCTAAACGAATTTGCTTGATTTCCATTCTAAAAATAATAGACTTTTAGTTGAAACTAATAAACATTTAAAAACTCTAATGAATTGCAATTATCTTTTATTTATTATTTATTTTGTTTTAATTAATAATACATTGTCTTTATCAACATTCCATATCACTGAAAGAACATTGTATCCAAGTATTAATTTTTATTGTACAAACTTTTCTGATCTATCATTAAAAGAACACATATTTTGGAAACTTGGAGATGACTCAATAAATTACTCGAAAAATTGGTAAAAGAAAAATAGTTTTTACCATTGACCTTTGGCAAGAGGAGACGGAACTTGTTTAGAGCACGGATTGGTAAATGTGTTGAGACGAGTGGGACAGTAAACAGAAGTTTGGAAAAGGGCAATTTTCCCAGTTTTAAATTTAGAGAAGCTATTTTTATTGAGGTTAGGGACCTTCGAACTAATCCAAAAAATAAAACCAACATGAACTGTTACGATATTAATGTTAAACTAGTTAGATCGATTAAAAATATTATATTGGAACCTCTGACTAACTTGATAAGTCTAGGTATAACAAACAGTGTTTTCCCTGAAAGCCCAAAAATAGTTAAAGTAATACCTTTACCAAAAAAGGAGCCAATATAAAAATAATATATAATAATAAATGATGCTAATAATTTAAGACCTAGATCATTACTACCCATTCTTTTGAAAGTTTTTTAAATCACATTAAAAAATCAAATCGTTGAACATTTTGAGAAATTTAATATTTTCCATCGAAATCAGTTTGGTTTTAGAGCTGAAAAATCTACAATACAGCCTCTGCTCTTTTCATTCTTATGAACAAAATAATTGAAGGTTATTAACTGAATGAGGTTATGGGGACCGTTTTTTGCGACTGGCGAAAGGGTTTTGATTGTGTGTCCGATGGTTTGCTGATTGAGTAACTAAAATACTACAATTTTGATATAAATAGTTGTAAACTCATGAGCTGTTATTTAAGTAGTAGAAAGCAGTAGAGTGACGTGGGTCAGTCAAAAATGAAGAAGTTGACCTGTCGGGTACCCGAGGGATCAGTGTTAGGACCCATACTATTTTTCGTTTTTATAGAGAGAATGTATGTTGCACAAAATGATGCCGAGAAGTGGTTTGATGAAAATGGTCTAAATCTAAATAGCCAAAAAACACATTATTTTTACACAGCGGAGGCTAAAAAATGGACAGAATGAGGCGAAATTTACCCTAGATCCTATTTTATCATGGAAGAGACACACAGATTATATTACGGCCGGTAAGTGGTAAAGAGCTATTTTTGGATTACGTACACTGTATCCCACACAGTGTACGTAATGCCCGTACGTAAGTCCCGAGAGAATCATTACTAATGACTTATCATTCACTTTTATGTCTCACTGCAGCTGTGGCGTGGTGGTATGGG
Source organism: Philopedon plagiatum (assembly GCA_963971165.1). Lineage (NCBI taxonomy): Eukaryota > Metazoa > Arthropoda > Insecta > Coleoptera > Curculionidae > Philopedon > Philopedon plagiatum. Next base: position 38,158,004 of record OZ020189.1, on the reverse strand, counting down.
GTCACTCGATGCAGAGACGGTTTTTGGTCTTCATAGAAAGGCAATCAGGCTAATTTTTGGCAGGGGATATCGAGAGGATGTAAAGAGTACTTATGTTTCTGCTGGATTGCTTACCGTTCCTTCTCTCTTCATATGTACATCAATGTATCAAATTTGTTCAATCAAATATAGGTAAATATATAACACATGGTGAAACTCATAATCATAATAGCAGGGGTACAAGGGATTTGAAAATACATTTTCTGAGATTGAAACATAGCCGGTGTTGCATGAACTACTATGACACTCTGTTTTATAACTCCTTACCACCTGTTTTTAGGAGTGCTACTGATAACAAGGTTTTTCTTCGCACATTCAACCCCTTCCTGGTTGGTCGAGCATTCTATGGTTATGAGGAATTTTTGTTGGAAGATAAAGGAAGTCTCTGTTGATTGTAACATTTTTTAATGTAACATGTCTTTTTTTCTGTGAATGTTTTTCAAAAATTTAAAAATGTTTTGTAACAAAGATTTTTTTTTTAATTTTATGGATGTTGTCTTGGGATATCTTATTGAAATGTTGAAGTTCAGGGCTTGCTCAGAGATTTTTTGCATACGTATTTAAGTATTTAGGTTAATTTCTTGTAATTGACAAGTGTAAAATATTGGATAATATTAGCAACACGGCTAAAGTTTTGAATTTAAATTTGGATATTTATAGCCTTACACATTTTGCGTATGGAGGACAAGGACCAACCTATAATTTCGTCTCGGCGCGTTACCATTATGGCTTTTCGGGCCGTCTGTATTCCACCAAGCAAACGACAGTTCACGATAAAAAGAATCCATTTTTACATACAGTTGTAACTGATGCAAAGTTGATGGATAAAAGTGTTGTGAGGAAGGACCACAAATCACGTAAAATATCACCATACATATACAGTCCAACCTGTCTGGAACATGCACACACAAAATTACGCCTTTTAGATTCATCAGATTAATCAGTGACCCTGATGACGTCTCACGAAGCGACGTTGCTATTTTCACTCAAAATTTCGTTACTATGCAATGGAATGGAATGGAAAGAAATTACTCAAAATTTATTATGACGAAGAATAATGGCGTATTTGTATATTTTATTAATCCTTAGTCATATGCTTTCGCCTGTGCTATTTATGATTGAAGATAAATATTGATCGACAGTAATTGCGTTATTTTAGTAGAGACTCACAAAGTAGGTTGGGGACCATATAGTTCGCGGGGTTATAAATAACTTGAAAATTCCTGATTGCTTAAAAACATAAATAAATAATGCTATCTGTACTTGATTCCAAATCAATGGTTTTAACCTCCTCTCGCCATCACATTAATAACGATTATGTAAAGAAGTAAAGAGTAAATCACAATGCATTTCAATAATGAATGGATGGAGCTCAGGATCATTTAAAGGATACAGACGTCGTGCCAATGTAAAGTTAGCAACACATAGAATCAGGACCAGAGGTATTAGTTTATTTAAAATATATGTTCTTGTTGTATTAGTGTTATGACTTATAAAGTAATTTTTTTTAACGCGGTCCATATGATTTTATATGGTACAACCACCGTTCAAATATTCTAACTTCAAACCAATGTTAACCCCATTTATATAACAGCTATAAAGTCAAATCTAAAGTCCTAAAAACAAGTCAAGTTATTAACTGTGCCAAAAAAAAAAATTCGAGGACAACTTAAAAAATGCATTTTTGTTTTTAATAAAAAACACTTTTAAACGCCCTGTATTTTTCTATCTTTACCTGTGTTTACACAGTTTAAGGTGACACTTAGAGATTCCGTGCCCGAAAATGAGGTATTAGTCAACATTCTCAGAAATATTCTAAGGCGCTCCGGTTTTACCCCTGTTACCCCGTCACCTTTATTATTTTTTAAAGTCGAATACCAAGAGGACTACCGGACCATCATGCTAAACACAACGGAGAAAAACTTATTGAAATTGTTTCTGCCATTTCGAAGCATACCTACACGCAAAAATCGTTGATCTCAAGAGTTTTTTTAGGTTTTCGCATTTTTTTATGTAGAAAAATACCTGAAAATTTTGGGAACGGAAGTGGGTCCTGCGTTAGCAAACAGAAATAAAGAGATCATTTTCTAGCACGATGGAGCGCCAGCCCATAGCGCAGCAGTGGTGACTGAATTTTTAAACACCATGTTTCCTGGTAACTGGATTGAACCACTCGGTTGAGTTGGAAAACGATGAGATTTCACGAAATTAAGAAATTAATTTACAACCTGCCAAACCTTTAAATAATGCCATTTACCAGTAAGCGTCAGTAATACCTTAACACATGGATATATACAGGGATAGACAAAACTTTGTTTTATTATAAAATAAACTCATTTTTTTATATTTTGCTCAGTTTTATCAACACAAATGATATCGTAGCTTGCACACAATGCCCTAAACTATCTTGTTTAAAATTTTAGCTTGAGATCTTTAATAGAACAAGGCCTAACACGGGGTCGAAGAATAAATAACTCTTGTGATTCTCGCCTTAAAAAATTACTGTATAAGGTATTAATTACAATACTGTTAACCACAGGATGTATATTATTTATTTAAGTTTGACTCACCTTCTTATATTTTCAATAATAGTAGAAAAATAGTTTTCCCAATTATACATTTTAATTACTTGAATGCCAGATATAATTTCATTCATATTTCTAACCCTTTCGTCAGTTTTGACGGCAGTTTTAAAACGAAATCTCGATGCTAGCTTTCCCAAAATCACTAAAAAGAGAAACAAATACTATTATACAAATGTAGTCGTAAGGTTATAAAAAATTAACACCAAAAATCTTAAAATGATTATAAAATAATGTCGGTATACTTATAAACAACATTTCTTATATTTTTCAATGACTTTTCTGACGATTTGGACAATACTATAATTATATTTATATAAAATGTTTATTTGTATCTGTTATAAACTTTCCACAATTTTTGATTTTTATTAAAAATTGCACCACTGTAAGTCTAAAAACCTGATGAGGTTTAGAAGCTTGATAATCTTTTAAATTGTATGGCTCTCTCTTAAGTTGCTGCTTCAGGGTTTCGCAAAGCTTCACCGATAAAATTTTGCAGGAAAATAGAAAAAAGTGCCTGTTCACATAATTCCGTAAACGAATATGGGTGATAAAATTTTATTCACGATTTTTATTTTACACATTTATTACACATTTTCAATGATTATTCCAATTTCGTACATACAACCTTTTAAGAGTACCTATACACGGTGTCCAAGATAAGGAGGGCTAGTATGGGAATCTCGTTAATAGTTAGAAATACAAAATTGGTTAAATGGGGAAAAAGTTGCGTAAGTAAAGAACTAATAAAATAATGTTCCGAAACTTTCTAGATGTTTTTTCATTTTCGAGTTATTTTGAAAAAACTAAATTTTGTAATTTTTAATTCAATTTTTTTCTGGCGTTAATATAAAAGGTAGGGCAAAACTAAGAAAACTGCTTTTTAAAAACTTTTAATGAACTTGAGATTACGTTATCAATCGTTATTTTGTTGACGTTTCGTCTTTGGGAAGCGATCATCAACTTCATTTTTTTTTAAATACGGTCCTGGTTTTTTGATCTCAAATTTCAGAAGCCCTTTTTATTCTGAATTTAGCAGTGTGCCACACTTTATGGATAAATTACGTTTCAAGTCTTTTTTTTCCGCTATTAAGAAATTTTTGCGATACATACCTGTCTCCTAGAACATTTCATACGTTGTTACAGTTTTTATAATTTAATGAAGAAAAAAACATGCTTCATATTTTTAATATCTTATTTCAACTGTGGCTTGTAAATAAGAAAAATATCCAATTAATTACTGTTGAAAACCATTTGCTTTTCAGATGATTAGTAAGGATTAAAAACAAGCTTAGAGAATGACGGAAATCTTTTTGAACACCTGCTGCAAACATAATTTCTAATTATTTGCGGTTCGTTTTTTTATTATCCACGTATGCCCTTTGGTCATTTATTTCTTGTGTATTGTTAATAATAATTGATTGGTTATTGATATAATGTTTCATACTAATTATAAAATGCATTTCAATACTTTAATGAAATTAAAAAATGCGTAACTCAGTGCTTGCTGTATGACCCTAAAATTTTGTTAATAATGGCAAAGAAAATAATAGCGTAGCTATTATTTTCTTTGATAATGGTTAAAAATGCTCAAAACCTAATGAGGAAGTTTCTTTTGACAGAAAATTTTGTAGAGTCCCATGTCAGTTAATAGTCTATTCCTTAACTTACAGGTATTCGAAAACTAGGGGTGTTTTCGAATTTTTTTTTGGGAAACCAACTTTTCGAATATACATTTTTTTAAGAAAACGTGCTTTTAGAAAGCACATTTTTTCAAGCATTGTTTCAAAAAAGACTTCGAATATTCACATTAAAAACCACTTTTTTGAAAATAATTTACTACAGAGTAACATAGCAGACACAAGGAAACGTAAACCTGACCGAACATAAAAACGGTTCGTTTAGGCGAGTTCAGGATCTTTTTGACATTTTCTAAGCCAGTAGAGTTCATAATTTAAATTTAGAAAAACCTAAAAAATATATTTTCGGCAAATGTATTTTTCTATTGTGATTTCATAACAAAGCTTATCGATATCGTTTTCAGTATTTTTACAGGCTTTTTATGAAACCGCTTCTTTATTTTTTAAAGTTGGTAATGCGATGTGTTCTGTAGTCATGTATAGGTATAATAAAATAATTTAATTTAGAAAGGTTGCTGTGGTAAATAAAATTTGATAGTATTACCGACATAAAATTTTGACATAAAAATAAAATTTTCAAAATTTGTATGTCTTTTTTAATGTGCATTTTTTTATTTAAAAAAATGCAAAATAGAAAAAATAGTATAAAGTACATCATGTTTTATAAAGCTATTAGAGCACTGGTCCCGTTAGAAAACTCGTCCGCAAGCGGCTCATTTTCTAACATGGACCCCTGCTCTAAAATGATGCCTTATTAAACTTCTATACTTTAATATACAATTTTGAAAGATTATTTAAAAAAATATATTTTCGAAAAAATTTTGTAGACCTATTTCTGAAAAAGCATCTTTCGAAGAAGCTGTTTTTCGAAAAAATGTACTTAATCTAACATCAAAAAAGATGTTTGTTAAAAAGAAACAGAACAGTTTGTCATCTTAGTTTACACGTGACAAGACAAATAAATTATTTGATTAATATGAAAGTGTAATATTGTAGTTTATGCCTTCTGTTCATTTGGGGGGATATACGAGTAGGTACTTACGAAAGTACAATTTTCCTAAAACAGATTTTTCAATTTTTTTTAAAGCATTTTTCAGAGAACATCTTTTTCGAAATTACATTTTTTAGGATGTTAATTTGTTTCAACAACAGCTTTTGAAAAAGTAATTTACGAAAAAGTAACATACCAAACCTAAGGGAACCTGATCAAACCCAAAAAAGGTGCGTTTGGGTTTCTTCAGGGTGTTTTTTCGTCTTTTTTGTATTAACGTTTTTCGCGCTACTAGAGTTCATAATTTAATTTTCTAAATACCTACTGTTTCCGAGAAAATACCTATATTTTCGGAAAACAAAAAACCTATTTTTTCAAAATTATTTTTTCAAGGCATTTTTGAAAAAATGTAGGGACCTACGTTCGAAATGTGTATTCGAGAAAATATTTATTTTTGAAAAGTTTCGTTAATCCGTTTTCAAAAAAAAATTCAAGAGATATTTTTTGAAAAGAAACTATTTAGTCAGTTGTTTACTTTAGAAGCCAAAACTATTCGGCGGAAATGTTTTCAGAAACTATCTAAAAGCATGCAAATCAAAATGCCCAAACAGGCTTGCATTTTGTATGTTGTGTATTGATCTGTTATTCATATTTTTGTGGTATAGTTCATTTCAAAGAATCGGCAAATGTTTGTTTTTGTTTATAATATTTTGTAGAATATGTAGGAATGGTCAATGTTTATATTACAATATTTATTTTTATAAAATTTGCTACTAAAATCCTTTTTGTACAAAGCTTCAGGGGTAGGCGCTGTTGTTTTTATAGTTTCTGGGTCTATTTGTATAATGAAAAAGAAAAAAAGGGAAACTTCCTAATTAAACCCTAATGTTTGGTACAACCACTGGTCTTGGAATATTTTTCAACAGTAATTAATTGATTATTGTTCTTATTTACAAGCCATAATTAAAATAAGAAGTTTTTTGAAAATAACTCTAAAATGAAAAATTATCTAAAACATTTCGTAACATCATTATTAATTCTTTAACTAAGAAACTTTTTTCCCATTTATTATTTTCCAATTTTTTATTTCTAACTACTAACGAGATCCCCATACTGGCCCTATTTATCTTGGACACCGTGTATAATAACCATAACCATTCATCACAATAATCTGCTAACTAATATTTTTTAAGGGCTCGTTACAGTAATATTTTCAAGTAGTTCAAATGAATCGCGTGGATTCGCGAGAGCATGAACTCAAAGTAGTAGTGTCGGTCATACCGTCTTGGCTGACGTTGATGACTTCTGAATAGGTCATTTTTCCGATAACATTTTTGGTCAGCTGGATTGATGAGGGGTCCCTTTTTTCCACGAAATTAAAATCTGGTTTATCCCTCCTGTTTAAACAGATAATCCTTTGTTAGGGACTCTAAAAGGGTGAGTAGTGTTGGTTCTTCTGACTTTTACTATGTATTTTGCATGGGAGCAAAGCAACCTATAATTTCAGGTGTTGGAATCTGATTATATTGTTCTTTTTAGGGAAAACAAACCCTAATTATATTTAACCGGTATAATTAGTAACTCAGATGATTAATTATTTTAATGCATCTTTGTACGGCGTTCTTTTGAGAGCATGAGAGGAAGTTACGGTGCTTTATAGACTACACTTTTGATGATTTTTGGCCGTGCTTGGATTTATGATAGTTTGGAGAGATCTTGGACGTTTGCCCCTGTTTAAGCCCTTTGTGGTACATAAGTGAAGGCGTGCGCTTCACGAAGAATACTTATCAGTTTGCTTGGGTATTCACACTTGATGTTCCAAGGTTGCATCACCATCAAGATAAGTACCTATTTTTGTAATCGCTTAGAAAGGCGAAATGTTGAGAATGACCATATTTATTAAAAAGCTGATTCAACATAGTGTCCTAGCAATGTAAAGGAGTTGCAACATCCTAAAGCTAGTTATAAAACTCTTTTCTTTTCTGATACATCTAATTTATTTTCCACGATACCTTTTCCTTTTTTCTAAATTGAACATTTAATTTACTTTTAACGTTGTTTTATTATGTGCACTTTTTGAGTTTATTAGAGGAGCTTTAATTAATTATTGCCTGGGTTATTTAATACGTTTATATTACTGTAAGTGGCGCCAAATTAGATCTGTTTAGTGGCCCCCAACAATAATGTTAAGGAGTGTGCAATTATTTTTGGTAAGGTCATTAGCATGTGGCATTAATGAACTAAAATTAGTAACTCCCCCTCCCAAGTAAACTGTCCCACAACATTAGATCTATTCGATTCATATATCTTAGCCTTTACCATAACAACTAATATAATTGATGAAAGCAATAAATCGTTATAGGGCTATAGTCCGAAAGATTAAAAACCCAACGAAAAATTTAGCCAAGCTTTATGTCTTATTTTGACAAATATTATGCAGGACAATATTAAAAATCCAATATAACAAAAAGTTAAAGCAGAAAACAGAATTTTTGTCCCTTTACAAAACCATAGTTCGTATGGTTAAGAAAAAAAAATCAGGAGGGAGGTCAAAAGGATCGCAACCCCTAAAAAAATACCATTCTGTAAATTATTTCGAATCGGATTAGGAATATTCCGTAGCTCCAACATGTACGGAATTTCAATGAATCATCTTTTAAAACGTGTGGAATAAATAAGGAAACAAACCAAAATTAAAATTGTATAACCCTATATCTCAAAATCATTCAGGCATAAGTTAGTATAACTTTTTTTCTTATTTTTGGCTAGCAAACATGTAAAATTTTGCCAGTAAAATTTTGCAACACTATACTGGCCACTTTTTGACATTTTTCAATAAAATTATGATGCAAAATTGTTTTACCATTTTATCTTCTTTATATTGCATCTACTTATAAATTAGGTTTCGCATGCTTATTTCCGGAGGAAATTTAGAAGAATATAGTAAGTAAACAAAAAAAGGCATTTATTTTTCCCAATTTTTTGTATTAAAATAATGTCGAAAAATTTGAACAGTATCAAATATTAGATCCTTTAGTTACTTCTAAAATTAACCGAGCCGATTTATTTCAGTAAACACTGTATATTTTAATTGATAATATTTTTTCTGTAATTTCTGACTTATCTATGAAAAACTAATACTTACTTTGGACAGGAATAAACAAAGCAATTAAACCAAACCCAGACAGTGCTGTTAACCCAACATTGTAGTATAAAAGGTACATAATTAAAACGGTTTCCAATGGGGCTATCCAAAGGTAATGCAGGTATCTGATGCAGTTATCAAACCGGGCGACGTCATTTGACAGCAGGTTAATCATTTGGCCTATGGTTGTTTCTACAAGAGCTGTTTTACTTAATTTTAGTGTTTTTCTAAAATTTAACGAAATAAATATCAATTAAGAATCAGGTGTAAAATATATACGGCCAGATTCTCCAACGCTAGACCGGTCTAATTTGACAACCAAAAGTTTTAAATTAACAAGTCTAATAATAAGACAGCTAAGTTTTATAATAAGGACTTGTTTCTGAGTTTTTTCCCAAACTTTTAAAGAAAATGGCAATTTAGTACGTAGTACGTACTTTTAACAATAATAAAACTAAATTCATTTTAGCATTACGTTTTAAGATGAAAATGATTTGAAAACCTAGCAAATCGCTGAAATACTAGAGTATCTCATATATTTTTAACAATCACGTATTAATAATGACAGGAGAAAAACCTATGAAAACCTAACTTATCTACTAGAAGATCTTAATTTAAACCAGTACTAAATTTTATACCTTTTTAGTGAACCTGAACGATATATTTTGCACCTGGGGCGCGCGACGTGGCAGAAAAGAAATGTAAGAAATTAAGTAATTTATCTTCATTCATACTAGAGTGAGCATTTCCTAAAAGTCAATTTTCTCGAACACCCAGGGAAAAAAATTGACAGAAGACTGGGCTTCGAATCAATGTTTATTAAAGTAAGGTAGCTTAGATTACTACTAGCCCGAACTTTATTTGTGGCAATTTTTTCAGTTTATCATCTGTTTTATAAAAAAACTGAGAGCGGAACATAAAGCAAAAAACAGATTTTGCAAATACTAAAGTTCTAACTTAACTCTTTATTTGTATTCGAATTAAAAGCAATACTTAGGACAACTATATCAAAATCGATTCCTTCATAAAAACAACTTATGTTTTTATGAGGAAGGCAGTCTAATAATTTTATTTCCGCAGGAATTAGAAGTGATGACTTTTTTGATATTCTTTTAATCAAAATAAGATCATGAACACATTAGTTTTCGTAAAGAAAACACTTTGTCTATTTCTTTTTTAATTTCAGATCGTATGCTTGTTGGTCGAGAATATTTAGTAAAATCTACAGTATTTAAGAAAATCAGTATTACTTTGCTTATTACTGGCTGCAAAATGCAGTGGCGAGCCTAGGTGGGAGCTAGGAGAGCAGTTATCCCCCCCCCCCCGCCCCAAGATCATGGCGCCCCTAGAGTTTCTTTGTTTTATAGCGCATTTGCGATATTTTCATACAAGTTCACCCCCATGGTGAACTGCCTCCCAGCCCCAAAATGCTAGGTACGCCACTGGCAAAATGGTATGCAAACAAGTTATTTAAAATTAAATAAAATTATGCTAGTTCAGAATTGGTCTTTACTATGGTGACAGCTGCATATATTAAATAAATAAAGACATAAAATATTTTCATATTCAGTTATTTATTAAATACCTAAGTTATAAAGAGAAATATGATTTTTCTAAATACAAATAAAAGAGCAATCCTAAAAAATCGATTAGTCCATGCCTAAGGGTGCAATTATGTTGGAGGTGCGATAAACGATAAGAGCGGCGATACTAGCGACGGGGAAAGAATGATTTCATTATTTTGTAAATTTTATACGAAGTCATTTGAGACAACCCAAAAATTGGGGTATGATGAATTTACCACGTCGGCGTCGTCCATTGAAATAAACAGAAACAATTTTAATTGATATATCCTGGTACACTATCGAAGGGAATCTCTCAGCGAAAATTGTAGGCGGAGTATAAATCCAGCTCATCCTATTGGTTACTCTCGAATTTTAATTGGTCCGATGTCATGATGCCGTATTTAGATAAGTTTCTTTGGGATGCATGCAGGCATCGATTTGTTTCGAACAGAAAGACAGTGCGGTACCAAGTCTTTTCAAAAATTTCGAAATATTTTTTAATTTATTCTTGTTTTTAGTGTTTAATTTGGGTTTTATTAACTTTTGTTTTTGTGTACTGTGTAAACTAGGTGTAGTATTTTCTTTTTAAGTTATAGTTTATAATTAGACAATTAAGATGACTTTCTGGCGGCCAGTTGATACTAGCCATAACGAGACGGACAATTTTGGTGAGTATTTCAAATTTTTATTGTGGGCGCACTCAATACTAGGCACCGAAAATAAACAAGTAAGTATGTACAGGGCAATTCCTTCCTTATCTTTTTGGTTTGTGGTTTTTATCTATATTTTTCAAAACAATTCTTTTTATTTATACAGGGTGCTGCAGGAAGTTGGAGTGATACAAAGTATTCTTAGGGTTCGGAGAGAGGAAAGTGCAAACGTTTTGCTTTATGGATGGATCATCCTGTACGTTGCCTATATAGTGCCTACTATTTCAAAAATAATATCATTCTTTAAATCAGTTTTTCGATTTCTTTTCTTATACCGACGAAAAAAGGTATTAACGTTATTTCCTTTGTGTGCGATTAAATTAAAAAATACCAACTTTTTTAGCTCCAACAAAACACGAATTTATAAAGATAAAATATAAAATATAAAGATAAAAAGACCTACACGTCCAAACTCAAAGGATCATCCTAAACTCCTATTTAAGAGGTGAAAATAGTACTTCTTCGGAAATCCAAATTGTTAGTAGGTTTTGTGACTTACTAAACTTACCCGTGCTACAATTTTTATAGTTATTAAAGCTGGGGATGTAATTGATCATTCTGCTGAACGGAAACGAGTTGGACAAAAACTTTAAAAAATTGATATGGGCACCAAAAAGTATATTCGTCGCATATGAATTTTATCAGGACAACAAAGTTCCGACACTAGAAATGGTTCGGGAGAAATTAGAAGAATTCATTATAAATATAAATCCTCAGATACTTTACTCTAGGGGGAAAAGAATTATAATTCTACAGGCTGGAAGGGAGAACGGTTTTGTACCTAATGCTTTGTTGTTATCCGCCAAAAACATAAAGCAGTCTCAGCTGACTATCATGAAGATATGACGGCCGAACTATTTGAATAATGGGGAACGCAGCAACTTTTGCCTAACATTAAACTAAATTCGGTGATAGTGATAGACAGTGCGTCATACCATTCTCGACTACACACCAAAATTGCAAACACGAGCAACAAAAAGGCGGATGTAATAAAATTTACGGAAAGCAAGGGCATAAAAGCACCAAAAAAGAATTGTTGCCATTAATAAGCACCAAAATTTCAAAAAAGCATATATTATTGACAAACTGTTGAAATACCACGGTCATAAGTTTTACGTCTACCTCCATATTATTGTATTTTCAACCCCATTGACCAGATCTGGGCCGCTCTAAAAAAGAAATTGCGGAAAAACAATCAATCTCCCGAATTAAGTGAATCTGTGCTGCAGAATATAAGATCAGTAATTGAGGAACTAGACGAAACTGACATATGGAAAAATTGTGTATCCCACGTCAAAGAAAAAGAGTATTGTGTTTTACCACCAACTGACCCAATCATTATAAACCCGAATGATGACTCACGTTCCGAAAACACTGATAATGATGAATAGGTAAACGCCAACTTTCAATAAAAAAAGATTTGTCACCATACTTGTAGGTATTACTATAAGTAGATATTTGATAAAATACCTAAATACATACCTTTAACCCCACTACCTCATCTTACTTAACTATTTTATTTCAATAGGTAGGTTGGTAAAAGAAATCTTACAAACAACCCAAATGTTCTAAAAAATTGACAAATGCATATGAGCATGGGTAACTAAAAATCTATAAATAATAAACAAAATGTTTATTGTAAAAACTAATTTAATAAGACTATAACGCCGCCCATGTTTTACAAAGAAAACGTCGACTGCCGTCCGAGATTTACTCTTAATGCTATCTCAATTGACATGGGTTTGCTTGGTTAAAGTTATAAACTTTATGAAGGTGTTTATATCGAAGCGACTCGTGCGCGTCATGCAAATTCTCTCCACTTCGCTATTATCGCCGCTCTTAGCGTTTATCGCAGCTCCAACATAATCGCACCCTTAGGGTAAAAATATGCTGGAGCGCCGCTCCACGCGTCAAGCGCCGCTCCACGCGCCGGGACTCGAAATATACAATGTATTTTAAATCTATTAGCACATAGTGAGCAAGTAAAGCTTAGTGAGCAAGTAAAGCTTAGTGAGCAAAGTAAAGCGTCGTTTACTTGCTCACTATGTGCTAATAGATTTAAAATACATTGTATATTTCGAGTCCCGACGCGTGGAGCGGCGCTTGACGCGTGGAGCGGCGCTCCAGCATATTTTTACCCTTAGAAATGTTAGCTACGCTTCGACGGATTTTCAAAGACAATGTTCTGGAACAATTAACATTATGTAACATGTAAATGTAAATTTAACATGAACTTTAAATGGAACAAATGAAGAAAGGGTTAACTCCCTAGCTCTGACCGTAGACCCCTCCCTAGACACATAGAAAATTAACTCTCCAAATATTTACATAAAGCTGAAACATTGTAAGGCCTTAGCTCCCCAAAAGCCCTTACATAGCTTGCTAGCAGATTTTTATTAAAGACCAATTTAATGGCTTAGCGTTAAGGGCCACAATATTTACTTCTGTGAAGGACTAACTAAGAAATTATTTTACGTCCATTTGACAGAGTTTTAGCCAGGGGAGTAGAGGGACTGGAGCCCCTCTGGTCTATACTTTTTCGACCAGCTTCAGCTGCGGTCCTGCTGTTGGTACCGATTTAATTCTTTAAATTCAAATTGATTTTAACTATTGATTACTTCATGTCAAGTTTTGTGATTTATTATGTTGTGATTATGGAACCTTCTCCAGTCACAAGTATACTAGAAAATTATAAGAATCTACTTATGATGTCGTTTTTTGAATCTTTTATTTTTTGTAATCCTAATAACAAAAATTCCATCATTTTTTAAAAGGTTATCCATTTATCTATTTTTTACTTGTGCTGTGTTAAATATTGTATTCAGTAAAAGTAATTTACTATGGTTATTATAAATCTGTTGGGCATAAAAGCACTAAGAGCTCTTGCACACGAAAAATTTCTGATCGATGCAGGCGCGATACAACCTAAAAAATAATCGCGATACAAACGCGATAATGTCGCCATCCACTGTACCTTTCCACAGTAGCTTATATGAGGCAAAACACATCCATGGGCTACGATACGAACGCGATTCAGTTATTCCGACTGTATCGGTGCACAAAGTTTTCGTGTGCATTCAGTTTCAGCTATACATAACTTTAGCGTCTGGACGGTACCGAGAATATTTATCCGAAGGTAAAAAGCTGAATCATTCAAATGCGTTAACATACCTGTATAGTGTTTGCTCAGGTTTGCTGGGGATTGTTCAGGTTTTACCCAGTTTTACTTAGTATCTTTTTATATTACATTGTTTTGGCAGTGCGATTGATTATTTGTTTCGTAATTTATGAATAGCCACTAACGACTCATCAAATCAACAATCGTTCGGCAAAATTCGGGATAAAGATTCTCGGTACCGGCTGGACGCTACTATACATAACTAGCGTTAACGCTCAGACGAACGTCCAAGCTATAATGTCTAAAGCATCATGTCCTTAGGTCTGTATTTATGTTGCACTAATCTACACTTTCTATTTGTTGAAGTCACTCATCAAAAAAAATCAGTGCAGGTTGGTGCAGCTTCGTGCAACACAAACAAACAAACGTCTTAATTGACGTTCGCTGTCACGAGCGTCAATCAATAACCTGATGGTTCAAAGTTTTAACGGCCAGATTCATGACGGTACCAAAACCTGTCAAAACATAACTGATCAACTAGAAGATCTTAATTTAAACCAGTACTAAATTTTAAACCTTCTTAGTGAATCTGAAAAAGTTTTTGCCCTGACTTACTAAGGGCGTGTTCTAACGTTTCTAAACCTGGTTAACTGGACTGGTAAATTGTGGTAATATAGAGGTTCCTGAACCATCCTGTTTAATACTGATTTTGGTAATGACCAAATTATATCCTAACCTCACAATTTTGGTTGTGATTTGTACATTTTTATTTAGTTCCTTTTGTCAATGGTTCACACTTGTAAAAGTCACGAGTCTAGAGGGTTATTCGTAAAAGAACTTTTAAGTTCCTCTGGCAGCTTTAGCAATAAAGGTTTATAGGCACAAGGACCTATAAGTAAGTTGAAAATCATCCTACTTTTAATTTTATTAAAATTAGTATATTGAAACATACACATATGTCCAAAAGTTTGGAATATTATAATATGTTTTGACATTTATTGTACCTACATCGTTCTTTATTAAGAATAACGAAAAAAGCAATTGATTGTAAATAAAGATTATTCGAATCTAACACATTCTTGTGGCTTCAGTGGTTAAGTAGTAAAGTGTTATAAATTTATTTTGCAATTAAATCGCTTTACAATCCCTAAGGATGTTATATCGTACATTAATAGAGCAAGAAGAATTGCTCTATTGCAACATGGCATTAGGAAGAGTGAAATAGGTGAAATTGTTGATGTTACTCAGGGAGCTGTGTCAAAAATTTAAAAAAAGTTTCAGGAGACAAACGATGTTAAGGATCGTCCAAGAACTGGTAGAAGAAAAGTTACAACTGCAGCACTAGACCTACAAGTCTTCATAACTGCCCGAATAAATCCAACGCTCGCAACATCTGCATTGGCAAAGGAGCTTGCTAGACTTGAAGGCATAAAGGTGTTAAGGCAGACAATATCACGTCGACTTTGGGCTACCAATTTACGTCGTAGAAGACCCTCGCGCGTTGCTAAATAATTAACACTTGTGCAGAAAAACACAAGGTCGCACTGGGCACAATGAATGGCTATAGGTCCAAACTGGGATAATGTCATGTTCTCTGATGAGACTAAAATTGGGCAGGTATCCAATTCAAAACCTACGCTAGTTTAGACAGTTACAGGGCGACACGCGAGATTGGCTGCAGCTCAACCCCGTGTTCCGTTTTAACAAGGGAGTGTCATGTTTTGGGGTGGCATAATGAAAGGTTCACGAACTCCCATAAAAGTTTTGGAGAGGACAATCACAAGAGTCTTATGTATTAATGTAGTGCTAAATGACGCTAAAATGACGTACAGTCTTTTTCAAGGTGACATTGGCCAAGAATTTATATTTATGGATGATAATGATTAATGCACCCCCTAACCGAACAGCAGCTGTCCAAAGTTTTGCGAAGAAGAGGCAATAACTTGATTAAGATGGCCTCCAAATTCTCCCGATATGAATATAGAACGTGCTTGGAATATACTAAAATCTCGTATGAAATAAAAACAACTCCTCAATAACTCTACTAGAATTAAAAATAGGGAAGAATGGAAAAGAATTCCACAGGCTCAACTCGATCACTTAATCGACCACAAGCCAAGGCGTTTACAGGCTTATATTGATACCCATGGAGGAAATACGAACTATTATGGTTTATCTAGTCTGATTTGAATCACTTTATTTTTCAGCTATTATACCAGGACCGATCGGTACTATGCGCCTTCACGAAAATAAACAGTTAAAACATGCTTCCAAATTATTTTGAAAGTTACCACCAATCGACAAATGAAATACTGGTCGTCGGCACGAAGTTGCCTAAAGGGTTTCTCAGTAATTATTTTCGCGGGCCATATCACGCCCAGCGGACCCCCAACGTGCTTTGAAATGCATGCAGCTGTTTAGTTGAAAATCCATGGGTGGCGTGCGTGGATGTTTGTTGACTATCTGTATTTATAGTGTAAGTAATTAATACAGTATAAAATATTTTTAAATATCTATGACGCCGCCCTTGCTTCACAAGGAAACCGCTTACTGTTGGTCAAGATTTACTTTTTATGGTGATTCACATCAGAATGGATTAACTATACTTTTAAAAAAGCGACACCATTTAAGTAACTTTATAATTTTTTTAATTGGGTCAAAAATTGTTATTTTATAAATTTTAAGAAAATAAATTTTATTGACAGCACTTTTTTTCAGAAAGAGTTTTACTTCATGACACCAACATTTTAGAAAATAATATTTCTAAAAACAAAAAAAGAAATAAAAAAATATAGGCATAAAGGGCCATTCATAAATTACGTAACGCTGAAAGCGGGGAGGGGTTCATCTGGTCGTTACTAGCCGTTACGGAGGGGTCTTGGGGTGTTTAAGGCACCGTTACATAACTTTATCCATTACAGTTCAAATACGCGCTATTTACGGATAAAATTAGGAGGGTGATAGGATTTTGTAGTTACGTAACTTGGGGGGATGGGGTCAAAGGCTGCATTACGAATTTTGTTATAATGTGGAGGAGGGGGTCAAAATTACTCAAAATAAGCTTTACGTAATTTATGAATGGCGCCTAACTACAAGAAATCGAAATATTCAAAACTTTTGGACAAATGTGTATGTATATTCCATTGTGGCTTTTAACTTTAACCATTAGTAATTTAATCTTTTTTTTCAAATCATTTTCCCTCTTAAACGCAACAATAAAATGACATAAATGGCATTTATTTACCAGGAAACCGATTCGCTAGCCTTGCAGCGGTAACAGTTTTCACAAATAATCTTCAGAAAGCCCTGGTGTGTATAATAGCTCTGTTCGCACAAGAATCACAAACCAGTCAGAGCCAATGAAATTAGCAGAAACCAGTCGGGAAACTGTCATGTTACCAAATAACTGAAACTTGATTGACCAGGATAGGTTTGTGATTTTTCTACGAATAGAGCTATTATTACCGCTTTTTCAGGATACCAGTATACACGGGACACCAAAACGTGACCAGAGTTGGAAACGGAATACGTCCTGAATATATAAATGACAATCTGTTTTAAATTCAACTTTAACATAATCTAACCGTGTATGCATAAAAAACATGTTGATGTATTTAAAAATAATTTTAATGTTTAGATTTTATTTTTTAATAATTATTCTATTTATTACTTGTTTAAAGACATTATAAACAAAAATGTACATCTTATCTAATTTTTCTCAATTAAAAAGCCTCTATTTCGACCTTCGAAATTTGAGGAAAATTTAAAAACTGGATACTCACCTGTAAATAAGAGAACAGCAGGCTATCCTCATTTTCATTCCTAAGTGGTGACAAGCTAACATGTAACTATGAGATACGACAATAGACAAAAACGACGTTAAGATTAATATTCCTGCATACAAATAGGCTTCTTGTAGACTTACAGTAGTTTGGTTTGGGGCATAATAGTTCATTAATTTTCCTAATGCTAAGGGTTGTGAGAGTCTGGAACAAACATGATCCGTTAGGTTTTGTAACATAATGTTAGTCTTTTTAAAACACACATGAAAAGTTAAAGATAAAGATAGAGGTAAAGCTTATTTAGTAATTATTATATTTTTAACTTTGAATTTGTTTAAATCGTCTAATTTTTTTGTAAAAAACGTTTTTTCCTTTATACGATGACACCAAAATCAAAATTTAACCAAACAGACAATAATTCCATTGTGTCAAATATTTTTTAATAGAGAAATAAAAATAAGTTAAAGGTTTGTTAAAGAGAGAATTTTTTTTTGAACATTTAAAAAATTTACTATTCCTTGTGATATAAAATTTTATTTATTCTAAAGTTAATATGCAAAGAATAATATCAAGTAATGTAATCCCAGGATACGTACTAATTGTTAAGATACATGATCTAAATATACTGGACATAACCATAGACAAAATATATTTAGACCATCACAACGTATTCGCGACACCAGCTGAATCCGTCCTATGTATGGGCGAAAAAGTGCGTTTGTACGCATCTGGCGCCAGTCAGGTTTTTAAACGACGGTTCTCTCGAGGCATGCGCACTCGGGACGTCTCGCAAAAGTGGTTGTTGAACTCGATGACGCAACTCGGCGATCAGAACCGGGCCGAAAAAATCTCAGTCATTTTTATGTTATGGTATTTTTGGTTGGGGTGGCGCATATAGCGAACCTCTGAAGCTTGTTATTTCGACACAAAAATAGTCTTTACAAAGTGTTAAAGACATTTCATATGTTTCGCCAATTATGTATCCAACTTTTAAATATACGGAATTATTTTGTAGTCTATTTCTTACAACTAGTGCATAAATACAAATAGTTTAATTCCAAATTTAAATTATATCAATATGTGAAAGAATAGTAGGTAGGTAAAAAATATAATTTATCTTAAAGGCACTCCGGTATTGAAGTGAATACACACACGGAGAAGTAGAAATATTTATCAGTGGCGTATATTGAGTGCGGTCAAGGTGTCAGAGGCACTGATGGGGTGTGTGTGTATTAGGGGCATTGTATAAGGGGTAAGATGGTGTAAGGTCATATATAGTGTCAATGCCTCCTTCCCCTATATTGCATAAGGGTGAGTGAGTGTCCAAAAGGCATATTTGCTCTTTCGCCAAAGGGGCATTGAAAATACTAGTGGATTAGGGTAGAGGGGAGTATTTTAAAAGGGATGGCGAAAGAAAAAAACGCTTTCGCCAAAGGATCGCTAAGATATCAGTGGATTAGATTGACATGGGGCCGTAAGTAAGTAGCGCTTTCACCAAAGTATCAAGTGCACACACTGTAAATAGGTGTAAAAATATTTACATCTTACCATAGAACTTAGTTTGTTCAATAATTATACAGGATGGGATGCCAATCCAATAAAATATACACATAGTTTTGGTAATTTTTTTATTTACTATTTTACTTCTTAAAACAGTTGCATATTTTATTTCTATTGTTTAGAATACTATGTTTATATTTTATATCAACTTTCAATTTTGTAAATGTAACGTTTAAAAAATTAAGAGGAGGGACATTAAAGAGACGCACTGTATATGTATAAACTGAGCTATTTTCGAGGAATTATCGACAGTTTTGTATAGCAAGAAAACTCAGATTTAAGCCAACAAACTATACAATTTTTGTTAAAATCTCACTAATGGTTACATTTTTATCATTAATAAAAAGAATAATTACAAGTAATTATTTAGCATTTATTACTCGATAAAAGATTCACGTCATGTGAAATAAATTTTGAAGTACACAACTATCACAAGGCAAACGTTCGACAAGGCGCAAGCCCGCAGAAGACCGTCTTTGTTTACGAATTCAGCTTGGTAAATTTGCCACATTCGCAAATGACATTATTTCTCTATTATGTATTTTCTCTATGGACATAACTTAATACATCGCGCACCCGCGAGAATAGTGTCACAAAACCAAGAACAGTAAATTGGTCAGGAGAAGGAAAAGAAAAAACACATTAGTGAAAAGTAGTTTTCTTGTCACAACATTAACTAAAATGCATTTATAAGAAATTTTAATTTGCTCAGGTTGGGTTTGGTTCCTTTTTTTGTTAATGAAAAACAAAATAAATCGCTATAAACATTTAATTTATGTAGAGAATATAAAAAAATATATTTCAGATTTATTTGGGATATAGAATATACCCTATTTTCAGCACTTATGCACTGTCCAGTATCACGTAGTTTTGCGAAATCCGGGTTTTTGTTCAACTAAGACTTAAACTTGATCGGTGCTTCAACACCAGGACCAGGACTTAATTTTTTTAACTTTTTGAAATTGATTAATATCTCCACTATTTTGCGACTGACTGTTATATAGGCGATTTTTGGTCAAATAGTTTATTTTTACGAGTTATACAACCTGTTGAAATAAGTTCTTCAACTCTAAGAACACCCTGTATAAATGCTTCCCAACACCAAAATGATCGGCTTTAACACAGAAAAACAAACTGAAGCAATAATAAGAAAAATCATAAGAAAAGAACTGGTTTCTACTTGTTGTATGTTTTTCTTTCCGTAATCAACGAATACAAACAATATAAATTTTATCAAAATATTGAACTCATTTTTAAAAACAAGGAAATGATTGCGTAAATATTCTCGTCCACGTTTATCCAATATCCAATATACTTGAAGTATGCGGATAATTTTTTTTTATTTACTTAGGAAACTTTATCGGGGTTTAATTTTTTAGCCTATATGCTTTATAAAAAATTGTCATGCTGATGGGAAATAGTATTTTTCAACATTATTTTTTAATGACTAAGTTTGAAGGAGATGCCTTAAGTTTATATGCAATTTTACATTTATGGTCATGTACTGTCGGGTTTCCATTTTTTCTATGTAAACTATAATTCTGTTGTCATTCTTATATTATAAAGTTGTAGGTATTAAGATGCTCTTGCACGTGCGACACAAATTGCTCAATTTGACTTAACATTCACTAATTTTTACGTCACAAAGTCGGCCACCAACATGCAACAACACTCGTTATGGGATGATGTTGATTAATTGGTTGCTGAACGATTACAATACACGACAATACCGGCAACATCTGGCAATATAAAGCAGTTTTATAAAGGCTATTAATTTCCGAAATATTTGCCGTCTATTAATTAGTATTGCTCCACTACTTATTCTACTAGATCTAGCAATAGTCGTCAAGCAACTAATTGTCTTAAAAATGGCCCGTGCAAGAGGACCTTAATGGGTAGAAAAATACTAATATAATATGTAATATAGGGGGAGTTTTTAAATTCTCAAGGGAAAACATTAATTAAATTACTCCCATTACGTCATTAAAGTCATTGGTTAAGTCAATAGATTTCAAATGAGCAAGATTTTAAGAACAAGATGGATATGGATAGTCCGATGTTGGATAAAATATAATTTTCTCCAACAAGATTATTTATGTTTCCATTTAGGTGTAAAATGGAAGAGGACGCAATTATTTTTTTTTCGGTTTTAAATCATACATATTTCAAATAAAAAAATTTACAAGTTTGCTGACAACCAACAATCTGATGACAATACGATCAATTTAAAAAAATTAAATTGGATAGGAATACTAAAGGTGGTGGAATTAACGTTTACGTTAAAAATCATTTAAAAGTCAAAGTAATAACTGTTCTTGACACTAGACCTTTGGAAACATTTTGGCTTAATATTTTAATTAATAAGAAAAAAGTAGGTTTTGGAATTATTTATAAACCACCAAACATTAGTTTCAATTCATTTTTTATTCTTAACCAGATAATTCCACAGGTGTACTTATCGGTTGATAGACTGATCATAACAGGTGATTTTAATGTTGATCTGTACAATAAAAATCAAGATGGTTATCTTCTTGAAAATTTATTTGCAACTTTCAGTTTAAAACAAATTATTTCAGAGCCTACAAGAAATGAAACGTCACCAAAAATAATTGATCATCTTTATATAGATGAAAATATAAATATTACAGATTCTGGTATATTCAAAACCCAATTAATAAAAAATTCTTCGGGAATTTCTCTAACTGATCATTCAATGGTATTTTGTAAACTTTTATTAGAAAATAAATCTCCTTGTTCATTAAGGTACTACAGAAATTTTAAAAATATTAATTTTGATTTATTTAATGAAGATTTAGCGCAAATTGATTGGAATGCAGCTGAAAACATTAATAATTTTGATAATAAAATTGAAATATTTAACAATAATATCCTAAATTTATTTAACAAACATGCACCAGTTCAAATAAATAAAAATAAAAAAACAAATTCGTGGATTAATTCGAATATAAAAAATTTTGCAAAATTAAAAAAAAAAGCTTTCAAAAAATATTCTAAAAATAAATCTGAATCAAATTGGAAAGATTATGTAGAAATAAGAAACTTTCTATCTAAATTTATAAAGAAAGAAAAGCAAACATTTATAAAGAATAATATAAATCCAAATAATCCAAGACTTTTTTGGAAAAACTTGAAAAAATTTAATATTAATTTAAAAGAATCTAAATCAGTAAATGAATATCCTTGTGCACAAGTACTAAATAATCATTTTATAAATTCTGTAAAAAATGGATCTCCAAACCAAAATTTACTATCTTTTTATTTGAATAATAAGTTTTCTAAAATTGGTAAAGATGTGTTTCTAAATTTAAAACCAATTACAAATTATGATATTGTTAAAATTTTATCAAAAATTAAAACTGAATCATGTGGAACACATGGTATTACTTTACGCATGTTAAATCTGTGTATGAATAATAATTTTTTAAATACTATTAAACATATAACAAATTGTTCTATTCTAAATAATAATTTTTCTAATATCTGGAAAACTAGTTTAGTTATACCGATTCCTAAAATTCACAATGCAGAAAATGTAGATGATTTTAGACCAATTTCTCTACTTTCTGTAATATCTAAAATTTTAGAACGTATAGTTTTTGACCAAATAATAGAGTATTTTAAAAAATATGATATTTTACCAGAAAATCAATCAGGTTTTAGAGAAAATTTTAGTACTACTACTTTACTCTGTAAACTTAAAGATGATATTTTAGAAAATTGGGATTCAGGTTTTGTTACTAATATAGTCTTTCTCGATTTGGCTAAAGCCTTTGATTCTCTAAATCATGAAATGTTATTAGCAAAGCTTAAATATATAGGTTTTAGTCTAAAAACTTGCCAGTGGTTCAAACATTATTTATCTGACAGAAAACAAGTGACAAAAATTGCAAACGAATACATTTGTGACATTTCAAATTCACTGCCTATTTCTAGAGGTGTTCCACAAGGATCAGTATTAGGCCCTTTATTGTTTATTATATACACTTTTGATTTTCATTTATCTATTAAACACGGTAATCTTTTAGCTTTTGCAGATGATACTCAAATATACCACTCAATCAAGTACACAGATTTAAAAAATAGTATTTCCTTAATCAATAAGGATATTTTAAATATTTCAAAAACTATAACTGATCACGGATTAAAAATAAATGAAAATAAAACTAACTTAATTTTAACTGGTCCTAAAACACTAATCACTAAAATAAAAAATAATTCTGATTTCAAAATTGTTCTTAACAATAGTTTTAAGATACCGTCAATCGAATTTGGCAAAAATCTTGGAGTAATTTTTGATCAGCATCTTAATTTTCATGAACATATAAAAAATATAATTAAAAAAGCATACTACAAACTAAGAATTTTATATAACTTTAAGGACTACTTAAATACCGATACTAAACTTAGACTGGTTGATTCAATTATTCTAAGTGGATTAGATTATTGTGATATCATTTATCACAAAAATATCAGTAACGAAGATAAACAGAAATTACAAATTCTTCAAAATAACTGTGTTCGATTTTCAATAGGGCTAAAAAAGTATGATCAGGTATCACCTAGTTTTGACCAACATAATTTAATTAAATTAGAAAAAAGACGCGAAATCCACATATCCTGTTTTATTTATAAAATAATTTTAACTCAGAAACCAAGATATTTATTTGAAAAAATTGAATTCAGGAATAATATTCATAATGTTAATACTAGAAATCAGAACGCAATAGAAATACCTAAACATCATACTGAAAAATATAAGTCTTCGTTTAAATATACCTCTTCTGTAATTTATAATAATATTCCTTCTAGTCTGAGGGGCTTAAGCTATATAACTTTCAAAAAAAATATAAAAAATTATTTAGTAAGGGTAGGATTGGAAGAATGATTTTTTATAAATCAAAACCCTACCTATTTATGCCAACTAGTATACTACTGTCATTTTTTGGTTTTCTTTTTTAGTTTATCATTTTTATATTTATGTTTTTAATTGTTTTATTGGCATAAATAAACATCTTTATTATTATTATTATTATTATTAAAAATGATTTGATGAAAATTGTGTTTAACGCGCTTTAAAATATCTATGAGTTTAAAAACTTGCCCATATTTAGTTAGACTGAGAACAATCTAGGGAATATGCATATAACCCAAATAAATCTCAAAATATTTTTTTTATTCTTTACGTAAATTAACTATTTTTGGTGATTGTTTTTATCAATTATTTGACTCTTTATTACAAAAAAAAAGGATTTTCTACTGCAAATTCTCGAACGAATTTCGAAATTTGTAAGACGTGATCCCATTGGCTGTAACGCCAAAAATGTTATAATAAGTACATGGCGAATTCCAGTATTGTAGGGTCATTGAAAAATCAATAAAAATGACATTTATGCGTAACTCATCCAATGAAATATTGCTGCACTTAAAGTAGAAGGTTCCCAAAATCTTATTCATGTATACTTCAAGTCGAAATCGATCCAGGAACCTTCCAATCTTGCAACAAAATCTGTAATTTTCGCGAAATTTTAGCACATGATATTTTAATAATTAGGAAGTTTCCATTTTTTTTTCATTTTCTCTTAATAAATAGTCCTAAAAATGTAAAAAACATATGTATTTTTTGTTTTTAATTATCTGTAGAAATAAAAAAGTCTGAGATGCTACGCTCACGATGGGCTGGGGCTCGATGACGTCAATCGACACCACGCCGTCAACAGCGGAATAGGCGCCCGTTTAATCTTTAGTGTTATTCTTACCGGACAGGATACAATGCATGAAAGTAAACACGCGAAAGCAGCAGCGGGATGCTAGCCCGCTAGCATGTGTTGACACCAGGGTGTTGAAATTAGCGAGGGTTTGGAAAAACAGTACATTTACAAATGCTAGCAGATTTGGACACCAAAGGCGATCATAGTGTTGAAACCAGTGAGCGTTTGCAGTGGGCATACATTTACAGATGCTAACTGATGTTGACACCGGTATTAAACTGACACTATAATAATATGTAATTCCGCAATCAGAGATTCAACTTTTAAAACTATTGGGAGGATTTTGCCATTATTAAAAGCAATTCCAAATTAAGATTACTTCATGTCCCGCAGTTTTAATGTTTTTGATGCGAGTGTTTTGATGGAGACACCGTGTTGCCAAATTTACAACTAGTTTTTCCCACAAATTTTTATATCAGCTTTAAATGGTGTATTGGCAACGGGTTAGGGCTCTGTTACTATTTAATTATTTTTTGTGAAATTTTGGCATTAAAGCTGTTCTTAGAAATAATATAATTTCTTCTTGTGGCCATAGAGTTGTAAAATACGTTCTCGGACAGGTTTGTTCAGTTTTAGGTTTCATCAGTATATTTTTTAAATTTTTTATCTTTGCCGAGTTTTTTTATTGCGACTGCGCGATTCGTATTGGTATAAAATTTTGGCAGCACCGCATACACCTGACATTTTATTAAAAAAGATACTGATGAAACCTATAACTGAGCAAACCTGTCCGAGAGCTTATTTCACGACTATTATGCAATTTTAATTTCTGCACCTTGTAGGGCCGATCTGGGTTAGCTTTTATTTCTTATTCATCTTAATATCTCACAAAACCAGCCTAATGCTGAAGGGCATGGATCTGCTCATTAACCTAATATTTTATTGTTATTTTCCGTACGGGCACAATCATGGAAAAATGTTATCTACTGCTCAGGTTATCTAAAGCTCACTGGTTTCAACACTATGATCGCCTTTGGTGTCCAAATCTGCTAGCATTTGTAGATGTACTGTTTTTCCAAACCCTCGCTAATTTCAACACCTTGGTGTCAACACATGCTAGCATCTGTAAATATGCAGCCCGGCGACCATTTTGACGTCACGGCCGATAAAAGCCGCGCGCGATGTTATTAAATAAGAAATTGAATAAGTTCGTCAATTTTGAAGATATCGAGATAATTTGTTTTTGTTCGACAAGTTAAGTGAAACACTATTAAATGATGTTGAAGTTATTTCTGACATAGGAAACTTCCTAATTTCGACATAAATAAACTGCAATTCTTTGTTTTCATGACAATGGTCGAAAATTCGAAAATTTAAATGTTTCAAATTTTGCATGTCCCCGATGCAAATAAACCTACTTATTTATTTTATAAGTTAAAAGAAAAAATAATCTATTTAAGGCGGTGGGAGATATTCGTAGATAATTACCGGACAAAATAAACCCAAAAAGAATCACTAAGTAGGAAGAATAGTGCAGAATTATGTCAGTCAAAAAAAAGAATTTGTTGGAAATCAAGAAAATTCAGTTTTTACCCTTTAAATACGCTCCTAGATGACCCATTCTGTATTCATGTGAAAGTCTGATTATCCCTCTATAAAATAGCGTTGAAAAATTCTAAAAAAATTAGATAGGAAAAGATACGGAGTGATTTAAAGGTACCGATGTCGCGTGCAAAAAAAGTCAAAAAATAAAAATTTAATCGGCGATTGCTTCCAATAAAGAATGAAGAAACTAAAAAATATGGATATGATGTATTTCGACGAACCCTTTTCAAAGAAGAAAAAAAAATAAAACCCGTTAAAAATTTGGGTCAAAAATCGAAATTTTCAGTTTTCCCAAATATATCCATTTTCCAGTGGTTTTAAGTTTAGGTAAATGTATTGCAAAAGGAAAATATCTGAGAGTTTAAAGTTTCACTTATCAATCCGTTTTTCGATCCGACGCCGACGTTTCGTTTTCGAGTTATTAGGTACCAAAGAGGGGCCTGCAAGTGTCATTTTTCGACCTAAAAAAATTCGAAAAATGACTAGCCATTTTTCGGTCCTCACCACTTTCAATAGGGTTCTGAAGATCTGGGTCCTCTACAACCTCCGAAAATTTAATTCGATTTAATTCACTTTTGCGACCTGAACCACATTTCAACGGGAACAGCGGAAATTTAGACTTTGACGGTTAATAACTCCAAAGCGATACATCCTGTCTAGTTGAATTTTTTACCAAAGCTACTTGCACTATTCCTCTATTAACCCAGAAATTCGATGGCTCTCTCTCTAACTGTTTCCGAGAAAAACAAATCTGTTCGACTTTAGGTTAAGCTTTACGTTATTTTTTCCAATATTCTGACGTCACTGTTCGCTTCCTGACGTCACTTTTCACTGAGGGCAAATGGCTGCTTTTTAAATTGTAATAAATTATACCGAAAAGTAGAAAAAATGTATGGCTAATATTTTTTTTTGGATTTGTAATGACTTCCTTAAAGGATTTGTGCAATAAAAATACGTACATATTCCTTATTGACATCTCAAAGTCTTAATAACGTTATTTTCAAAATAATTGAAGGTCAGCCGCCAGATTCTCCAACGCTAGACCGCTCTAATTTAACAACCAGGCGTTCCAAACTGATAAGTGCAAAAATAATACAACTGAGTTTTATGCTACTAATTTGTTTCTAAGTTCTAAAGTAATTTATAAAGAAAAGGTCAATTTTAGCACGTACTTTTTTACACTAATAGAACTAAATTCATTCTGGCAACACGTCCCAAGATTCAACTTTGGAAAAAAATTGTTGCTACGCTTACAACCAGGGGTGCTACAGCGTTCACAGCGCCAGGCGAATTCTTGACTGTAATGACGTTTTTCTCATGACCAGTTAATTGTTTTTGTATTCGATACTCACGTGATTGAAAAGCGATATCGCCAGGAAATGTAAACTTAGTAGCACCCCTGTTTATCAACTTACGCGTCGAACTTACCCCAATACGAATTCTTGAACAAACAAAATAACTCCATAAGTTAAAATATCTGTTCGAAAAATTTTCCAGAGCGCTCTTAACAGCAGCGGCTCCGCATGGTTCATTCGTTCTAGCTTCCATTCCTCCTCTAATTTGTCTCCTAATTTGTGGGATTCGTGTTCTTTTAGTGGCTTATATAAATCATCCTCGTTGAAATCTTTTATCCAGCCTTTGTAAAAAATTGGAAGGCCCCAGCTAGAAAAATTATAGCTGTAATTAATTCTTTATTGTAGCTTAATTGTTCAGTCAGGCCATAGCAAAAAATACAGGCATAATCACTTTACTGAAAATATAGCAGCCATTTTTTAGAGTTGCAAACAATCTACGTAAACAAAACATTGCTAAATGAAACTACTTAATTTATAACATGGATAATAAAAAATCCTAAAAAATCCAAAGAAAATATTTTTCAATTCAATTTATTTATCAAAAAAAGAGGAAGTTACAAATTATTATTGGCACTGCTGATTATATATTTCAGAGTGCTTCTCTACTGTCCTTAAATTTTCTTAAGCATGCTTGAGGTCCCGGCATGTGGTGTTTTTTTATCTAAGGCAGCTCACGTAGACTTTAAGCCAAAGTACGACGTACCGTGGCGCATCTGAAGAGAAGGGAAATGAAATCTGTTGACACGAGATTTAAAGGATTATAGGTTGGGAAGGGAAAACATCTGCAGGCAATTTCTTCCATAATCTGGAAAGCCTAGGTATGAATGAGCAATAAAAGTGGAACGATCTAGGCTTTTGTTGTTCGACAGTAAAGGGATGCATACGTAGCGCCCCTCCTGTTGTTCTGTTAGAAACAGTCAAGGGAGAAATGATAACTGCTAGTTCTTCAGAGCTGAATCCGTGAAAGTATCGGTAGAAAAGGAATAAATCCCCAATTGCGCGGTCATGAGCGAGAGAACTGAGTACTCCAATTAAATGATTGGAAAAAAGGGGCTTAATAACCATTTTGGGCAGGCAGAAATTTTTTGGGATGTGTAAAGGAGTCATTGGTGAATGTAAATCTTAGTTGTCGGCATTGCAACCCTCCCCATTTGGCTGCCATATTGAAAATAAGGGTGCAATCAGTTTTTTGGCGTTATCTCTGTAACCGTAAGTCGCACAAAAGCTCTAGATAAAGCATTTCTGTAGCAAATTGAATTGTCTACAACTTTTGTTACACATTTTACGTAGCATTGTTAATAAAAGTTTGGTGAGCCGAAAAATACGAAAAATTAAGATAAAAAATGTTTGAGGCGATATCACTTTTGTATTCTTTATTTTTATGCAAAAACACGTAAGTGCTTTTTTGTAGAGCAGCTAATTTGATCTGCTCAGTTTTTCAATTATCAATATTTTTAAGGGTTTTACGGAATACAGGCATATACATATCACAACAATGCCATGCAGTATCTTCACATTTTCATAAATATATTATTCTTTTGAAACTATATCTTTTATTTTTAATATTTTAACATACCTACCGCAATTTATTCTATATAATTTAAGAACTTCTTCCACCCCTTAGGTAGATTTTCTAGGTGCATGTTTTTATGATGTTTTCCCAGTAGGCCTAATCCTCTTCCGGATTTTTACAATGGAAACAGAGCTTTTTAAATTTTAGTTCGTAGTGTTGCCAGTAAGCAACTATTAGAAGGAGTACCTTTAACCACTTTAACAGGATATATAGGAAACCAATAGAGTACATCACGAAAAGGCGGTTAAACTTCTGTTTTTGAAATACAACTAGCCGTTATTAAATTTTGATCTTTCTTTTTGCACTCCTAACAAAAAAAAAATATTCAATCTGGCCCAAGTAGGCCTAAAATATCTGTTATTACTTGGCTCTAAAAGAAATATAACGCTTTTTTATTCATTGTATAACTTTTATTTATAAAGCGGCATTCTGAACATAAAAAATACAACTAAATCTTCTCTTCGTCTATATTCGAATCAAGGGTGGGTTTGCTTGGCTGTGTTTGGGTTGCTCTGGTGGATTTGGAACAGGCAACTAATCATTATGAGATTATGAGATTATGAGGAATTGGGCGAATGGCAGATCAGATTTGGATATTGTAGTGCAGTACTTTTCTTATTTGTGATACCTTTATTAATAGGAGGTATCATAAAAAAATAGCAATCAGTGACGTGATCTGTAGGTTCTCGCCAGACCATAGACACAGGAGAAGTCATTGAACGCCCTCTTCCACTTAGCCAGCTACGAAGATTGTTTGCACAATTGCCGAAACAGGTATGAGGTGCCCAGCTTTTGTCTTGGTTACCACTTTTGTAGCCAAAATACAAATGATGCGCTTTCTGTATTATGGGACTAAGACTTCGTTTCTGATTCTCAAAGGTAACTTCACCACAGAGATAACAAAAGTTATCTGGTTTATTTACACAAACTTGCGGCATCTTGTTTAAAGTTCACTTATTTCTAATATAAGAACACTTTTAACTGATACAAAGATTGAATCAGAACCGGGTAAGAATTTGCACGTTTACTTTTAGGTATTTAAAAATATATAGACTATATATAGACTACCCAACCAGAATACTAAATACGAGGCTAAATGAATTTATAATAGTATCACCTGTAATTAGGTTCAGGTAAAAAGTATACTTTAACTATTTAGAATTGAATCACTTACTATTCCAGCTATTATACCAGGACCGATAGATATTACGCGTAAATAAACACTAAAAACACGCTTTCAAATTATTTTGTATATTACCAATAATCGACAAATGAAATACTGGTAGTCGCGGTACGAAATTTCTGAAAAGATTTCTCAAAATTTATTTGCGCAGTCCATAACGCGCCCACCGCGACCCCTGAGATGCTTTGGAATGCATGCATCAGTTTAGTTAAAAATCCACCCAGTGGCGTGCGTGGATTTTTGCCGACTTTTTGTATTTATAGCATAAATAATTTTTAATTCAGCATAAAACATTCTTAAATATCGATCACGCCGCCTGTGCTTCACAAAGAAACCGCTGACTATTGGTCGAGATTTACTTCTTATGATGATTCAATTGAGAATAGTTAAAGTATATTTATAACAGGTATCAATAAAACCGGAGTCAACTTGGACTTTTGTTGGGTATATTATGAATTTGCGACGCAAAGTGTACAAGATTCGGCTACATTTTAACTGTAGGCCAGTGATTAATCTCAAATTTGTTTAAAAATAATTATATGGCATAATAATTAATTATGCACGATTTTTTTTATATAAAAAATCTAAAAATTCCGTTTTTTAATAGTTACTTTAACTTTATTTTCCGCTCCCGCTTTCGATTCTGTTTTATAACTGTAGTAATATCCGTTCCTGTTACCGTTACTGGTATAATATTTCTGTTAAGTTACTAAAAATAACCTACAAAAAATGTATTTGAAATTTTGTACCTTGTAGCATTGAATTTGGAAAAGGTACCTATATCCAAATTTAATGCTTGTAGCCAATATTGAGAAAATAGGAAAATTGGGATATGCATAGATTTGCTTAACATCTCTAATGAGATAAGTAACTCGTTTATTTTAAATTCGATTGAATTTAAATTTGAGGAATGAATAAATATATCAAAACGAACAACTTGGAATGGCACGAGAAGTCACTGGTGTGCTGTTTTAAAAGTGCGCTGATTTTTTAGAACGAGGGCAACCTTTTTTACTTTATTCTCCCTCCCAAACATAGTCCGTTCGGTAGGATCATGTGCTGAATATTGGGGACGCTTCACACTCCTAAGCCCTAGGCACTGTAAAAGCTTAATACGGCTCTGCCCATTTTATATAGTAATGAAATCGCAACGATCTACAATTTCAATTCGTGTTAATTTAACTTTTTTTCTATAAAAATGTGTAACAGTTGGACCGATCGCTGCTTAAGACATTTAAGATATAGAATCCACAGTATCTACGCATGAATACGCATAATTAGGTTCAGGTATAAAGTAGGGACCTTTCATAACAGGTGTCAAGAAAACCGGAGTCAACTTGGACTTTTGTTGGGTATATTATGAATTTCCCACACAAAGTGTACAATATTTGGCTATTTTGACCTCGGATACATTTTAACTGTAGGCCAGTAATTAATCTCAAATTTGTTTAAAAATAGTTCGTAATTATGCACGATTTTTTTTTATAAAAAATCTAAAAGTTCCCAATTTTAATGGTTACTTAACTTTATTTTCCGCTCCCGTTTTCAATTCTGTTTTATAACTGTCGTAATATCCGTTTCTATTACCATTACCGGTATATAATATTTCTGTTAACTTACTAAAAATAACCTACCAAAAATATATTTGAAATTTTGTAGCTTGTAGACAATATTGAGAAAATAGGAAAATTGGGATATGCATAGATTTGCTTAACATCTCTAATGAGATAAATAACTCGTTTATTTTAAATTCGATTGAATTTAAATTTGAGGAATGAATAAATATATCAAAACGAACAACTTGGAATGGCACGAGAAGTCACTGGTGTGCTGTTTTAAAAGTGCGCTGATTTTTTAGAACAAGGGCAACCTTTTTTACTTTATTCTCCCTCCCAAACATGGTCCGTTCGGTAGGAACATGTGCTGAATATTGAGGACGCTTCACACTCCTAAGCCCTAGGCACTGTAAAAGCTTAATACGGCCCTGCCCATTTTATACAGTAATCAAATCACAACAATCTACAATTTCAACTCGTGATAATTTAACTTTTTTTCTATAAAAATGTGTAACAGTTGGACCGATCGCTGCTTAAGACATTTAAGATATAGAAACCAAAGTGTCTACGCATGAATAGTTCCATCCTATTGCAACAAAACCTGAGATTGCTAAGGCTTTTGAACAATTTTTAATGTTTGAATTTAATAATGAAATAGACAAAAAATAAATATGGTTTAATTATTTTAATATTTATCGAAGAAATTGTAAGACATGGTTAGAAAATTTCCATTTTTTTTTTCAGTATGCTAATAAATACAGAGTTGTTCATTATTCTAAGTTGTCTCTTAAAAGCTGTTATAAAAATTTGATTATTTTAAAGTTATATCTTAAACCAAACGATAATTCTGCCGTCCTAAGCAAAAACACCGCAAGTGCCAAAAAATCAAAAATTGAGTAAAGGGTACTTAGGCGAAGCGTCGCGAAGAGAAGAGAAGAGAATTTTATCCATCCAAGAACTTTACATGCAATCAAATGGGAGCCCGCACACTGACGCGTTGTGCGGGCTTCCATTTGAATGCACGTAAGTTTCTTGGACGGATAAAATTCTCTTCCCTTCGCTTCGCGACGCTTCGCCTAAGTGAGCGTGCACCTTTAGGGGCTGTAATGGATTCAGAAGGGCCTATATTAGCTATTTACGTATCAAAAACATCACATTTAACACTAAATATATCTTATTTCAATTAAAATTGATGACGAGTGATTTAACTATGTATTTTTATAAAAAAAAAAGATTGCCCCAATTCCTAGCATCTGCAATTTAAATTTAAAAAATAATAAGAAATATTTCTTTACAATTTATATCCATTTTTTATAGTTATAATTATAGAAACAAACTATAATTGATAGGTAAAATCACAACTGTTTTGGAAGTGTGAACATTATAACTCCATTTATTTCGAATTATTATAATCGCAGATGCGGTGGGGTTTCTTAGGCCGGCAGAATTGTCTTTTATCTTATTTTTATATAGGTTTTTTATTTTATAACCAAGGACCTAACAAAATAAATGGCGCTTTAATTTGTCTACAGGGTGTTAGTAAAATTTTAAAAATAAGTTAATAGATATCTCTTTTCCCGAGAAATAAAAATAACAATAACTCTTCATATTTATCAGGATCCCTTGGACAAAAAAGACAAATGAATGATAATTTGATAAAATATCGGCTAGCGAAATGATTCGTCCACTTTCAAAAAAAAATTAAAGATGTACATAGAATGTATTTATCTGTTCTTATACTGATAAAAATTCCTAAATATAGATTCTAAATAGTTTTTAATAGCAGTTTGAGACTCCGTGGTCTAAAGAATACAGCAAATTTTCAAAATTTGTCGCCAATCATCAAAAGTGCCTCAAGAAATCAGAGATTTGGTAATAAAATTATAGCAAGAAGGAAGATCTCGAAGAAACAAATTATTGGAAGAAGCCGGCCAACAGTTGAATATATTATAAAAAAATATGAAACAATCCAAACAACAAAAACCTTGTCTGGGAGAGGAAGAACAAGTACTGACTTTTCGAGAGAAACAGGAAATACTAAGAAAAGTTGTTGAAAATCCGCCAACTACTGCGACAGATACAGCGAAAAGTTAAGCCAGTGATTACAAAAAGGTTATCCATGTAACAATAATAAGAAATTTTTTAAGAAGCCAGAGTATACAGGCACGAGTTGGTCGAAAGATACCATTAGTAAATAAGAAAAATAAGAAGAAGCATCTCGAGTTTACTCAGAGGCATTTTGACAAAACTATTGAGTACTGTACAAACATCATAATATATACTTACGAAATAAAAATTGATTTGTTTGGTAAAATAAAAAAAGGTTTTGGTGTACAGAAAGCGCGGGGAAGCCTACAATCCTAAAAATTTAATTCCAACGGTAACGCACGGAGGGGGTTCCGTTCTAATCTGGGGGTGTATGTCATGGCATGGAGTGGGCCACCTCCATTTTATTGACGAAACTATGGATCGGTTCGTCTACATGGACATTTTAAAAAAGAATTGAAGACAAAGCGCGGAGAAAATGTGAATTGCACCCAATTTCTTATTTCAGCAAGACAACATCCAAAGCATACAGCGCGGGTCGTTAAAGTGGGGATACTGGATAGCGTACCAAGAGTGTTGGAAACGCCACCGCAATCCCTAGACATTAACCCGAATGAACATCTATGGTGGGGACCCAAAGAAAGGGCGAAAGAATATAAAATTTCCAACAAAGAGGCGTTAAAAGCAAGATGTCAAGTAGAATGGTCAAAAATTGAAGTAGGTTTTGGTATAAAACTGGTAGAGTCAATGCCTAACAGGTTACAACAAATTATAAAATCAAAAGGGTACCCCACACGTTATTAGTTTTGGCATGTTTGGACGAATTTCGAAAAAAATGTTGGTGGACGAATAATTTTTCTCCCTTGGTTTTTAAGAAATTATGTTTTATTATTAGTTATATTTTTGAACGGCATTGACTTTATATTACAATTTTTAGTACATGAATAGTTGTATTTATTTTTGTAATGAAAAGCAAATAAACTTAAGTAGTTTTAATTTTATCCCAATTGTTTTAAAATTCTATAAGTGGACGAATAATTTATCTCCCGACTGTATATTACGACGCACTAACCTAATAATTTAATAAAGAATGTAATCTCTGGTTTATCAAGCACGTCTTGACAACTGATGGGCATGCTTTTCACTGCTTCTCAGCATATTCACTAAGCAAAGACCTCCATATCTGGCGAATGTGGCAACTTAAGTGCTTCAGTCTTAATAACTTAATACACATTTTCCGCTAAGCATTCAGAAAGAACCCAAGAAACCCAAGCCCAAAATGACGCTTCATCAGAAAACATTATGTTGCTCCAGTTGCGATCAATAGTCTCGTGCCCAACTCACTCACTTTATAATTATAATGTGTTTTGCGCGGCAGTTATAGTAGTGAGCTTCTGTAAGCGATCATGCTTTTACTTATTCTCCATTTTATTGTCTATTCCTTTTTTGTTAAAATTTTTTTGTTGTTGATGCAGTTGTAATGTCGGATTTTTTTCAACTAATTTACGAATAATTGAATCTTGCTTTTTAGTAGCCCTTCGAGTTTTACCTGGTGCTCGAAGCAACACATGTTAAACTCCTCTATTGTTATTTAATAATATACCATAGAAATCTCTAACAAGGGGACGTCAAACTTTTGAGTATTCTTGTGATGCACAGGTTTGACTAGATCGTATGTTTTAGTTAAGTCGACAAAGCTGATGAATGCCGATTTGCTGAACTATATTGATTTTCTGGTAGTTGCCTTATAAGAGTATCGCTCATGGCATGGCTTACCAATATTTAGTTAAATGCTGACTATTTAAATTTTATCTAAAATTAAGATTATTTAGTTTTACATTATTACAAATTTTTAATCTTGTTGCTCAGTTATTTAACAAAAAACAAGCCAATGACTTGACTTCCACTATGGAGACATTGAAAAGACATCATAATTCATTAAAGAAATAAAAAATGTATTGTGTACTTTTCCGTTGAGAACTCGGCTCACAAAATTGCGATACTCTTTTGCCAGTTAAACACTAGATTAAACCATTTAACCACTGGTTGTGTTTCAAATTGTGGCAATCTACTTTAGTTAAGGGGTTACGCCACCATGAAATTTTCAAAAAATCTAATTTTTTTTGACTAGATAAATTGTTTATACGTTAACATTTATTAGAAGACCCCATGTATGGTCCAGGTATCGCAGACTGATGAGAATTAAAAGAAATGTTTGATTTTTAGACGCTGACGTCGTATTCTTTTTTCTTTTTCGTTTTTCTCGAAACTACTTTTTTCAAAACGGTGTACACGATACCTCAAGATCTACTCAACCCATTTGGCTCAAATTTACAATACTTCTTCTTTATCATATTATCTATGATGTGACGTATGATTTTTTCGATTGGATGTCGTGCTTGATTGAATTTTTTAAACTCAAAATTTCGATGCAAATTTCAAGCTTATTTTCAAAGAGCTGTGATTTCTACAAAAAAAAATAAAAAATTTTTCCCTATGTCACATTTTAGCTATTACCCTTTTAAATAAGAAAAAAATATTTTGTTACGTTTCAGACAATGCCTAACTGAGAAATCACGTACACCACCAGCAAGGATTTTCAAAAGAGGGTCCTACTTATCGGCTCATATCTCTTCCATTTTAAAATTTTTTTAAACCGTTAATATTTTAAATTGTTCATAAAACTACTATGTATAAGTGTGAAATAAAGATTTTTTTATATACTTAAGGGCTGCGTAGAAAAAAAAAATTTATACTATTTTTCCGAGCGCCAGGGTGGCGTAACCCCTTAATATAGTCAGTTTTCATGACGATTAAAACCGGTCCAAATGTAACACCTCCTCGTTGATTTTAGGGAAGACGTTTTAAAGGATAACTAGGCTTAAATTTATGCTAATAAAATACTCAGACTTTACTTCGAATGTACACAGGTATACAGATACAATGTACATAATATGGTATGTATACAGTATGTCTCTTTAATGACTGCTGGAAGCCATCTTGAAAAAAAAACTAAATGGATAGAGGGGTTTTGCGATACATTATTTTTAAGGTCTCATTGAGTACTCGAATATTACGTCATTATTCGGCCTAAGAACAAAATGGCGGCTTGTTGAAGCAAATATATTTAAAATAAAGCGTAATGAATATTGCTGAAGTTTTTTAATTGGCGGTTTTAAAATACGCTTCTGATGATAGTAAGAGATTAAGAAAATATTATTAAGCCCTCCCTCACCCCCACTAATTGAAATAAAACTTAAATTGTGTTAAAAACTAGATCTGAAATTATTGAAATGACATTGCGAAAATACCAAGTTGTTATATAATAATATTTTGTAACCTCTTGTTATCATCAAAAGCGTATTTTCAAATCGCTAATTAAAAATCTTTAGCAATATTCATTACATATTATTTTTAAAATATTTGGTTCAACAAGTCTCCATTTTGTTCTCAGGGCGAACAATGACGTAATATTCTAGGATCATAATTAGGTGCATAAGTCACTTGTGCACCAAGACATAGTATTTCTGTACTTACTACCCTATGCTAACTTTCAATTTTCTAAATGTAGCGGTTCAAAAATTAAGAGGGGGGCATTAAAAAGCTGCACTTTATATTAATTTTAATAGAATTTTTTCTTTAAAACTAAATTAAAAAAATAAAAGGTTATTATATGCTGACTAAGAAGCTAATGCAAGTAGGCACACCTAATTAATTAATTATTAATAATTCAGATTTTATGACAATTAAAACCGATCTAAACCTGACACTTCCGTGAATTTAAAAGTAGATATCTTAAAATGTAACAAGCCTTAAAAACATAAGAATTAAATAACGAGAATGGGTTTCAGATAGACACAATAAAAAGTGTTTATTAAATTTATTAGATATTGTTTTTTTAAGACAATCGTAAAAAATAAATAAATTAAAAAAAAAGCTTGACATTTTACGAAAGCTAATATAAGTTCATTTACTATGTATAATTGTCCTTAATTTTTTAATTTAAAGGTTTACTAATTAACAAGAAAAGAGGTGACTTACTTGATTTGTTGACCTACTTTCTAGAACAAGAATTTTAAATTTTGCATGATTAGATCCGAAGCGAGGGATAATACAGGGTTTTGCAAATTTCGAACCCTAAGCAACAGGGAAAGTGTAAACAGTGATTTTGGGAGAATCTCCAATATCGATTAGGGCCAGTGAGACAACAATTTTATTTTTGATTTATAGCGATACAGTAACAAACTCACAGTTGCTCTCATCAACCCCAGAGGGGATGAAATTGAGAATTTTCAAGCATTTATATGAGATAAGACAATGAGCTTTACAGCACATTAATTTAAAGGATATCAGATTTTGCGAAGAAATAATGTTATTTTTAATTGGATAGAACGCTACACAATATATTGTAAAAATATACTACGGACAGGATTATTTTATCTTTATTCAGTATCAAGACATAACATCATAAGGGTGGGGATAAACCTATTAGTCATGAATGCTTATTTGAAACAGTAATAATTTTTTATATGAAAATAATATCTTTAACCATCATCTCTAAGTGGAGAGTGACACTAACTACGCCCTTATGTTTTTATCACTTTTAGTATAATCAAAGATACTTACCAAAAAAATAAATTCGATAAGAAATTAGCTTTGGTTCTCGGATGTTCAGATTTGTTCCTGAATTCATCGGATGCACTATCATCCATATTAGGTTTACCCACCAAGTTTTATTGTTTTTGTTCCTGCAAAAAAATTGAAATAAGTAAAAGCTGGTTAAAAGTATGTGTACAGCATGGATTTATTAGGACTGGATACGGGATGATTTCACATTCTTTGAAGCCAAAACAAACCATTCTAAACGACACTGTAAACACAATTTGTAAACATTGGCCACATCTTATTTTACCTTGTATTTTTGTACAAAAATACGTTAGAAGCATCACAAGATTTACTAAAAGTAATAAAAGCCCAAAATATTGTATTTTTCTGCTAAATAGTAATAAATTTAAGTTAAATAGGTTTTATTATTTATAGGTTATGTTATGTTAGATTATTTCTAAAGGCGTTTATTTAAAGTCGCTCTGAGTCATTTGTAAATCTATATAAATCTATACGTCGCACTTTTTCTTTTCTAGTTCATTAGACAAAGACGTACGTGTAACCGAGCGTTCGCAGAAGTTTTTCCTAAGCACCCAGCAGACAACAACACTTCTGAGCTCCAACACTCCAATGCTATTTTATCTCTTTCTACTACCATTCTTGATTCAATTCCGTAGTAATTCGTAGTCTTGTCTATGTTCGTAGTTCGTAAACTGCTCTCTCAAGAGAATACCAAACAACAAAATATTTATATTATATAAGGCTTCACGTTCGATACGCTCACAGTATACGGATATCGAATCCATAGTATAATAGATCCATGGTGTACAGGGTTATTGGCCACATTTGACCAATAGGTAACTTTTTATTTAAAGTTTTTGATATATGGTTTAAATGTAACATTTATAGGTCCTTTTGAGAAGCGCCAGTAAAAGTTAGTTTCGGATATACAGGGTTCCCCATTAGGAAATGTCAGAGCAATGTTACTTTCTTAAACGGAACACCCTGTATATTATTGAATTTTTAGATTCTCCAGACAAATCTAAGTATATTTCGTGTATAATATCTTATATCTATCTTCAACAGTTTCCGAGATATTCATGATTGAAAATCGGATTTTTTTTATTATTTATTTCAATTTAATTAAATTAAACAACGAAGCCTACTAAAACAATGAACGAAAAGTTAAACGAATCAGCGAAATGAAATAATTGAAAAGTATGAGTAAAAAAATTAACTAATTCGTTGTTTAATTTAATTAAATTGAAATAAATAATAAAAAAAAATCCGATTTTCAATTATGAATATCTCGGAAACTGTTGAAGATAGATATAGGATATTATAGACGAAATATACTTAGATTTGTCTGGAGAATCTAAAAATTCAATAATATACAGAGTGTTCCGTTTAAAAAAGTAGCATTGCTCTGACATTTCGTAATGGGGAACCCTGTATATCCGAAACCAACCTTTACTGGCGCTTCTCAAGAGGGCCTATAAATGTTACATTTAAACCATATATCAAAAACTTTAAATAAAAAAGTTACCTATTGGTCAAAATGTGGCCAATAACCCTGTACATATATATCTTTTAAAAATTGAAATATTTTTTATGTTATGATATGGTCTGTAACTAACATAAAATCTGTAAGTTTGAACACTAATTAAGTATAATAAATAACAAATAGCAAAATTACTTCTGCTATCATAAAAGATTAGGGTCCAACCATAATTAAAGAGCTATACGAACTTCAAATAAAACAATATTTGCATCGGAAAGTTTGCCAAAAAGAGCTAAAAAAAGGATAAGTTAGTTTAAGCCCAAACTGAAACATCATTGACAAATTGAAGTTTACGCGCTCCAGAGTGGAACAGGAGACCCTAAAAGTTGGCATTAATTCGGTAAAGCCAAAACCGACTGCCATTCAAGTGCATTGCAAGTTCCTGGAGATGATTTTTTTGTTTCTGGACAATTCGTTTTTAAGTAATTTTTGTATGAAGATGCCCATTCTGGGCATCCATATTTTTGTACCCTGACTCCCTCATAAGTAACTAGAGACCGGACGGCTATGCAAAAACTCCACACAGGTGGGGCAAAGCCTCGAACAGTATAGCAGGCATCCAGTTGTTAAAAACGATATAAATATTGCTAAGTATTATCCTGTGGTCTGGACCAAAAGCAGGTTAAAGCCACGAAATGAATTTAGGATATTTGAACCTGTGGTTCGCCATAACGGAAAAATAATTTTGCAACATTTTGTCAATATTAAGTAGATTCAAATCAATTAAAAATAACTGTATAATTTTCCAGTGTAAGAATATTTAATTTGAACTTTGTTAGAGACATTTGCCGGAATAAAACACAAAAAAATATGGTGCTGACAAAAGGAAATAAAAAACCGTTGGTGCCATTAACTTACTCCTAGTTAGCTGGTACTGCGAGATCATTGGCGTCAACAAAGGGAAAATAATATAATTCGACTGACTTGAACTACGAGTAAAATATGGTAAGTTAATTGTAGCCCTCCGATGACTTCGTTGTAGATCCGCCACTGAACTCACTTGAAGGAGTTTGCATTTCTCCTGACCTCTGATACTTTTTTTTGGCGCTTTTTCACCATGTATGCCAAGACGCAGATATGAGTTAGTGAAATAAAAACTAATATTTTCACATTATGGACGTACATTGAAAATCAGAAGTTGTGTAACTTGCAAAAAATATGTTTTCTTCCAAACAGTCGACCTTTTTTTGGAAATGCTCCCCGGCATTACCCCACCGACCTTTTTGCAAATCCTCTGATACACAATATTGTCTTTTTTTATTGACTTTTTTTGTACAATGTCACTTCCGGCACTTCTACGTTTCTGGTGCCCTGGAGCAGTACCCACACTACTTGCCAGAGTGGGCATGTAGCAGGAATAATATATTTATGTAAACCAGTAAACGTTTTGAAAAATACATAATAGATTCAGTTTAAAAAAATTTAATACATTGTCTTTTTATGTGTTATACTGAAAATATATTACGATTTTT
The DNA here is from genome assembly GCA_963971165.1 of Philopedon plagiatum. Classification (NCBI taxonomy): domain Eukaryota; kingdom Metazoa; phylum Arthropoda; class Insecta; order Coleoptera; family Curculionidae; genus Philopedon; species Philopedon plagiatum. The sequence goes on along the minus strand of OZ020189.1, from coordinate 38,116,187 downwards.
TTTTAGAAAATAACTAAACAACAACAATGTTCAGCAGCCAAAAAGCTCAGTTTTCTTTTCGAGCCAGAAAATACTTCTCCCCTTCTAACTTGCACACTCTCTATGTTTCCCAAATAAGACCTAACCTAGAATACTGTACCCACATCTGGGGAGCGGCATCACCTTCGACACCTAACATCCTTGATTCTATTCAAAAAGGAGCCATTCGACTTATCAATCCTCATCCAGTCCTAACAAGAAAACTCATTTCTCTCGCTCATCGCACTGGGGGGGATTTATCCCTTTTCTGCCGATACGTCCATCGATTTTGCTCTGACGAACTAGCCATTATAATTCCCCCTTGACCTGCCAAGAACATCCCACTTCTCTCGCTCATTGCCTGCAGATGTTTTCCCTTTCCCTCCAAGCGTCCAGTCCTTTAAATCCCGTGTCAATAGATTAGATGTGCCTTCTCTTCAGACACCAACGGTACGTTAGTACTTAGTAGGGACTTAAAGCAAGACCTTCGACGTAGACGTATCGGCCTAAAATGACATAATACGCATGCGTATTAGCAAATATGTTCGGGGTAAGAGATACGTGTGACTTAAGTTTGCGTACAGCCAGACGCAAACGCATCGACCCGAATAAATGGCGAGATCAGCCGAATTATTCCGACTCAAAAGAAACTACTAAGACTGCTAACTTAAGAATTTCTTCCATTGGATACAAGAAAATAATACTAATTTTTAAATCTGTATACAACCAACTCACAACAAAAGCAATAAAATTTAATCCATTATTTAACTGTCAATCGTGACTATGACCAACCAATTGGTTGACAAATAAAGTTTAATCCATTATTTAACTGTCAACCGTGACCATGACCACTAGCCGAAAGAAAACGATAAAAGTAGCAGCAAATTTTTATACGATATTTGTATTCTCATGGAAAAATGTTGAAAATATGGAAATTTCCTGTGTTTTCGGTAGAATTAGGGGCAGTCGCCTCGGGCGGTAACATCTGGTAGTAACTCTCATGGATAATGTATTTTCGTTAAAACGTCCAACTACCACGCCGCTGCTGCGTCTCAACCGTTGAAAAACCAGAACAGGCCTTGTCCAAATGTGTAATCCCAAAAATAAGAATTTCATGAAGTTAAGAGAAAATAATAACTCAATCATATCCCCTTCTTCCTTGACCTTTATCGAAAATAAATTCATTTTGGCATTCTGCATTTCTTAATAAAATAATATGGACTGTCGGAGGCCAGTTAAAGCCGCTACGCAGAAAACGGTCAGCATTAACTACTAGCTGCCAGACATTATGATCTCAGCAGGAACAAGCGCATTACCCCAAAGTTCGAAAATAGTTTTTCTCTTTAAGTCTGCATATTCTCTAAGTTGTCCTTATAACACCTTACTTAGAATATTTTTTCCACATCGGGGAACCGGCACTATCGTTGACATTTAGCAATCTCTGCAGTCTAGGCAGGGTAGCGTTATCCGACTCGTTAATAACAACGCTTTTACAAGAGAATTTCCTTCTCTTGCTTAGATACCTAAGCGCTGTGGGTGATCCGCTTCTCGTCTGCAGACATTTTTACTGCTTCTTCTCAGAAGAACTAGTCTCTATTAGTCCTTTGGATGTTTCCAACGGATAAATAAAATGCGCCTGACATTACTACACTTATTCATCTTAGTTTTTCACTTTCTCTTCAACCATGAACCATGTTTAAGAAACTGTGTTGGTTACACCGGACGATGATATTGCAAAATAATAACTAAAGCCAGTAAACTGCAAGCCTTTGTGCTCCAAATTATACTGTTGATATGCAACAAGTTGCTAATTATCAATACTATCATTTTTTGGGGGCTAAGGTGAGGGAAAAAAACTGTTTCTATTAAAATATATAATGTGCTGTAACAAATATGTTTATCTAGGACCTGTGGTGAAATTCCAGGTCACTTGAAATATTATTATAAAGTATATTATTATGTTCTTTTTAGTAGCCCTGTATTTTAGCTAGTTATTTAAAAATATATTTATTTAACAAGTAACACTCAAAAAACGTCCAAACTTTGTTTAATAAAAAAAATCAGTAATCTTTTTATACGGGTGTATTCAATCATTATTACGAACAAGAAAACAATAAGGGACATACGGATATTCGAGATTTTGCAAGCAGAAATTAACTGCAGACAGGCTAACCCACAAACGATAAAATTTAATATAAAAGCGGTGTTTTAGTCGGAGTTTTTAGTGCTTTTTAAAGCTTTGTATTTTTTTTTATTTTTGAATTTCTTATAAATCATATGCCATCTTAATTTTATCGTTTATGAGTTATCTGCAATTTCTAATTGCAAAATTACTGTTGTGAAAAGCGCTTAAAAGAACCGCCAAAATTAAAAATAAATTTGAAATTATTCATAGTAATGATATAAATAAGTATGTGTATACAGAATGTAATCCTGATAAAAATTACGTTGGGTATTATAATGATCATGAATAATTAATCATTATTATTAGATCATTGCATTGGCGGGTACAAAAAATTTCCTTTAAAACTTGTATTGCGTTTTGTTTTCAGACTTTGTCTGTCATATTTGAAATATTTTTCTTGGGATTGAGCATGATACAGATTATAAGAATTAAGTTTCATCAAACATCCTATTTAAAAAAAATTTGGAATATTATATTCTTCATAGTTCCACACATAACATTAACAGCATCTACTTTATTTGATTAGTTTTTTGAAAATTCACTATCATTTTTTACAGTTAAATAAAAAAATAAACCAACACCTTTGATTTTTTAGGGTTAGGCTATTTGGCGTACTGATGGCATTCTTAAACACGTTTTTTAGTAAAAATGTATGATCATATAAAATTTTGTTACCGGTTTAGACAATAGATCTCGCTTAATAGCAAAGTTCAATTTATTTTTGAATTACAGGTTCAAAACTACTTTATTTTGCCTCTATCTTCTGACATAATTGTATACAACTAACTCTACAAAAATAAATAAAACTTCACTATTAAACCGAGCCTGTTCTTTAAAATGATAGCAAACTGTTACATAACATTATTGAATTTTTTTCCAATAAACTTAGGAAACATCTGATATCCAGTCCTCAACTCGGGCTCCACACATGTGTTGTTTTTCTACAAATACTTCATATCTGGAAGATTTATCGCACACTTGTGCAGATAAGAAATTTTTGTTTGATATGACCAGACACGAATGTTTTCCATCGGAAATTGGTATCTGCGATTTTCTTGCCTAAATGCGAATATTCTGTTTTCAGTAGGATGTGTTGGAGATTACTGCAACAAAAATTCATATGCCTAATGATTGACTAGTTAATTGAAAGCTACAAGAGGTTGAGGTTTTAACATCCTCTTCACCACAGCCAATAAGGCTTTTTGTAATCCCTGCTGTATTGGGCCTAGTTAAAAAGATTTATGACCTTTATTACGCTATATTATTCTTTCACTAGCTATCTCATGGATATCAATATCACCTAAGTAGGTAATGTGTTAATGCCGCTTACTTACGAATAATATGTAAAGCTGTCTCCTCCTCTTCACTACGTAATCTGCACAGGGATTCATCTGGATACAAGCACATTGTGTGCAGATGATTCCTCAGTGACCCGATAATATGCCAGAGATTATTATTTATAGTCTCTGATTAGACCCACCACAATCCTCAGTTGATTTTCTGTTGAGTTTCAGGACATGCGTAGTCAATGCCTTGGTTGGTGAACTTAGCAAGGATTTGCTTTGCCTTTGTTCTAGAATGTGGTTCCAGTAGGACTGGTGTTGCAGTGCAATATACGCGGCCACATTGACACGAATCAGGGTTCTTGGTACTCCAAATACAGGTTTGAGATATGTGAACGGTGCAGCATATCCTCGTCTTGCTCAGACATGTGCCTTTTTATTGCCCTTCATGTCTTTATTACCCGGCACCCCCGCAAATGTGACTCGATTGTGATTGACCAAGGTTCGAAGGAAGGCACTGAGGGCTCCCAAACCAATTTCCAGTTGATGACATGACATGCTAGTCCTTTTATGGCTACCTAACTGTCAGTGTAGATAAAAATGTCCTTGTCCCTGTATAATCTTCTTAAATTTACCAGCAGATAGATTTCAGTATCATGAATTTCTGATATAAAAACATTGGTATGTGAACATTAGCCATGTTTTTTGTCTCAATTCGCCAAACATGCATTTACGCATAATATGTAGACCTAGGGTAAGATACTAACTTTTGTGTAAAGCTCAGTACAATGATACAACATGATGATAATAAATCTAGCACAAAAAACTTTGACCTTACAAACAAACTTGAACAATAGACCATCTTGCGAAAATAGTAATTGTTGTGAACTCGAATTGGTGATTTAGTAGAATATTAATATTTAAAATACATCTGACAGTAGTATCTGAGAATTTCGTTTAGGAAATAATTTTTTAGACACAAGTTTTTTTAATAATTATGTATTTTACTGGATGAAGGTCATTAAACAATAAGATCTAAAATTCAAGATATGAAAATAATAGTTAATATTGGGAACATACGTCAAATTTGATAAATTAAAATTAAATCACGAATAGAAAACACAAATCAAACTCACTTATTACAACCTTGAATGTGAGAGAAGCTAACTTATTTGGAGAAATTAAGGTAATGGATAATTTATGGATGATTTTTGTACGTAATATCTAAAACTGCTGAAATATGAAATGCGTATAGATTCTATTCATTTTAGTAGAAATTAGCCACCTAATTCATGTAGAAAAATATTTTAAATTTACTCCCAGGCAGGTGATACAAACTTTTGATTGTGAACTTGTTTATTGTATATTCTATACAGTATATGCGCGGATGGGTTTTAAAGGAGGACAAATGGGTCAAAAATTTGCAAGATATGTAAAAATGTCACTCCAAATAAAAGTTTATGCTTGTAAAATAAATAAGATTCACGTTATGAAAAATTTATTTTTTTATATACGAAAACGTTATTTTGCGTAAGAGTAAACATACCTTTTTTATCATTTTCTACCAAAAGACCAAATATGAAATATGTTTTAAAATAAACCCTAAGCCAAAGTGCATTTAAAAACTTAAATATTAAAAGTAACGAGTTTTATCACATTATTTTTTTAACCCAACTTTAACCATAGTATTAGTTTCTCCATATTAAACAATAATGACACCTATGGACAAAGTTGTCAATGTCTTTATTAAATGAAACAGTTATTTAATTTAAAATACTTCCCTTCAAAATGTTAGCTACTAAACAAAGGATTTTTATAGTACAGTGTTATGGGGTTGGCCCAGTATCATAACGCTACATCATGGAAAAATTTAGCGAAAAATCTATAGGAATCCTAATAACTGAAATGACAATCTACAACACAATAAAAAAGTTCCAAAGAACTGGTTCGGTTTTGAATCTCAAGAAAAAGAAAAAATATGACCAAAACGATGCTGTCACCGTTTTTACTAAACCCCATCCACGGACATATTAATATTGATTATTTAAAACTTAGTTTTATCCTAGTATTTCCTTGATTTGCTTGTTTTTCAAAGTTTTATGTGGAAAATTGCGAAAATGATTTTAATTGCATTAACGGGAAAAATAACTTTTAATATCCTAACTGTATAAATTTGCAAAGTAACTAAAAAATAAATTAATACCTCAAAATTATTTTTTTTAATTTTAATTTAAACTTTTAGTTGCCGAATAGACCCGTTTAGGAATAGTGAATCTGCTGTAAATCAGAATTCGCTACCTTAGCTTGATATTTGACATGTACAAGGTCTTTTCCTATATACTGATACCCCCTTACAGCCAACATTAAAATTTAAAGAGATATCAAAATTTTGTAAACAGAAAAGTTTTAGACTTTTATCCAAATTTTACAATCAGTTGCTAAAAAAAAACAATTTTTTAAGAAATTTCTATTTTTCCTGTGATTAACAATATATAAGTCGGCTGTGCTTGGTTAAGCCATCTCCGAGATTTTGGGTTTCAAAATTTGTATGAAACATAATGTTCACTTTTATTAGTTTTATTGTGTGGAATGTATTTATTTGTCTTGTTCTTCGTTAAACAAACAAATTTTATTATATTTAGTTTTAATTTTCGCATAATCAATCATTTTTATTATAAGAAGATATCTTTATTCCTCTTTCGCGTTTAAACATCTCTTTTACCGCTCTATAAGTTGAATTTGCATCATGGCGCCACAGGCGGCCGAAGCTGGCAGCAGCGAATTCTAGTGATCAAGAAAGAACGCAAAATGATTACACGCACGTATGATAGTTTTTCTCCGCTAGTCATGAAAATTTGTTAGAATTTTCACTAGCCCGCTTGTTAAGTAATAATGTGTGCCGCTAAGAACGCTTCTGAACCCGCTATACAGTCCACTTTCGAAGAACGTAAGTGGATAAAGGTTAAGTTCATTTTCAACTTACATTTCTTTTACCGCTCCATTCCGCTTTTCAATATACATAATAATATACAGGGTGTTCCGTATTGTTATGTTCACATTTTGGAGCATAAAATAGACCTAATTCGAAGACTAAAAAACACGAAAGTGGAAGGTCAATTTTTATTCGTTCCGAAGTTACAGGCCTTTGAAGTTATAAACAGTACCTAATAATAATCAAATTTAACTTAGTAAACCAAATAAAAACTTATCTAAGTTCTTGATTGTTTGTATTAAGATTTTATCTAAAATCAAGGCGGCCATGCTTCGTCAACTTCACCAAAAGAAGCATCACTGAGATAAAATTATTTGAGAATATCAATTTTGATTTCAGTTTTAAGTGAGCGTGTGTGTTTTTTTTCGTGTGAATGCCTTACCGATTTTCTTAAAAATATGCGGATATGCATGATTTATAATTGAAAATTTCTGAAATAAGTTTTATTTGGTTTACGAATTCAAATCTGATTATTACCTACTGTTTATAATTTGAAAGGCCTATAACTTCGGAACGAATAGAGATTGACTTTTGTGTTTTTTAGTCATAGAATTAAATCTATCTTATGCTCCTAAAATTTAAACACAACGATACGGAACACTCTGTATATTGTAAATTGAAATCGTGACTTAGGTATCAGATACTCTTTTTACAAATTCTATGATACAGAATCAAAATAACGGCTTATACAAGCATAGGGAAACTACCTACATATTTTTGAAATTAGAAAAATGTGCTCTTTAAAAATATAAGTCTATATGAGGTATTTCATTTAAATTTTTTTTTTAAATTTGACCTTTGCTTCAATTGCTTTTTTCTGGTAACTAAAATGCAATACTTTCATACATTCAAGCCCTTGATTGATCTTACTGCTCTAGGAGGTGTGATACATGAGAAAAGACCCTGCACTAATAAGATACTAAAATTAAGTATAGTATGGTGATTTTATCAATAATCCTACTTATTCTAAGTAATTTTGCTATGTATATTATTTGTTATTAAATCTTACCCGATTAATTGTACACAATAAAAAGTATCTTTGTAGGGAAAAAAATATCACTAAATTGAAAGAATTAATAACACCTATAAGCGATATGTGGTGTATATGCAATAATAATGACATAACCTGTACTTTTTACGCATGTTTTTTGTAAAGTGGCTCTAATTTTAGTAATTGAAAATAAATATTTACCTATTAGTACAATAATTAGCATGTACGTAGGTACCCGGCTAAGAATAAATAGTTGACTCGTTCTTAGCTTTGGGAATATTTTAATTGTGATCTAACGCAATAATATCATTATCTACTATTGTTCAAATAAATACACATACACTTACTATATAGGCCAAGCAATAGAGCGATTTGTCGTGACATTAATACTATCAGAAAATCGTCTGTGCCATCATCTAAAAGACGGTCCGTAGATGATTGCTGTTATATTTCCAACTCTGAAATTTTTTCCTTTAATTTGTTATAAACATTTTTAAGCAAAAAAACGCAATTTTTTTAGTTTGTTGCTTATAAAATGGAAAGTAATGAAGCAATCTTAATGGTGCCAATGGACGATTTGTAGAGAATAAAAATACAAACAAAATGAGAGATCGAACGTCCCGATAGGACAAGCAGCAACGGAGAAAATCCGGAAAAACCGGAAAATTAAGAGTTTCTTTACAAATCCATAAATCGGCCATTTTTAAACGTAGAGGGCTCAAACTTTGGGAAAAAGTAGTAATTTATAGATACTGTATGTGTGCAAAACCCCGACGCTGTCCGACGATTAGTTTTGTCACAATCGTCATTTTAATTTTTCAACACGCTATTTTGCAACAGGTCTGGATGCTCTATGGATCGTCCGATTTTAATTATTGAAACGGATTTGGAAAGTACAAGTTTAATTGAACAATACGTATATCTTAGTTTTTCCATAAAAGGCTACGAAACCGGTTGAAAATGCACATCAAAATGCGTGAAAATGGCCGAGCGCTCGAATATAGGCTCCCCTTCGATCCGCTTCTCTCCCGCTACTCGATCGATTTCGCGCGCTCATCCATTTTCACGCATCTTTACGTGCATTTTCAACCGGTTTAGTAACATTTTATGGAAAAATTAAAATATACATTTTGTTCAATTAAACTTGTAATTTTCAAATCCCCTTCAATAATTACAATCGGACGATCCGTAGAGCATCCAGACATGTTGCAAAATAGTGTATTGAAAAATTAAAATGACGATTGTGGCAAAACTAATCATCGGACAGCGTCAGGGTTTTGCATACCTACATAAAGTAGCTATAAATTACTACTTTTTCCCAAAGTTTGAGCCCTCTACGTTTAAAAATGGTCCATTTATGAATTTTTTAAAAAAACCTCTTAGTTTTCCGGTTTTTCCGGATTTTGTCCATTGCTACTTATCCCATAGGGACATTCGGCCTCTCATTTTGTTCGTATTTTTATTCTCTACAAATCGTCCATTTACACCATTAAAATTGCTTCATTACTTTTCATTTTATAAGCAAAAAACTCAAAAAATCGCGTTTTTTTGTTTAAAAATGTTTATAACAAATTAAAGGAAAAAATTTCAGAGTTGGAAATATAACAAGTATCATCTACGGATCGTCTTTCAGATGATGGCACAGGCGGTTTTCTGATAGGATTAATGTCAAAAAATCGCTAATATTGTGCTCTGTTGCTGGGCCTAATAAGAGAAGTAAGATTGTTAAAAATGAGCAAACAATCTAATGAAATCGTGCCCAAATAGCATCTATTTAAATTTTTGGAAATGAAAGTCCACAGTATTGCTTTAGATATACTACAACAAGTACGAAATAATACTCATTTCTTACGAGTTTCAAAGTTTGCGGCGCTAACTAGGCGAGTGCTGCAAATCATACGAGTACACTATACTTTTTCTACGACTACCAGTCCTGCAAAGCAGAAATTAGGATTCTTTTTTTGTATTTTTTAATTTTCAAAATGTTTAAATTAGAACAAAATAAGTAAATTATTCAGTGTATCTCTATAGCAGCTGTCCTGATTTCAATACAAAAATTCTTCCAAATCGCTTTCGTTCACATTTCCATTTTTTAGAAGGCAAAAGCTCACAAATGAAAACTGAAAACAACGCTTCAAAACACATAATCCGTTAAATTTTAGCAACGGATCAACAGCGACTTTATTTCCTCTCGGCTTATTATGTGTTTTAAGTAATATCGAAATGAGCTGATTGAAGTCTTGCTTTGGTTCATTTCGGAATCGCTAGGTCGATGGACAAGAAAAGTCTTAATAAATGGGCGCCATTGTATGCGCTATTAATATGTAGTCGTAGAAAAAAAAGGTATAAATGGAAGAAAATTAATGTTTGAACAGTAATGTCGCGAAAGCTTTGTAAAATGTAAATTTAATAACAGTCTGGGATAAATTGCTAATATACATAGGTATTTTTTATTGTATTTTCCAGACAAGAAACAAGTACGTTATCAATGGTTGGAATATTTAGGCCGTACTGTTAGGATAATCTAATTTAAATATTGTTTGTTATTTCCAGGTTTTATGATAATGTAATAAAGTAAATAATAAAAGATTATTTTTAAATTTTTAAATAATTAGATGTTTGAAACTAGACAATTGTATAACAGACATAAAAATAAATGTAATTAAATATTGGACACATATATTATCATATGTATATTTACAACACAACAGTAATATCAAAATATTAAACGCAATACAATCTCCAAAATTGAACAAGCCCAATTTTTGGAGCGTATATATTGTTTTCCTTTCACGAATCCGTTCTTGGACGCGTTTCGCCGTACCACGGCTCATTGGCAAGGTTATGATTCGCAGAAGGAAAGCAAAGAAAAAAGTTTTTAAAGCCCTACCCGCAGAATGTGCCAGTGAAATATAATAAATTAAAACTCTGCTCTGGTGTGATTTCAACTATACACAATGCATACTTGCTACCATCTACCTTAGACTCCAGATGCCACTGAAAGATAGAGGAAATCACCTACAAATTCAGTCCTCACAATTACAGATTTTGATTAAGATTTTGATTTATTTATTCTTTTGTACTTTGGAAGATACTGGGTTTAAAAAACTACACATTGTCCATTGTGAATATTGTTCAGCCCCTCCCAAGTCAGATTTTTCGTTTAACTTCCAAAATAAAACAGGAAAATAAAACTCGTATAATAAATGTCCGTTTATTAACAAGATTTGGCTTTCCTTGAAGTTTAGCGGGGCGTTCTTTAAATAACTTTTTAGATTATTACTTGAGAAATATTACTCCATTCCTTTCCTTGACAAGCATCCCTCCCAAGAGTCAAAAGTTTGTCTAATTAAGAAAAGGTAGGTTTGATTTTACTTTTATTAGTTTGTATATTGCGATTACACTGAGAAAAATGGTACATTTGTACAAAATAAACCGTTTAATTAATTGTTAATTAGTTGTAGCAATAGCTGTTTTCTCTGAAATGAGAATAGTGTAGGTGAAATATTTTCAGGAAAAAATTTGATTGGTGAATATTTACTTAGTATATAAACGACATTTTATCAAGTCAATAAAAACATTTTAAATTTACTTTTGTTTGTTTTTATGTTTATGGAATCACTTCGGTGTCCGTCCGTCCGTCCGTCCGTCCGTCTGTCACACGCGATTTTCCCTGAAACTATTCGACGTAAAAACTTGAAATTTAGCACAGAAAGTGGGACACAGAAAATTGGGAAATGGACAAAAAATTTAATGTCATCCTGTGGTGTGTCAAATAAAAGCTTATTGTAGCACGAACTCAACAATATATACCGTCGCTGATCTTACCAAGGGGCGAAAGCGACACTTTCTTCGATTTTGAGTTAGGTGCATGATGTGATTACATTTAAAGGTATCTATGATCTGACAAACTGGCGAACGTCCAGCTCTAGCAGTTTTCAGTATACAGCAAATAGTCTATATGCATAAGCGACACTAAAGACATTATTAGGATCAGACGAAGAGGCGAACATCCACAAAATGGAGTTTCACCTAAGTAGTAGATCCCACAATAGCAATTTTGGCTGTTACGCTTAACAGCTAAAGGCTTTTAATATAGATTCGAACATTACTATCTAAGTTAAAAACTAATAATCTAAATGAAATTTTTACTTTTAGTAGCTATAGAGATGGAACATTCTCGAGAATTTATTTTTGGGAAATCTTCTCGGTAATTTGCCATTCTCCGAAAATATTCCCCTGAGAACATTCTCATGGCACATCTCTAAGTAGCTACTATTAAAATTTGTGTGCTTGCACAAGTTTAAAACATATTATGGTTTTTCTTTAATTTGTAAAAGTTATTGTTTTTTAGTTTTTTAATATTACTAAAACTAGTTGTTGTTTCCGTTATTAAAAACATACCAGCTTTCTTAGTTTATAATTATTTAATACTTATTACTATTAATACGACGTGTGTAATAATTTAGCATTAAGAACATAATTTTTTTGTTATTTTTAGCACAACCAGTTTCTGTTTTATGTTTAGGTTTAAATAAATACTCCTCAAAATATACTTTTGATGATGTTTGACAATAAGGTTTTGTTTCTCGACCGTTTATTACAAATAAAGTGCCTAAAAGGCCACTTACGCTTTGTGTTTAATTTACAAGTTAATAGACAAAAGCAGGCGAATATCCCATATATTATTCAAAAGAATCTGACGAATGGGCGAACCTCCATTTAGTACCTATTTAGGGGTGATAGGGCATGACTTTTCAAATTCTATACATGTTTTTCGCAAGCATGTATCTTGATCTACCTTATACCATAATAGAGTAAAATAATAATAAACTACTTAAAGAAAGAGCGTGCTACAAATAGGACCTATTTTCTGTAAAATGCTCTCATGTAAAATTAGAAAATAGGCGCTTTCGCCCCTTGGTAAGATCAGCGACGATATGATGTATTTGTTTATACATTTTTTTAAACATTTTTCGGGAAAACCCTTAAAAATTGCTGTCCCCTGCCCTTATCATCAAAAGTTCGCTCAGAATAATTTGAAAAAAATCATGAACATTGAGAATTAGGTGTAGATTGAACCGAAATTACCAGGATTGAAAAATTCTAGCCCGATCAATTGTTATAAACAATTGAATTGTTTATTTCCTTATACCTGCTGAACCATTGGTTTTAGAGAAAAAGTTCTAGACAAAAAATATTTCCCACGATGTAAGGAACGATTTTTGTCCTTACGCGTTTTTCAATGCTTCCCACTCAGCTCCGCGCGTACGCGATGTGATATGGCGTTTGTGCCATTGGCGGCGGATAGCGCGGCAGATAGGCGGAGATCGAGCGAGGTTTGCTCAGGTTAAGTGGGAGGCTGATGGCACGGAACACTAATTATGTAAGTATAGCTTGCACTTGATCGATTTTTTTTTATTAGAGCCATATAAGTTGAATAAAACTTTGGTTTCATCAAATATTACATATGTATATGCAAATATTATATTAATAAACTTTAGTTTCCTTTGCTGTCTCGACAATTTACAGTTTCCGGAACTATGATTTATTTCCCTTCCTGCCTCTGTGACCATGGCATTTCGGAAACATTGATTCTGTTCATGATACGATTTTAGAAGATCGACAAGATATGCTCAAACGTATAGCAGAAGCAGTGCACATTTCCTGTGAACTTGTATTTTACATCGTTTATCACGACGTGGGTATAAAAAAACGCCAAATGGATTTCGACATGCTTGAATGCTGATCAGAAGCGCGTCAGATTGACAACGTCGAAGAAAATCTGTCGCCGTTTTGATGAAACTCCTCAAACTTTTTAAATCAGCTTGTTACTATGGACGAAACGTAGATCCGAGACTATGGCTCAGAGGCTAAAGAGCAATCTAAAGAGTAAAATCATTTTGTTTCTCCACGACCCAAGAAATTCCGTTTTGAAAATCGGCTTTTTGCTTTAGATTTCTGGGACAAAGATGGGATAATTCTAATATAATATTTTTGACAGGGTAGAAGTACCACGGAAGCATATCATACTGGGTTACTAACTAAATTTCGTAAGACAATTATGGAAAAGCGCTGCGGGAAGCTTGCCAAGGGTGTGCTCTTTTTGCAAAAGCCCTGCCCACAAATCGTTGATTGCACTGCAATAAATTGATGAAATTGGTTGACCACCCACCCTGTTCTCCGGATTTAGCACCATCAGATTATTATTTGTTTCCGATACTCAAAAAACTTTTGAAGGGCAAAAGATCTTCGACAAATGACAAAGTCGTAAAAGCCATTAAGGCGTGGTTGGCAGACCAAGTCGAAGAGATTTTTTAAAGGGCTTAGAATTACTTTATGAACATTCTGAATGAATGTATAGGTCTTGAAGGAGATTATGTTAAATAAATAAAATTTTGTTTTAAAATATTGCGGCGTTTTATACCGAAACTAAGTACTTATCAATACTCCCGCGTAGCTATATCACATTAAAAACAAGATATTAAAGATGGTAATTCTCTAATTAAAAATTAGAACAAGAAAATAATTTTTATTTTATTGTTCATTTGAAAACCTAGCAAATCGCTAAAATATTAGACTAACTCAACATTTTTAATGACGAATTATTAACAATAACAGGACAAAAACCCGTCAAAACCTAACTGATCAACTAGAAGATCTTAATTTAAACCAGTACTAAATCTTAAACCTTTTTAGTCAATGTGAACGTAAATTTTTAAAAATTCTGTTTTCGAAAAAAAAATGTTTTTGAGACGCTTTACTGTTGAAAAAGTTTATTTCAATTTAATTGATTATTAGAAAATTTTCCTATTCATCCACTTTTTAGCAAAGATTGGTAAGTACAGGTAATTGTAATAAAATATAATACTATAATATTAATATATTATGTCCCATTTGTTCCGGGCACCCTATAGTTTAGCTAGCCAATTTCTTAAACTAACTAAAACTGGTTTAAAAATTCAACTTACCCTGAAATTAAATAAAAATATTCAATTATCCAAAAAAGTTCCTTTCTGAAGGGCGTAGGAAATTGAGAAAAACAATAAACACAAACAAAATTACTTTTCTTTTAGCGAATGCACAGTCAGTTAGCGAGTATCACTTGCGGAACTCTTTAGATACTATCAGGAGAATTATTAAAAACAGATATATTGTAATCAAATTCATTAATGTTCCTGTAGCAACATTATAATATTTTAATGGTGGGAATAACCACAATCAACCATAACATGATAAATCGGTGACCAAATTCATGGCAAATTAATAAGAAAGAATATTTACAAATCTTAGAATTACTTAAGCATGTTTTTGTCACAAGGTACTAACGAAATTTAAAGAGACCTTTTTTGTTGTGTAACAATGTTAAGGAATAACAATAAATCAGAACAAATTATTTTTAATGATGATGGTCATTTCAATGGTTACACCGATTTAAGAAAATTGCTTTATTTAATTCATACATACTTATACATGTATAGGGTGGTTTAAAATATTTAATTCAGACGCCCAAATATTTTTAAAAGCCTGCAAAAGCTACACGAAAATATTTTTTAATAAATAAACTGCGTTCACACTGTACATCAGATAAAATCTACCTACATCTAACTTGGCAAAAATGACAGTTATATATTTAGCGTTTCTTTCTCTCCTGTCCTCTGGGAAACACAATCTTAATAAATCCATTTTTTTTTTAAATAAGAGCAATATTAAGCATAGTGCTTGTTTAAATTATCCACCCTGTATGTAAGAAGTACCTATTTAAAACTGAAATCACAAGCTGTGCATAAAATTTTGGTTTTCTCATGTTTGTTTTACAGTTGTAGTAAAACTAAAAAAAAAATTACCTTTTATATATAGGCAACTAGGCAACCCCAGAAATCCCTTGTTTTTTAAGTTGTCTACCCTGTATGATTTACTACATTTACATCTTGTAACGTCAATATTAAGAATCCAAATACTAACTCATGCACCTTAAGTCATATTTTTCGGTGAAAAAGTACTACAAATTCTAATTAGGAAAGAAATCATTGTCAACATTTAAGATTTCTTCAGATCCTCACGTTTTGGTCAATACTTTGCATTAGGATGGGTATGATTGAAACATAATAGACTTCCGGTAAAATAATATCTACATTGTGAACACCTTAAAAAATTAGTTTCTGTTTCTAACAGATTCTAATTATCTTTGCTCTAGCTCGAGTCAACGTAAAAATTACGGGATGAAAAACTTAAAGAAGTTTATTTGCGAAGCACTATTACCATTGATTTCTAATATGGATAAGCAAACAATAATCGCGAAAGTGGCAAATTTCTGGCCTCGCGCATGTAAACAAAGCTGATCGGACATGGGCATGCGCGCTGCAAAATTTGTCAGCTGTGATGGTCGATCCCACTCTGATTGTCAAGGAACATAAAAGGGTTTGCTGATTGTTTTCCAGCTGGATATGCAAACCGTGTAGCAGATGACAACAAGCGAGTTGTGCGCATGCCCCTTACCGATCAGGCTCGAGAAATATGACCGGTGGTCGTGCGTACAAACACAATAGCGTTGTTCGCGGAGACGATCCGGAACTAGTCCGTGACAAGTGCGCGTGCGCTTTGCGATTATTTGCGTTCGCGGTGCAGAAAATCACTGATTTTGACAATAAATTTGGCGTTCGCGGTGATGCGAGAACAAGTTCAGGACACATCCGTAACCAGTCAAAACGATCCGAGGATTATTACATAAATTATTTGTCCGCGCAAGTGCAGTGTGAAATTTGTTTGAAAATTGTCGTTTAATTTTGGGCGGGCTGTATTTTGCGATAACGAACAGTTAAATTTCATATGCTGTTAGTTGTATAAAGGTAGATATAAATTTGTATATAATAATATGCTCTAGTATATTCAATTATTTTTGTATTTAAAATTACTCATAACAGAACAAATATGTCTTTGTGGCAATTTTAATCATTATATAATGTTACATTAGGTTGTTCAGTCTAACAATTTAATTCAAAATAATAAAATATGTTAAGGTTAAGTGATTCGCAGATGTTCCGGACAAGCACATTCACCAAAAACGTTCGCGGAGATTAGTCAATTCCTGATCGGTTTCGAATCGCACATGCGCATAAATGTTTGGGATTATTTAACTTGTACAGGTTACGGACTGGTCACGGATCGTCTCCGCGAACAAAGCATTATTTCACCCTGCTAACTTAACTTTTGTTTGCGCACGCTGTCAGTTGTACGGGTCTATATATAGAAGTCAATGACTATTACTTACTAGAATATTTGTTGCGTACCCTAATTGTTGTAGCTTTATTTGAAAAGCAAAATCTGTAGCTGGGTTTAATTATTTTACGTATAACTGTTTATATTGAAGACAAAATCTATTTTTAGAGTATATTTAATATATTTTTATTATGCTGTAAGCTAGTTATCACACACACACACACACACTTCCTTGCATGTTAATAATTATTGAAACAATTTAAATGAAATTTACTGTGTGGTTAAGGTTATACAAATCAGCATTGTATAAATCTGCACTTTGGCACAGTATATTCTTATTTTTAGGATTCAGTAAATCTAACAAGCAAAGATCTTATATAATTTTCCGCTTATATTATGCAAAAACGCAAAAATTTATTTAAAAACTCTTTGGTCATTTGATAACTTTTCATTGCGCTGTCGTTTTTGAACTAAAAATTAATAAAACATGATGTCACAAACTATTCGACAAACTCTTTCGTCCAAATTCACTAAGAAGGTTTAAGATTTAGTACTGGTTTAAATTAAAATCTTACAGCTGATCAGTTATGTTTTGACAGGTTTTTGTCCTGTCACTGTTGATAAGTCGTCATAAAAACCATATGAATTATTCTGATATTTCAGCAGTTTGCTTTGTTTCCAAATGATTTTCATCTTGGAACGAGTTGCTGTAATGAATTTAGTTCGATAATTGTCGAAAGTACATACCAAAATTACCATTTTCTTATCAATTTGGGAAAAAGCTCAGAAATAATTCATAGTATACAGCTCAGTTGTCTTATTCTTGCACATTAAAACTTTTGGTTGGGCAATTAGACCGGACTAGCGTTGGAGAATCTGGCTGTTTAATTTTATGCCTTATTTGCAAGAGCTATTTCAATATAGTAAAGCCAATTTGTAATGTAATATGCATTTTTTAAATAATTTTATTTCTTAACTCTTGTCAAATTAAAAAATTTTCCTCTCGTGTGCATAGAAAGTTGCTATAAGCAAATAATGTTTATTTTTGATATGTCTCTTTCAAATAAATGAAATCATACGTTTTTAAAAATTATCTCTTAATTATCTTTAAAAAGAGTAGAAAAAACAATTTATTAGTGCATATTACAAAATATTTCAAAATTTACTATACCTTTGAGATATAATCCTTTTAAAATTCCTGCAATACATTATTTTCTTCGCGGCGTCGCCATGCCTCAATCCATAACGGCCCATAATTTACTTTCTCACAATATTTTTATAAAAAAAAATGTTTTATCCTACTTAGCAACACTTTTTCACAAAACTTTAATGGTATTACTCGTTTTCAAGAAATTAGTGTTATGAGTTTTAAATAAAATACCCTGTGTATATATTATTCAAAATATTATTTCAACTAAACTAAAATTTATTTTTAAAATGTAGCTAATACTATGGCCAACAGTAAATATCTAAACAACTTAATACGAAATATGAATGGACTATTTTTCCACCCTGTATCTTAGACCTCCTGCACTCATTTTACCGGAAGTATTTCCGGTTTCAAGCCAGGTTAATGCTCAATCTAAACACATTTTTTTTATCTGTTAATTAGTTTTTCTCGAAAAAGTAGTTACGCAAACGTCAAACAGTTACATTTTGGGAATCTTCAAGTTCAATGACCGAATTTGGGATTGCAATGGAATGCAATAATTTAATATACAATATACCTAGGTAGTCCTAGACCAGACTAGAAATAAAAAAAAACACGGTTATAAAGCAATAATTGCATAAAAGTTGTTTAAAACTTTAGTCCAAGCATGCAAAAATATTCAGAAGCTAATTACTACTTATTGTATTAACCAGATTTTGTAAAAAATGTATTTTGCATAATTGATACAGATTTATTTCTGCTAATACGGCTAATAACTCGTGTTATTACATTATTTCTTAATTCTTGACTACAAATTAAAGGTTTCGGATAACTTATGTATTTCGCAGATACCTATTGTTAATGAGTGGAAACCTCTACCAATAATAATCACATTAATTAACACAAATTTTAAAAAGTTCCTTCCAGGGAATATTTATTATTCCCATTATAAATTCCGGATGTTTAGTTTTTACTATGTTATTGTAAAGTTTCTTAGAAACACTTAAATTATTTAGAATTTACTAGTGAGTCAGCCGAATAATATTCGAATATTCGGCCATCTTGCTGGCGAATATTCTGCCCGATCGGTTTCTGTAACCTGTTTAAGCAAATTGATTATGTAAATATTATGGTTAAATAAATTGAAAACATGTCAACAAACAGCTGTTTGTACCTTTCGTGAATGAACAATAAGTTCTAGTATACATATTTATTTATTACTAGCTTTTGCCCGCGACTTCGTCTCTTCGAACTGCCATTTCACCCCCTTAGAAGTTGATTTATTAAAAACTCTAAAACACGTGTTTCAACATTAGAGTTGTTCTATGAAGTTTAGACTTAATAGGACCA
Organism: Philopedon plagiatum; assembly: GCA_963971165.1. NCBI lineage: Eukaryota > Metazoa > Arthropoda > Insecta > Coleoptera > Curculionidae > Philopedon > Philopedon plagiatum. The sequence goes on along the minus strand of OZ020189.1, from coordinate 38,096,999 downwards.
TCTAATACATTGTCTCCATACAAAGTTTAAACCCCGATTTCATCCCCTTAGAGGTTGAATTTTGAAAAACGTTTCCCTAGTGGATACCTACGTTATACAGGGTGAGTATTTTAAAGTGTGATAAGGCAATACCTCGGAAACGGTTTAAAATATTTTCATGAAATGTTGGTGAATTAATAAGGAGATAGGGGGTCATATTTAAACATATTTTTGACATTTTCTGCCTCCCTCTATTTTGATGGGTGGGGGGGGGGGGGGTTAACTTTGAAATTTTAAATGGGATGATGTACTTTTGTTCATAAAATTCGAATCTACATAAAAGCTACGTATGTGCACAACATTTTATTTGATTTGCTCTTTCCGTTACGGAATTATGATTTATTAGGCTATAAAACAAAAAAATTATTTACAATTTAATTTCAACTTATTTATCGGCTGTCGTGCTTGAAAAGTTGTTCGAAATGTCCCCTTTCAACTTCCAAATACTTTGTCACTCTTTTTCGAAATGAATTTCGTACCCGCCGTAACATTCAGGTGTCACTAATAAGCAGGCAAAGCGGATTCGGTCTTTCATATTATCTAAAGTTGTAGGTGCATCAGTTTGTCCTTTATAAAACCCCACAAGAAAAAGTTAAGGGGAGTCAAATCAGGGGACCTAGCAGGCCAGTTGAGCAATAAACTGAGAAATAATCGTTAAAATTTTCAACTGACTTAAGTAGCGTTTCCAATAGCTTACATGGAAACGAATAATAATTCTGAAATAAATAAAATTGATTTATTGGTAAAACTTATTTATTTTTAATTTCGATCAAAATTTAGTTAACCATAATCCCGTAATCGAAAAAGCAAATAAAAAACAATTATACACATACATAGTTTATTACGTAGATTCAAATTTTATAAGCAAAAGTAAATTATCCCATTTAAAATTTCAAAGTTACTCCCTATCCCTCAAAATAGAGAGAGGGGTTAAATATTAAAAATATGCTTAAATATGTCCCCCATCTCCCTAATATGTCACCAAAATTTAATGAAAATATTTTAAATCATTTTCGAGATATCGCCTTGTAACTCTTTAAAGAAACTCACGCTGTATAAGCATCTCTCTGTGCAAAATTTCAAGTTTCTAGACCTAGCGGTTCGGGCTGTGCGTTGATATGTTAGTCAATTAGTCAGTCAGCCAATTTCTTCTTTTATATACAGTGACCGGCAAAAAGTTCGCAACATATGGGAAAAATTTTTATTAGGAGAGTATCGGAAAAACTTTCCCAGGGGATCGGTTCTGCATGTCCGATAACCTAAAAATCGATTTTGACATACGTCACGTGACCACTGGTATAGCGTCAAATTAAAACAAAAATTGTTAATTTACAAAAAGTGAGGTTAGTTGACGAGATATCAAAAAAAGTTATTTGAAAAAATTGCTTAGAATTAAATTCTAGGTCCTTGTGCAAAATTTTAAGATTTTATTTAAAAAAATTGGAAAACTCAATTTTTTTTAAATATTTTTTTATCGATTTACAAATTTCCAGTTTTTTTCGTTTAGATAGCTTGGCTAATGTAAAGCCCATGTATCTGGATGAAAATAAACGAATGTAGTAGTTTTTTCTACAATTGACAGGACAAAATTAAAAAAAACAGGGTTTCGCCGGACGCTAGCTGTTGCAATGATTTGTATCTAGCAGCAGTGTCAAAATTTTAGAGACATTTCAATGAGATTACATTGAGAAAACCTTAATCGTCTTAAATATATCTGAAGTTCGACTTTTTGTAAAGTTAAGGGGATTAAAATAGATAATAAACAAAAAATTACCTGTTTATTTAATCGAAATTTTATAAACGAAAACCAATGTAAGAAAAACTTAAAAGTAGTCAAATTCTGTACTAACAACACAAAAAATCATTGTTTTTCCTTGGGTGCACAAAATTTAAAACTCAGTATGACCACCATTTCTCTCCATACATACTATTGTTCTCGAGCGCAACTCTCGATTAACATTTCGGAGCATTTTACGATTTATTTGCAATACACAATTTATAATGACATTCTCTAAATTTTGTATATTCCTAAAGGGTCGATGTTTGTACACAGGGTTCTTTAGGTATCCCCACATAAAAAAATCTAACGGAGTCAGATCTACAATTCTACACTTGACAGGACAAAATCGAAAAAATAGGTGTTCGCCGGACGCTCGCTGTTGCAATGGTTTGAATCTAATGAAATGACTGTATCAAGATTTTATTAAGATTTTTCGCACATAAATTTAACAACCAGGTCTATTTAGTTGTACTTAAAACTACCAAAGCAGGCTCTGAAATTAAAACAACCAAATAATCTAGTAGGTTAAAAACAACAGAAAAATGTCAAACAAATTATAATTTGTTTGATTTCAACCTATGTCATTGGTTTATGTCTCGCATCTTACTAAGTTTGATATTTTACATAAGTTTATTAATATTTTATTCCTTAAAATGGCACCCACACTACTTCTTCAGGAAAAGATAGAAATTATTTTAATTTCTGGAGATAATTACAAAAGCCATAGAGAAACAGCAGCAATTTTTAATGAGAGGCACCCCGATAAATCCCTCCATTATTCCACAGTATCTCGTCTAGTCAATAAATTTAAAGAAACGGGATCGGTAGAAAATCAGTATAAAGTTTCCCATGAAAAACCGGTAACAGGTGACGAAGGTTCTCTGGATGTGTGTTTGTCGATCATAGAAACACCCCAATTAGCAGTTAGTCAAATATCGGAGATCACTAACATTCACGAAAGATCTGTGCGGAGGATATTAAAAAGAAACAAATTTCATCCGTACAAACCTAAATTTGTACAAGTATTAAAAGATAGGGATTATGACGCCCGCTTCGATTTTTGTGCCTGGTTCCAGGGTATGATTGAGGAAGATTTTAATTTCCCAAAGAACGTTCTTTTCTCGGATGAAGCTACATTTACCTCTAACGGAACCGTCAGTTCACAAAACTGTAGATGGTGGGCCACCGAAAACCCAGACTTTGTAATTCAGAGTAAAGACCAATATAGTTTTAAGGTTAATGTGTGGTGCGGAATTTTCAACCTCAGAATAGTGGGACCTTTTTTCTTTAGAGACAATTTAAATTCAGAACGATATTTAGAATTTCTACAAACTGAGATATCTGACTTTTTAGACAATTTGTCATTAGCCGAAAGAAGAAATTTATACTTTCAACAAGACGGAGCTAGCATTCATTCCACAAATGAGGTGAAGAGATGGCTGGATCAAGAATTTGGAAACCAGTGGATAGGACGGTTTTCTGAAAATCCGTGGCCTGCGAGATCACCAGATCTGACTCCGTTAGATTTCTTTATGTGGGGATACCTAAAGAACTCTGTGTACAAACATCGACCCTTTAGGAATATACAAAATTTAGAGAATGTCATTAGAAATTGTGTATTGCAAATAAATCGTAAAATGCTCCGAAATGTTAATCGAGAGTTGCGCTCGAGAACAATAGTATGTATGGAGAGAAATGGTGGTCATACTGAGTTTTAAATTTTGTGCACCCAAGGAAAAACAATGATTTTTTATGTTGTTAGTACAGAATTTGACTACTTTTAAGTTTTTCTTACATTGGTTTTCGTTTATGAAATTTCGATTAAATAAACAGGTAATTTTTTGTTTATTATCTATTTTACTCCCCTTAACTTTACAAAAAGTCGAACTTCAGATATATTTAAGACGATTAAGGTTTTCTCAATGTAATCTCATTGAAATGTCTCTAAAATTTTGACACTGCTGCTAGATACAAATCATTGCAACAGCTAGCGTCCGGCGAAACCCTGTTTTTTTTAATTTTGTCCTGTCAATTGTAGAAAAAACTACTTCATTCGTTTATTTTCATCCAGATACATGGGCTTTACATTAGCCAAGCTATCTAAACGAAAAAAACTGGAAATTTGTAAATCGATAAAAAAATATTTAAAAAAAATTGAGTTTTCCAATTTTTTTAAATAAAATCTTAAAATTTTGCACAAGGACCTAGAATTTAATTCTAAGCAATTTTTTTAAATAACTTTTTTTGATATCTCGTCAACTAACCTCACTTTTTGTAAATTAACAATTTTTTTTTTAATTTGACGCTATACCACTGATCACGTGACGTATGTCAAAATCGATTTTTAGGTTATCGGACATGCAGAACCGATCCCCCGGAAAAGTTTTTCCAATACTCACCTAATAAAAATTTTTCCCATATGTTGCGAACTTTTTGCCGGTCACTGTATATAGAGATAATTTTTTTTAAATAGACTGAAGAGATGATGGAGATGTATATATGATGACAAAATGCAGCAATATTTAAAATAAAATACAAATGGAATGTCGTTCCAAAGATATACATATTATAGTCATCGGCATATATAAGATGCAAACAATATTCAGTTCTTCTCCAGTTTGTAAATAATTGTTCTAAATCTCTTTCGTTATATATTTGGTACTTGTCTAGTTTACTTATTCATTTACCAATTTAGTTAATTTATTATTTATTATGTTCTTACCTCGGTGCTTACCGGACTGTTTTAACAAAATTGCAAATTCAAGTAAATAAACCTGAACAAAACACATACAGAATATACAGTTCCTATGCAACAGAGGGAGATGATGCAACCTAATGCCAACCAATATTTTTTTATGGATAAGCGTATTATATTCGAAAATTTAAATGACCGTCATGTGATTGTTAAAACGTTCGATTAAAAAGAAATATGTTCTGTAACAAATCGCGTACCAAACTAGCAATGTAAATAGCTATCGCAATATAGGGGATACACATTAATCTGATTTTTGTACTTACATGTAATTTTAATTTATTATTTGTCACATTGAATTTATCTCAAAAAAAGGACCCGAACAGAATACAGCAACTCAATACTTAATTTTCGTCATATTGCCCTTTAACATAAAGTTCTTTTTTATTTATATTTTATACTAAAGTACATATTATTTAAAACATTAAAGTGAGACTGGCGTTTACTTAAAAATGGTAGATATGTATATATTAAATATACTTATGGTTCATTGAATGGAAATATTAGATTTAAATATGGGGTAAACAAATAATAAACTAGGTTAATGACATTGGAAATAATTATTTTAAAGAATGTGCTTACCTGTACAAAAATTCCTTTTTAAAGGTGCAATAAAACGATATTATGATTATTTAAAACACTAACAATAATTCATTATTAAAATACTAACCACTAAAAGAAAACAAACATACAGAAGGAGAGGTCTCGGAATAGACGTGATTTTTTCCAAGGAATTTTTGAGATGTTAAAAAAGTGTTTACACTACATTCTGTTTTTTAGGTTAAGCGATTCATAATTTTGTTAGTGTTAGAATTTCCACTTCCTGGTAAGTTCAGTATATTTAGTCTTATCGCAGGGTTTATTTATCATACACCTAGGTAGCAGTTTCAACTAAATATTTATTTTTTATTGCAATAGATGCTTAATTCACTTTGCAATCTTGATTGGCAATGCAATCCTACCAGTTAGGATCCGATGTTCTTAAGGTATACAAAGCTAAAAATTTGCAAGCAGATAGCCTTTATCCGAAAGGGCACTAGTTCCTACTTGGCGATGGCCCTTCATCCTGGAGATGATACCTCCATACAATTTAGTTTCCATATAATACTAGTGGAAAATCCAAAACTTAAATAAATTAGTAATTGGTATAAAGTTGTGTACAGGGTGTCTGAAAAGTCTTAATATGGGAAAATATCTTTGCTATTAGTAAAGATAGACCCACCAAATTTTAGGTGTATTCTATTGGTTAACAAATCATGGTGGTCATTTTGAATAACTTTTAAAGTAATAAGTGAAATAAAGTTATTTAAATTTTGAATTTTTTTCACAATTAATTTTATTAACTGAGGGAATATTTGTTTGGGTTTGCTTGGGTTCCGATCATCCGATCTTTATGAAATTTTATACACTTGGGTACGAAATTACACCCGATCCAATGGTGAGATTCCGCATTGCTGTCAATTGTACCGTTTTCTTGAAATCGGCAGGAACCTTTTTTGGAATAGAATGTTCTGTATTTTATTCGATTTTCTAATTCAGCTTAAAACTCTAAATACTTCTAATTTCGAACATTTTAACCTAAAGTTAACAGTATTTGAGGAAATGGTGGTCAGAAATCGATATTTTATTGTATCTTACCTGTACACGAAAGTTTACCTGAAATGTCTGAACTTATCAGTTTCGTTTATTTACAAAAAATGGATCATTTAACAGTAACCCAAAGAATTGAAATAATACAGGGTTATGTTGACAGAAAGCGAACGCAACAAGAAGTTTGTAATATTTTTAATGACAAATATCCTGACAGAAATCTATTAACTGAATCTAATTTAAGTAAAGTTTTAAAAAAATTTCGTTAAACTGGAAACATAAAAAACGCTATACTATTTGGTTATTTAGTACAATAATGAACAATACAGGAGGAAATAATTTGCAAGTTGACGAAGAAAACTAAATCAAATGTTGTCGATTTACTTCTTGACAGTAAGCTAAATACTACGGAAAAACATGCAAAACATTTAGAAGAATGTCAGTTTCCTCGATTCTTCTACATTTTATTTATATCCTTAACTTTAAATTATTCAGGTCATTTGGCTTACACTTGAAAATATCATTTTTGAGGTCGCCTCACAACTAGTCGAGGGGCGTCAAGTTCGGAGACCGAGCTAGCCACTCGATTGTACCCCTACGTCCAATCCATCTTCTAAAAAAAACATATATATATATATATATATATATATATATATACATATATATATATATATATATATATATATATATATATATATATATATATATATATATATATATATATATATATATATATATATATATATATATTGCCGAACATGATGGGCATAGTGCGGTGGGGCACCATCCTGCTGAAATCATATTTCATCATTTGGTGCTTGATTGTTTCCTAAAAAATCATATTCAAATTGTCAATACAACAGGTTGGGTTGGGTAAAGTAACAACACTTACATACGATTATTCGGAAATAGTTGTGCAAGAGCCGAGACAATTGCATTTCTTAGAATATCCAAACATCTTTCTCCATTTAATGTCTCTTGCATGAAGAAGGGGCCAATTATTCTCCGACCTATTATACCAGCCAAACATTAACCTTTTGGGGGAACTGCGTATGGTTTTCGCATATCCTGTGAGGATTTTTCCTGGCCCAATATCGACAATTATGCCTATTAACTTTTCCATGTAAACAAAAAGTTGATTCGTCAGTGAAAATTATTCGATGGACAAAATCAGGATTGGCGTTGCAGCGTTCCATCATGGTTTCGCAAAATTCCAAGCGCCTGTCGTAATCGTCTTCTGACAGCTCTTGCACACGTCTTATTTTGTATATACGGATGAATCTTTTCGATTTTCAGAAGGCGGTCTACGGACATGTGTGAAACGTTGTTTTCTTTTCCTTGTAGTGTTATGGTAGAAAGATGGGGATTTTCCTCTAAATTGAGTAAAATATTCAGAGCCTAATCACAATCACCATCTGTTACACTTTTAGGTCGGCCAGAGCGTATAGCGTTTTTTACGTTTAACGAACTTTTTCTAAAGCTTTGCTTACAGTAGAATTAGTTTCTGTCAAGATATTTGTCACTAAAAATATTACAAACTTCTTGTTGCGTTCGCATTCTGTCCCGACCCAGTATTATTAAAATTTCGATTATTTGGGTTTCTGTTAAATGATCCATTTTTTTCTAAATAAACGAAACTGACAAAGTTAGACATTTCAGGTAAACTGTACACTGTACGGGTATTTAAAGGTAAAATACAATAAAATAACTATTGTTGACCACTATTTACTATAAAAACTGTTAATTTTAAGATCAAATGTTTCCAATAAGAAGTACTCAGAATTTTAAGCTGAATTCGAAAATCGAGCAAATATGGGACGTTCTATTTAAAAAAAAATTTCACGACACTTTCAGGAAAACGATAAACTTAATAATGTGGAACTCACTATTGGATCGGGCGTAATTTCGTACCTAAGTTTACAAAACTTCAAAAACAAATCAGATGAGGGTTTTCAAGAAATTTCGAGGTTTCCCTATTTTTGTTACACACTGTATTTAGCTTCGTCTGCACTTTACATAACCATGGAATCAGTATTCTAAATAAAAGTTCTTAAGTTTAGGTATTCCTTTAAAATTATTCGCGGTAATTTTTGCTCTTTTTCCATAAAGGTACAATTATTTTAATGCACCTATTAAATCTATTTATATCATCCTGCTTCTTCTATCAATCATTTTAAACTTTTTCTGTTGTTTCTACTGTTTAATGACTAGGTACTGTTTAATTAGACTTTAATAAGTCTAATTAAGGATTCACTCTGATTTTGTTAATAAAATTTTTGACAAAATCGCTGTGTGTTTTTTTGGATTTTCTTAGGGACCAAAAACACAGTTTCGGCAAAGTGCTGTAAAGATTTCTTTCAACCATTGTTAAATTTGTTGAATAAAAATAAAAATAATTGAAATTAAACACTTTTTACAATGCTTGCTCTGTAATAAAGTTTGTTATTTGATTTTTCAAATTATTTGAAAGAGCATATTAAATAAAGTATTTATCAATTATTTTCTCAAAAAGAGAAAACCCTTCTATTATATTTTAGCTCTTTATTTATTAAGCCTACTTAATTTGAATCAATATAGTAACTATTATAATAAAATTTTTCGTTTTATGTTAACTTAACTATTTACAGACTTTTAAAGGCTGGTTAAGAACCTTCACAAATGGACTTTTTTCTTTTTACTTCGGTGTCCGCCCGTCCGTCCGTCCGTCTGTCGCAGACGATTTCCTCTGAAACTATTTGACGTAAAAATTTGAAATTTGGCACAGAGGTAGAGTGTAGTGGCCCAATAATAGACGTGAAGTATAAAAAGTTTGAAACTGAAAAGGTGGAAAGCATACCTGTCGGAACTCTTCGACGATCAAAGACCTCCAAAACCGGCCTTAGAATCGAGTAACGTGCACTTAAATATATTAAGATCAGAAATAGTATATGCCTTGGAAACTATGAAACCCGGTAAAGCGGCTGGTCCTGATCAAATACCCATAGAGCTTATCAAACTCTTTGATGATGATGTGATTGGTATTCTTCTGGAACTTTTTAACCGCATTTATGATAAGGGAGAAATCCCTAAACAATGGTTGTCATCCACTTTTGTGCTTATACCCAAGAATCCGAACCCAAGAGAATGCTCAGATTACCGAACAATCGCACTCATGAGCCACACCTTAAAGTTGTTCTTAAAGATCGTCCACAAAAGAATCTACAGAAGACTCGAGGAAGACATAAGCAACACACAGTTTGGATTCCGCGAAGGACTTGGAACACGAGAGGCGCTTTTTGGGATTAACGTTCTTTTCCAGAGCTGTCTCGATTTAAACCAGGATGTGTATGCATGTTACATCGATTTTGAAAAAGCCTTTGACAAAGTGAAACATGATAAGTTACACCAACTACTCGTCAGCAAAAACATTGACTCGGACGACGTGAGAATAATTAATAACCTATATTGGGGTCAAAGAGCTAGTACAAAGGTAGAAAACCAATCAACAGAGGAAATGGAGATTCGCCGTGGAGTGAGATAGGGATGCATACTATCGCCGCTTCTATTTAACCTTTACAGCGAAGCTATTTTTAGGGAAACTTTAGAAGATGAGTCAGTGGGTATAGTTATAAATGGAGAAATGATCAATAATGTGAGGTATGCTGATGACACCGTCTTGTTAACGAGCAATCCTGAAGACACACAACACCTTTTAGAAAAAGTAAATGATCGATGTAATGTATACGAAATTCTAGCGCAGTCAATTGTATTAACAATTTTTATATATTTCCCTATAACCGCTGAACCGTTGGTTTTAGAGAATTCGTTAAGGTTTTCGACAAAAAATATTTCTGACGATGTAAGGAACAACTTTTATAACAACACGTTTTTCAAAATATTTAATTTGGCCAACTTTGCTTCACGCATACGCGACGTGATACGGCATTGGTGCCATCGGCGCCGGCGGCATGTAGCTTGCTCTTGACCGGTTTTTTATATACAGTGAGGTCGTTAAGTCTGGAATAATGTCATCATTTAAAATCGCTGAATTTTTTTAAAAATCGCTCGGACACGTCGATTTTGTTTTTTTGATGCGAATTTTTACCAATATTTTTATCATACTACAGGGTTCGAAAACACTGTGCTAGGATTAACTTTAATTTTTTTAAATGGGAACCCCAATTTTGTTTACATTTTAGGATTATTTGTATAATTCTGTACATTTTTATATTTCATGTCATATACCTAAATTCAACTGTTTTTGATTTGTGGACAGTTAAAGTTGGAAACTAAATAACAACAGTTAACTTTTTATCATTTTTTTAAATGTTGAAATGCCTCCCACTGGTTAATTGGCAGTAACCTAAGCGACCGATAAATTCTTTCTGCACATTTCTGACTACGTCTGGACTGCTTGACTGTATTTCTTGAATAAATTCGATGCTTTAAGTCCTCCATGTCAATTGGCTTAGTTTGGAAAACTTTACCTTTAAGGTAACCCCACAGAAAAAAGTCAAGGTGGTTAAGTCTGGAGACCTCGGCGGCCATTCAATAGCCCCCTTCATTTCGGTTAAAAATAAAATTCACAATAACTAATACTTAATAAGCTTCAAAAACTTACTTGACATAAAACAACTATGAACGAAAGAAAACTATTAAAATTGTATCTTGAAATTATTAATGATAAAATTGTCTAATTTGACAAAATGTGACAAAGGGACAGGCTATTGAGTGAGTTATGCTGGTATTTAATTGTATTTAATTTCGAACTTTAACTGTCGACAAATCAAAAACAGTCGAATTTAGGTATAGGACATGTAATATAAAAATGTTCAGAATTATACAAGGAATCCTAGAATGTAGAGAAACTTGTGGGTTTCCATTTAAAAAAATAAAAGTTGATCCTAGCACCGTGTTTTCGGAGATGATAAAAAATATTGGAAAAAATTCGTATCGAAAAAACAAAATCGACGTGTCCGAGCGAGTTTTTAAATAATAAATTTATTCCAGACTTTACGACCTCGCTGTATAAATCCGATGATATTACTAGATATTTGAGGCATAAAAATTCTTTATTTAGCCCTTTAACGATTTCTGGTACATATTTGTATCACTTGCTATTACAATCGATATATGCATTAACTTTATGTTAAACACAGACCTTATGACGCATCAAAGAAAATTATAGCTACGCATAAGAACGATCATGCTCATATAAACGCCATATCCCTCGATGAATTTTCTCTTCCGGAGAGAAAATCCATCGGAATTTCTTACGGAATTGGTGGCCACGTGCAGCCGAAATTGTATCCATTGTTGCCTCGTTTCGCTTGCTATGTTGCTTGTTTGACGGTCGGACGGGATTTTGTGAAATTCGAATCCTAAAGAGATGGAAATAAATTGGTAGTATGCATTGTTTAGGGTATTTTAAATATCTGTTGGGCCCCAGTCAAAAAGATGTTTGATTTATAGGGATATACTTATTTATATCTTTGGTATTAGAATGATTTATAGGGATATACTTATATCATTGGTATTAGAAAAGGTACGGACACCAAATTTTAGGTGTAACTTATTGATTATTAAATCTACTTTTTTATGTTATTTAACTTTTTCATCCCCCTTATGGGGTGACGCTAGGGGGTTCAGGTTAAAAAATTTAAATGCAACTTTATACCGTGTGATACCTCATTTTAAAGGTCTTCAAAAAAGAAACATTTTACCACAAATCCGATGTCCGTATCTTAATACGTTTAAACAAAATTAACAATTTAAGTACCTTAGCTTATACCAGCACTAAATCTTCAACCTTTTTAGTAAACCTGAGAGTAAAATTTCAGCACTTGTGTCCATCCGTCCTCAGCATATCTCGAAACCTGACGAACTGATTAGTAGGTACAAAATTTAATGTATGTATCTACTATTTACTAGGTATACAAGCCTGTAGAATTAAAATATTTAAATTAAGTTGTCAGTCCACGTTAGTTATTATAATTACAATTTCCAATGCAGAAACGCTCACTGGTTTAAATATATACATACCACTCTATATATACAGAAATAAAGGCAAATTTAACATTTCGATGTCATATTTTTCTTTAAAGTTATCTTGTTAATTCATACATACCATTAAAAACTTTTTATTAAAGTCCCAGAGTTTTACCCGTTAAAGGGTTAAACAAGTGCGAAATTACTCCGTTATGCAGGATGATTGGTAAAGAATGGGCCACACCTTACTAGTGGTCAATGGCGGCTCGTAACCTAAAATTTGGGGGGGGGGCACAAATCACAATTTCAAATTTCTATTATGTCAATGCAAAATATAAAAAAGGCGAACCTTTATTGATTAATATGATAATATTTTTAATCTTTCATGAGTTAAGATATTTCTGATAACTATTTTTAAAACTAAAACCCATAAAATAAATTTCGGGGGGCTGCCATTGAGTGGTTTTCCTGGCTCAATTTAGATCGATTTAACGTAACTTATTTTAGTACAAAAGTTGATACTGAGGGAGATACAAAGTGTTGAGGTTAAAATTTTATTTAAAATTTCTTCGATATGTTTTAAAAGATACAAAATAAAGTCACAAAATTTGGATGGCAGGGGTTTTTTGGGATGGGAAAACAAATCCGTTATCAAATTTGCTATATTTTGTAGAGGGTGCCACATATAGCATTCATTAAATGCCACTTTAAAACGTTCCAATTATTTGTGCTTCGGTGTACATACCTTCTGATTAGAAATTTCTATATAGATAACTTGTGAATAGAATTTGCTTTTCCCATTCCAAAAAACACCCGCTTACCAAATTTTGTGAATTTATTTAGTATCTTTCAAAACATATCGATAAAAATATAAAATAACACTTTAACACAACACCCTGTATTTCTCTTATTATCAACTTTCGTACTAAGATGAGTTAGGATAAGTCGACCTAATTGAGCCAGATACGCTACTGCTAAGGTATTTTATTTACTACCAAAATGTATTGGAATGTGAATAGTCAAATTTCATATAAGTACCTAGCCTATTATCATAGACTAACATAAATAATATTTGGACGAACACTGCCGTGCAACAAAAAGCGGGTCTTCCTTGAGACATTTGGTGGGTTTACTGGTTTAGGGTTTGTTTGTCTACCATTATATAAATCTGTATACTGTGTATCTACATGTATATATATATATATATATATATATATATATATATATATATATATATATATATATAATGGTGGACAAACAAACTTTTAAACCATAAAGCAGTAGCAGTAGACCCAGAAAATGTCTCAAGGGCGACCGGCTTTTCGGTGTATTCGAGTGTCTGTCTATATTCTTTATAGTCTTTGCTATTATTAGGAATTTTATATAGTCTTAAATCTCTCCAGCGAATTTATTCACGTTGTAAAATAAGATCAAACTAGCAATAAAGTTTACACATATTCAAATAGTACCTATATAAGGAAAGTTAAGTAAGGAAATGTTGTAATTAGGGTACTTAATCACTAAATTTATACACTCTCTTTAAAAAGGTTTAGCCTAATCGTTTAATAGGAACGCATGTATAAACGTTAATAAAATTGTTTAAGTTGATTAGCCTGCTGTAGAAATAATTAATTAAGCAACTAAAACGGTTTTATTAAAGTTTGTAGACGACTAGGCCCATGCAGTTCATAAGGGCAAGTGGGGCAGTGCCCCTGGGCCCGTATTCTTGCTTTACGGAGGGCGCTTCTTGATAGAACGTTGCTAAGGTATGAACGCTGTGACTGGCTGTACCTTAGCGACGTTCTATTGAGGAGCGCCCTCCCTAAAACAAGAATACGAACCCATGGCGCCAGCGGCTTAAGGATGCCGCAACGGCAAATATAAACGTCGACAATTTAGTTTCGAAAGAATTTGCAAGAAGGTGAATAATATGTAGTTTAAATTCGAGCAGTGTTTCTGAAAAGGTTTTTGAGAATGGCAGGTATTACTTCTCGAAAATGTGAGAAGTGAGTCCTAAAATCGACTCTACTACTGCCAAGAAGTTCAAGATGGACATTTTGAACAACTTTTAAAGTAGGTAATACGAGAAATAAAGGTATTTAAATTTTTACTTTTTTACGATTTTTAATTTAAAAATGACTTAATATACGGACCTAGGGTATACATTAAAATGTTTCTGTTTTGAAAACCTTTAAAATGTGGTAGCACACGGCATAAGGCTGCATTTTCGACATCAACTCCCTAGTTAGCGTTGCCCTTTAAGAGGATTGAAAAAGTTAAATTGCATGAAAAAGTAGATTTATTAATTATTATATTATTATATTATATATATATATATATATATATATATATATATATATATATATATATATATATATATATATATATATATATATATATATATTAGGATACCCCTAAAGATTGGCGTCTTCATCATTAATACTAATAGCAAAGAGATTTGCCCATACTAAGACTTTTCGGACACCCTATATACTTTTTAAATAGAATTACGTTATATGGTACAAAGATGACTGGTGTGTTTTTTAAAAATAAATTATCGTGTTCGAACCCCCCAGCAAACCAATTTAAATTTGTCATTTTATCGAGTACAAAGAAGAAACCAACAAAGCAAGAAACGTGGCAACTATGAGGATCAGATAACTCGCGTAAGGAATAAAAGAGTTAAATAGTCACAAAGATCAAATTTAAATAAAACAGATGAAATAAGCAATGTTGCTAACTATCTTTTTTTCATAGGTTCACTATTTATCCCAGAAATGCACTTATTGCAAAATTGGAAGGGGTAGGGCTTCGGCAAACCAACGATTTATTATTTAACTAATGTCTATTTTTCCAATGCTCGGCAACGTCTAAGGTTGATCTCACACTGGAGCCGACACTTGTGTCTAGCCGCCGCACTGCAACTAATGAGCCCGCACCGATCCCTCTTCGCTTGCGAGGAAAGAGACTGGTCAGGGCCCCTAACCAGGTGCTAATCCTGTTCCGACCTTAGGGAGCCCTCCGACCCACCGATTTCCTAATTTTTTATAACATTTTAAATGACAAAAATTAAAAAAAAGATGCGGCCCAGCACGGATTCGAACCAAGACGTCTGGGTCAATAAGCGCGCTTCAATACCACGGCACTACATGACTGATGCTAGGAAATCGGTAAACTTATTAACAAGTGCATCATTTATATTTTTGAGGTTATTACGCATGCGGACTCATTAGTTGCAGGCAGCGGCTAGACGTAAATGGAGCCGACTACGTCCGATTTTTGGTCGTACCTACATAGTCGCTCGACTACGCACGACGCATCCCGACCCTGGGAATATAATCAGCGCTCTCACACTTGAAGCGACTTCATCGTGCGACTACGTGCGTATAGTTCCGACCTGCGACTCGATCCCGGCGGGCTTGGATTTTCGCACGACATTAGCAATTTTTTGCAGCAAATCTAACCTCACCAAGCGACAGTACGGATAAATTTAGAGTAGATGGCAGTCTTAACTCAGATTCATCAAAATATGGACTTAGCCACTTCTTGCACTGACCCCTTCATTTGGTAAATTTCAACTTTTTTGGTGGATTTTCAACATAATTAAGTAGGTTATAATAAAACAAATCTTTAGTACATTTTTAGCAGAAAATGGTTGAAGGAACATACTTCGACAAATGTTTTATTTGCGTGCTAAATTGCAGCTGGCATAGAAAAAAAAGTACTGCGACAGTGAAAGAATCGTTAAACACAAAAATATTTAAATGTCAAGAGATTTTCATGATTTATGACTTTCTTGTCGTTTTGGTGCTTAAGGTGGCTCTCTTAAGACATTTCCGTACTTGGATGAAAAATGTTTTAAAACTTTAATTGACAGGTATTAGGGATTCTCTAAAGTGCTTGAAATCGCTGATCGTAGCTCTAAATTTCCTTAGCTGTTTATTATTGACAAATAACGAAACGCCAACATAAGTGGAAGCAGGATCCTGCATTTTCTTATGGCTATGGAAGTCTAAAGAAGATGAACGAAGTGGTAATTGTTTATGAATGTGACTGCATTATAATAAATACTGCTTCGTCTGGTCGCCTCAAAAAATATTCCTCATCAGCTAGGTAGAAAAGAACTACATTTTAGGATATTCAGGAATTTCCCAGGTTTGTAAAATATTCTCTATTATATTAATTCTGCATCTATTGTACTAAGTTGTATAAAAAGTCAAAGCCAGGCAAGTTGTGGTTGCAGCGCCAAGTATGTGAAATGTGACTAATGGGCACATGTAGACTGTGCGGAACTTGACAGAAAATCGAAATATTTTGTTTGTGAAATTTGTAACCTTTAAAATATAATGATATTGTAAGGTATGTCATTTTGCCCGCATGGGTGGGGTAAAATGAATTTTAACATGTTTCTATGTTTTTTATTTTCACGAGGAATGTATTTTTATTTTATCGTATATTTCATATACTGTTAGTGTTATTATCTTTATTTTATTTCTTAAAAAAGAATGTGTGCTTAATTTATAAAGGGCTATAAAAAATACTATTTCGTTTTGTACTCTTTCCCCTTATATTTCTAGTTTTCGGGAAATTGGAAAAATTAAATTAGCAACCAGATTTGAAGAAAACTGTAACGACTTGCAAGTGAACTCCACTAGCTAAAAACCATAGTGCTAGTTGCCCTTAATTTACCTCGTGAAATAATATTAGTAGATCATAACTACTTTATTCTATAACGGATTTTCAAAAAATATATATTTTCGAAAAAGCATCTTTTAGAAAAATGTAGATTCTAAAAAAATGTTATGTATCCAAAAAAAATATGTCAAAATAAGTATCGTCCAAAAAAAACTTCAGAAAAATTGGTATTCGAAAACATATGAAGACCACAGGGGAAAAATGATCTAAGTCCAAAAATTTAAAAATAGAGATTTTTCACAATTTCCTAGTACTTTAATATGCCCTATAAACTGATCTTAATACCATTCTTAATCCGCTAAAATCAGCAATAAAAATATGATATACTTCGGAATAACTCTCTAAGTCTGCTCGCATCATATATATTTTCTCTATGGCTCGCATACGGTAAAGGACTATCCACTTCCACTTGGGTCTAGCCGTAGCACTGCAACTAATGAGCCCGCACCGATCCCTCTTCGCTTGCGAGGAAAGAGACTGGTCAGGGCCCCTAACCAGGTGCTAACCCTGTTCCGACCTTAGGGTGCCCTCCGATCCACCGATTTCCTAATTTTTTATAACATTTTAAGTGACAAAAATTAAAAAAAAGATGCGGCAGATCACGGATTCGAACCCAGACGTCTGGGTCAATAAGCGCGCTTCTATACTACTGCACTACGTGACTGATGCTTGGATATCGGTAAACTTATTAACAAGTGCATCATTTATTACATTTTTGAGGTTATTACGCATGCGCCGGATGCAAGCCCGGAATGGCCGGGCTCGTTAGTTGCAGTGCTACGGCTAGACGTAAATTCCACTTCCCACTTAAAACGTTGGGAATTCGTCTAACATTTTAGTGATCAGTTAGTCGTCCCAAGGGGTTGTTTGTTTTATCCTTATTTATTTTTAAACCCTTTGCATAAAAAAAACGTCTCCATTTTCAACAAGGTCAATAAAAGAACCACTAATATCACCACGTACCCAGCGAGGGGCAGGGGGGCAGCTGCACCCCCTAGAAATTTATAAATTATAAAAAAGCACCGCTAAATGCAGAAAATAAAAAAATCAAAATAAACCACTATGGTTTTACTAAAAAAATTACAAAACCGAAAAATATAGGACACTACTACTAAAATATATTCATATACGTAAGTCAAACGCAGCGCACTGCACAGCCTATTAGATTTGCAATTGGCGGAATAAGCCACGAAACATGAATTTTCTATTACGACCCTGGCCATTTGCACCTGCCGAGTCAGCCGAGTGCACTGCCGAGTGCCGATGCCGTTTGTTATTTTTGTTTTGCCAACCGAATTAGAGAGTGGAGTGGGAGACATTCCGATCCGATGCGTCCGACTCCGAATTCGGAACGTCGAAATCTTAACCTTGCAAAGTCGTGAATTTGTTGTATTGTGTTGTTTTTCTAATGGAATTTAATTATTTTTATTTGGTGTAGGCACTATCAGGGATGTTAATTTGTTTGTGCAAGTACTGCAAGTAGACTTAATTTACTTAGTTGTTGATAAACGTCTATGTAGTTAACAGTTACGTTACACTAGTAAACATTGTGAGAAATTTATATTAAATTGTACTGTAACGAAAATGACCCTGAGTCCGCCCCTGACTCTTCCCGGCCGCGTGGAGAATTCTCGAGACGCAGCGCGAAGCTTCGACACGCTGCGGAGCGCCGGGATTCGGGGAAAATGCATGAGTAGCATGAGCCTTCCGACACCGGATAATTCGAGGCGATTCGAGAAGCAGGCGCTTCGGATATATAAGGAACAATGTCGGGCGGCGAGGGCAGATTTCGCCAGTGCCGGGTTAAAGAATAGAAGACTTTTATAAATAAATACAAGGCGTTACATAAACTAGTTATTGTGTTTACATAAATTAATCAAAGTGTAAATAAATTAGTAGAATTTTAGTTAAGTGTTAATAAAAGTATAGTTTTAATTAATTGGCAGTTTTTATCACATCGTAGTCGAACAAGTCCACGCTGAAAACGTTACAGTACTTATTGGAAAATCAGCTGAATCTACCTATTCCGGGCATCTCGGTATCTCCACACTGATAAATGGATATCAGGAAATTTTTTCAAACAGGTAAGTTAAAGTTAGTAAGTTACATTCGACGAGATTTGTGATTTTCTATTATTTTCTATAATAGCGAATCTATACAGGGGGTTGTGTTTCATAATAACATGCTAATATTTAAGGGGGTGGTTCTTGGACCCAATTTAAGAAAAAAACTTTATATGAACGTATGTCCTAAAAGAAACATCTTAACTTTTGAGATACAAGGTGTTGACAATTTTAACAAAAATTTCCTTTTTTGTAATATCTGTAAATTCCAATTAAAAAAAACAAAATGTTTTTTTCTATGTTACATGTAAAACAAAACACTAACATGGATATCACTCACACAGTATAAAATACTAATAGCAGCATTATTGTGTTTTGCAGCTACTAAACTCTCAAGAGGAAAAAAGAACATGACAGTAGCAGCGGGAGCGATGATAACAATGATCAAATTTCATCGCCAAGCTCATCTAAAACTGAACCTGAGCAACCGTTAAATTCTTTGAGATCTAAGAAAGTCACTGCTCCTAATTTAGAATCTTTACCGCCAACATCTGCCTCTGTAGTCAATCCCGAAATTGAAGAGAATGATGGTTGCCACGAAAATGACTTGGGTCGTTATGTAGGAGAAACATTTCACCTGACGATGGAAAGAAAAAAGGAGTTGTTAAAAAATCCGTGGGTTCCACCCAAGAATTACGATTTTGCAGCCGATGCCAGTCATTTGCGAAGAAAATTTAATTATGCTTGGTTATATCAATACACACCATGGTTAGTGTATTCCAAGCGACTAAAGGGTGCTCTGTGTAAGCACTGTGTTTTATTTCCTCCTTCCACTGGGACAGTAAGGGGAGTGTTAGGTTCATTTATGATCAGACCATTTACGAAGTTTAGGAATATGCACGAAGATTGTCGTAAACATGCCACCAATAACTTTCACAAATCTGCATCTGCTGCTGCAAAGGCCTTTCTCGAAAATATACCTGTGGACATTCAAGTTCAAAGTTTCCACCAAAAAACAATCGAAGAGAACAAGCAAATATTGGCCTCCATTATTTCCTGTGTAGTATTCTGTGGCACCCACGATATGCCTCTAAGAGGAAAAGAAGCAGATGAGGGAGTTTTTTTCGATCTAATGAATTTGCGAGTTGAGTCGGGCGACATCAAATTAAAGAATCATCTGGAAAAGTGTCGTAGAAATGCTGTTTATACGTCACTAAAAATACATAACCAACTGATATATTTATATGGCGAAGTTATTAGGGAGAGTGTGATAAATGGTGCTAAGAAAGCCATGTTCTACACAGTTTTAGCCGACGAGACAGCCGACGTTTCAGGAAAGGAGCAGCTATCCATTGGCTTGCGTTTCTATGATGAAAGTAAAAAAAAAGTCCGAGAAGAATTTGTGGGTTTTGTGGAGCTGACAGCACAGGATGCCCCAGCAATTGCCAATGCAATAGACAATTTTTTAGTTAGCCATAATTTTTCACTGCAAAGTTGTGTAGGACTTGGTTTTGATGGCTGCGCTACAATGGCGG
This sequence comes from Philopedon plagiatum, assembly GCA_963971165.1. Lineage (NCBI taxonomy): Eukaryota > Metazoa > Arthropoda > Insecta > Coleoptera > Curculionidae > Philopedon > Philopedon plagiatum. Next base: position 38,076,578 of record OZ020189.1, on the reverse strand, counting down.
GCAAAAAGGGTGGCGTACAAGCGATTTTAAGGAAAAAGTACACACGAGCATTATTTTTTCATTGCTCAAACCATAAAATAAATCTTGTTGTCAATGATTCAAATAATGTTCCGGAAATTAGAAACACTATTGGCACCGTAAAGGATGTTATAACCTTTTTCAGGGAATCCACCACTCGTAGAAGTTCCGCTCCTAATCTATCACGACTGTGTGAGACTAGATGGTCTGAAAAATACAAAAGTATTCGCTTATTTGCACAAAATTTCCCCGAGATTGTGAAATCACTTGAAAAACTGTCTATCGAAGGAAACTACGCCACGAGAAAATCTGCGTACCAGTTGCATTCCGCCGTTACCAAACCCTCACTAATTGTTGCCCTAACTATAATTGCAAAATATTCAGCTTTACTGGAGCCGGTTGTTAATGCCTTGCAAGCAATAACTATGTATTTAATTAAGTTGCAAGAACATCTGAACGTAATCCTTAACGTACTGAAGAAAAACCGTGAAGATGCCGACCTAGTTACTGATGAAGTACTTAAAAAAGCACAAGATTTTGCATTGGAATTGGAAATAGAAATTTCTATCCCTCGAATTACCAAGAGGCAAATACATAGAAACAATCCTCCATCAGACTGTGATAGTGACTACTGCAAGCGTTCGTTAATTATACCGTATCTGGATTCAATTATAGCCTCTTTAAATATTCGCTATTCTCGAGAACATACTCCAGCGTTTGCCTTAACAAAAATACATCCATTATATATGCTCGATATGGAAACCAATCAAGTAGAACAAAATGCACAATATTTTACCCAGATTTATCAATTGGATGATATTACTGCGGAAATGGACCTATGGTATAATTTGTGGAAGGAAAAAAAGTCAACTGAGGACCAGCTAAAAGACGTCGAAATATCTGACCTTCTCGACCAGACCGATGTTTTTTATCCCATCCTAAAACAGGCACTTTTGATTTTAATCACAATTCCATGCACCACGGCCACTGTAGAACGATCCTTCAGTACTCTTAGAAGAGTGAAGACTTGGTTGAGAAGTACCATGGGAGAGGAAAGGCTAACAGGATTATTTCTGATGAGTGTGCATCGTGTTTTAATTAAATCAAATCGAGAGCAATTTGAAAATCAAGTTTTAAATAAATTTGCGACAAATCCAAGAAAATTGTTATTGAAGTAAAAATTAAGCGAGTTATGTCAAAATTTAGTAAGTAAAAAGAGAAATGCAAAATCCATTGTTTTTTTTTGTTTTTGGTAACCCCCCCCCCCCTATTTCAGATCCTGGGTACGCCCTTGGTCATCAACATCCACGAACTTTAAAGTCATAATGGAACTATGTCAAATTTTGTTCTTAAGCTAAAAAGTCCTGTCTTAAAAAAGCTGAAACAGCAGACAAACTTTACACTGACCTCACCCTACTCCAAAGTTGAAGTATGAGCAGTTGCACAAACTTAAGAAGTTTGTGGATGAAACTACACAAGCTTACTACACATATTGGCCTTGTGCTTCTAACAATGCCCATGTGGATAATGTAGATATGATAAGCGATAGCAGTCAAACCAGATCCTTCTTAGTAATGATAAAGCGATTTCTGTTTAAACACGAGTAACTACCATTAACAATGCCCATAATGCCCCTGTATTTGATGTAAAGGTAAGCGATAACGATAAAAAAATTCAAGCCTTTTAGTAATTCGCATTTTTGTTACATCCGCGTTAATAACCCGCTTTCTGCAGATTAGATCGTTTTTCTGTACACTGCAGAGAAGAATTTTTACGTTTTTTTGCTAACATTGTTTATTTTTTTAAATCTAATATTGAACAAATATTGCCTATGTTTATGGCTTCAAATAAAAAAATATTGCAAATCATTATATTTTATCTTGTCTCCTGTGTAAGTCTTGAAACTTTGAAATTCGTTTTCTCGAAAGTATAAAAATGTGACTTAGATCGTTCTTCCCGTGTGGTCTTCGCATTGTTGAAAACTTTTTGTTGATCCCTACTCGGTCAGTTAAGTTTTGACAACTTTTGTTGTGAGACTATTAATAAGAATTATTGAAAACTTTTCCGATTTGTTTGAGATTTTGAGAAAAAAATTATTTATAGCGTCAAAACTTTTTTGTTCAATTCTTACACTTGCCAGCTCCCCTTTATTATTGAAATGAGACCAATTTTAAATACAGAAATCTATGGTGAATATTCACTTAAATTATCATTATTTTTTTGTAATACAGGGTGTCCGAAAAGTCTTAGTAAGGGCAAATATCTTTGCTATTAGTAAAGATCGAGACACCAAATTTTAGGTGTACCTTATTGGTTAGTAAGTCTACTTTTCCATGTAATTTAACATTTTCAACCCCCTTTAGGAGCGACGCTATGGAGTTTAGGTAAAAATTTTAAATGCAAACCTCTGCCGTGTGGTACCTCATTTTAAAGGTCTTTAAAAAATAAACATGCTAACGAAAACCGGAGGTCCATATCCTAATTCGTCTTTAAATGGCAAGCCTTTAAAAATTAAAAATCGTGAAAAAATGTACCATTATTTCTCTTCTTACTTTAAAAGTTGTTCAAAATGACCACCGTGAACTTCTTGGCAGTAATAAAGTCGATTTTTGAACTGTTAAGAAGTAAAACTTCCATTCTCAAAAATGTGAGAAGTGAGCTTCAAAATCGACTATATTACTGCCAAGAAGTTCATGGTGGTTATTTTAAAGTAGTAAAATAAAGGTATTTAAATGTTTACTTTTCTTTACGATTTTTAGTTTTTAAATGCTTGCCATTTAAAAACGAATTAAGATACGGATCTCGGGTTTGCGTTAAAATGTTTTTTTAAGACCTTTAAAATGAGTTAACACGCGGCACAGGGTTGCATTTAAAATTTTTGTCCTCAAGTCCCTAGGGTCGCCTCTCAAGGGGGTTGAAAAAGTTAAATTACATGAAAAAGTAGATTTATTATCCAATGGGATAGACCTAAAACTTGGTGCCCCTACTTTATAAATATCTAGTGTTAGGTAAGAGGGGCTTAAGTCAGAAATTCCTCTTTTCCGGAAAATGCAGTTAAAGATTGAATTATTGTTTGTAAATTGGATTAATACTCTCAGAAACCAATATTTGGACATAATTATCAACAACAAACTGGCTTGCAGTTCCAATACATATTTTATAAAAAAATGAGTACTCACATGGATTTTGCTAACTCAAGACTTTAGGACCGATTAATTAGTATTTACCTTTAATAAACCCTTTACCCTTAATAGAAAACCAGCAGTGAATACTAACACAATTGAATTGTGTTAATTTCCTAAAAGTAATAATCAGATTTATAAACAATTATGCAATCTTTTCTGGAAACAAGAATTTCTGACTTAAGTCCCTCTTACCTAACACTGAAATAGCAAAGATATTTATTTGCCCATACTAAGACTTTTCGGACGCCCTGTAAAAACAGTATAGATGGGGTTGACCTAATTTTTTAAGATACAATTAAAAGTTATTCCCAATAAAATTTTATTCTTGAATTTTTTTTTATTATGTTATTGCATTGTAACTGAAAAATACAGAAATGTAAAATTATGTCCGTAATAAACGCAAAATGTTAAACAAAATATTATTTTCAATTTTGCAATTAATAAAAATCCAAAACTGTAATAAAGAATTTACACTTGAATAAAGTAATGAATTTAGCCTTATTTTATGCTGTTAGTTCCGTTTCTTTAGGTTTAGATTTTTCTTGCAATTATTTTGGATTTTGAGTAATAGTAAAATTTAAACAACTCTTTATTTAATATTTTGCGTTAAACTAATAGATAACGCACTTTCATTATTGATACAATTTCACATTTTTGTATTTTCTAAGCAACCCATACAATTATTATTATTAAGACGGACTTTCTTTCGTATTTTTGATAGTTTAATTAATTATTCCTCTGTGGACATTTTGTATATTTCTAGAAGCATTTCAACAGATTTGTTTATGAAATAAATTATATTTCGTATTGCCGTTCTCGAATTACAATATTACTTGTAGTTGCAATTTTTTCCAGCTCGGCCTGCACGAATTTTAAAGCAAATTCCCCTAGTACGGTTCTTAATTCTCAGCTCGCTCACATTCACCTACCCGCTGTCACCATTCCTCATTGCAATTTTTTCGTGTGCTCGGTGTGGACGCGTAATAGTTTGGAGGTGATTTCTGGTTAAATTAAAATGGGAAAAGTTTCAAAGAAAGTGTCCCATAAACAAAAGAAGAAACTCAAGAAGTTACTTCAGTTATTAGACAGCTCAAGTAAGTGGGGATATTGTTATTTTATTTTCTTTTAGGCCATCTCAAGAGTATTTCCAGACAAATGTCATCAAATAGTTTGGCATATTTGTCAGTCAAATAGTTTGTCATATATCCAGTCAAATTGTCGTCAATAGTTTTACATATGTAATACGCTCAAATTAAGCATCTCGCACAGGATTCACATGAATTCCTGTAAATCGAGACTGCTTTTCTATTGTTTAGCATCTTCACATGAAGTGCAATAACAAAGAATACATTATAATTATTTTTCATTATAGTATTCACATGCATACAGTATTGAAAATATTGAAGTTTTTTCTTTTTACGCATCTCGCACAGGATTCACATGAATTCCTGTAAATCGAGACTGCTTTTCTAGTGTTTAGCACTTTCAAATGAAGTGCAATAACAAAGAATGGTAATTATTTAGATTACCGTAAACAGCGAATTTTTTCATGAAATTTTGCACAGACCCTAATTTTGGGTCGTAGAACATGAATCCGAAGACAGTTGTTGGCGGTCTCGTATGGTTTTTCGAAAAAAAAATTTTTTTTGCAAAACTTTTAGGTTAACTTTTAGGTTACCTTTTTTATATAGATTCCTTTAAGTTTCAACAGTTTCACTTAAACATATCTGTAAACTTATAATTTTTATTTTATTTCGTCACACAAAACACCACATTTAGGCAAAAATAACTAAGAAAATTGCTTTTTCCTGTAGAAAATTCCATTTTGTCGCTACTAGATGTCATTATTTTTCCAGCTGTCAATTTTCCGGCGTTGCCACGTTTACTTATTTTTCATGGAAAAATTGTAAATTAGGAATAATAAAAAAGCTAACCATAACAAACTAAATTCACTATTCTGTCCAACTTAGTCGACAATATTTTTTAATTTTAACCTAAATCAGATGTAACCAAAATCCTATTTATCAGCAATCCAACACCTGCATAATATGCTGATGCATGCAACCATATCTGAACAAACAGGTGTATACCCAACCCAAGCAAACCTGAACAAAAAGGTGGTCAGGTTTGCTCAGTTTTCATTGATATAGATATATATATATATATATATATATATATATATATATATATATATATATATATATATATATATATATATATATATATATATATATATATATATATACAGGGTGTTTCATAATTGAATGCTGATCCTTAACGGTGATAATCCTTGGATGATTTTAAGAAAAATTCTTTATATGAACATAGGTCCGCAACAGCTTTATTTCTGAGATACAGGGTGTTGAAATTTAAGAAAAAAATCTGTTTTTCTTCAATATCTCTAAAACCGCTTTGTATTTTTGTTTTAAATTTTGGTAGGTGCAAAGTACGCTTAAAAATACATTTTCTTCAGGATAAAGGTTTTTTTAATTTTCATCAGTGGCGTCCCTATTAACATGCCCTGCAATATTTTTAAACAAAAAAATGATACGCCACTGTTTTTTTTTAAATAAATGTTATTTTTATAATTGTCTTCGATCTTCTCATAAAAATGGTCTCTTGACTTTTTTTTATCCGGCGTACGGTTTTCGAAATAAAGTTCATTCCTTTGCTTGTCCCTATGTGATTTTATCTAGTAGTCTCAATTTCACAATTTGTGGCAACCTAAGCATCTAGGCTAGATTTTTATATTTTATAGTAACTATTATTTAGTTCTAGTAATTAAAGCCGTTAAAGAGTGGGATTATTTTGTAGGCTAGAAACATCTAGTATGCTAACAACACATTTCCTTGTTTTATAAACGCAAACAGTTAATTTAATTTTGGTATATTTTGTCCAAAATGGTTAAGTTTTTACAAATAAAAAATGTATTTTTATGCCTGCTTATTATTAGAACTAAATAATAGTTAGTTACTATAAAATATAAAAATCTAGCCTAGATGCTTTGGTTACCACAAATTGCGAAATTGAGGCCACAAGAAAAAAATCACATAGGGACAAGCAAATGAATGAACTTTATTTCGAAAGCCGTACGCCGGATAAAAAAAAGTCAAGAGACCATTTTTATGAGAAGATAGAAGGCAATTATAAAAATATCATTTATTTAAAAAAAAACAGTGGCGTATCATTTTTTTGATTAAAAATATTGCAGGGCATGTTAACAGGGACGCCACTGATGAAAATTAAAAAAACCTTTATCCTGAAGAAAATGTATTTTTAAGCGTACTTTGCACCTACCAAAATTTAAAACAAAAATACAAAGCCGTTTTAGAGATATTGAAGAAAAACAGATTTTTTTCTTAAATTTCAACACCCTGTATCTCAGAAATAAAGCTGTTGCGGACCTATGTTCATATAAAGAATTTTTCTTAAAATCATCCAAGGATTATCACCCTTAAGGATCAGCATTCAATTATGAAACACCCTGTATATATGTATCTATATCAATGAAAACTGAGCAAACCTGACCACCTTTTTGCTCACCCAACCTGAGCCCGGCTGATTGGCTTCTTGACGTTTGACCCGATTAATTTTTTGCTCGGATCCCTCTTCGCTTGCGAGGAAAGAGACTGGTCAGGGCCCCTAACCAGGTGCTAACCCTGTTCCGACCTTAGGGTGCCCTCCGATCCACCGTTCTGGACAACAAACAAAACATAATTTACAATTTTTCGTGTCTAGGTACCTTAACCTAACAATTATGTTTTGTTTGTGTCCAGAACGGTGGATCGGAGGGCACCCTAAGGTCGGAACAGGGTTAGCACCTGGTTAGGGGCCCTGACCAGTCTCTTTCCTCGCAAGCGAAGAGGGATCCGAGCAAAAATTAATCGGGTCAAACGTCAAGAAGCTAATCAGCCGAAATTCCGGGGTCCCTGTAGACGCGAGTAAATAAAATGCTATCTGTCTTATTTTACTCTGATATTGCCATCTCTTTTTTTGGATTTATTTATGGCCGGAAATTGTTAAAATTTGTAAGAAAAATGCTTTGTAAACGTGGCAACGCCGGAAAATTGACAGCTGGAAAAATAATGACATCTAGTAGCGATAAAATGGAATTTTCTATAGGAAAAAGCAATTTTCTTAGCTATTTTAGCCTAAATGTGGTGTTTTGTGTGACGAAATAAAATAAAAATTATAAGTTTACAGATATGTTTAAGTGAAAGTGTTGAAACTTAAAGGAATCTATATAAAAAAGGTAACCTAAAAGTTAACCTAAAATTTTTGCAAAAAAAATTTTTTTTTGGAAAAACCATACGAGACCGCCAACAACTGACTTCGGATTCGTGTTCTACGACCCAAAATTAGGGTCTGTGCAAAATTTCATGAAAAAATTCGCTGTTTACGGTAATCTAAATAATTACCCAAAGAATACATTATAATTCTTTTCCATTATAGGATTCACAGGAATTCCTGTAAATCGAGCCTGCTATTCTATTGTTTGGCACCTCCAAATGAAGTGCAATACCATAGAATACCTTAAAATTGATTTCTTCGAAACCTCTGGTTTCCCAGAAGAACAGTCAACCTAAAGCTGACCCTTCGGGAATTCCCAGTCTTTAACCTCCGGACGCTCCCAGTCCCGGATCCACATGAAAAAGGAGGAGGGGAGATATCGTTCCAGCAGGGGCGCATATGCTCGCCGATAACAGAACATCCAGAGGACCCAGAACAGCCATTAGTAAGCCAAGTAAATACAAGTTATGCAGGCCGACTTTCTAATTATTTAGATAAATGGGTTCTCACCACTAATGATCCTATTGTTCTCTCTTGGATTTCTGGGTATAAGATTTCCTTTAGCACAAAACCAGTATAATGTATCCAAATTGCTTCTTTACGTCACTGGATATTAAAGATGCATATTTTTTAATTCCTGTTGACCCCAAGTTTAGAAAGTATTTATCTTTATCCTTTAAACGTTCATATTATGTTTTTAATTGCGGCTCCTTTGGTCTTTACAAAGATCATGAAGCCAGTAGTCAAATTTTTAAGGTCTAATGACATTGTCTGTGTTATTTATCTGCATGACATTCTCATTATCAGCAAAACTATAGAAGCCGCTAAGATAGACTGCCAACAAAATGTTTTTGCAGTCCTTAGGTTTCATACTGAATTTAAAGAAAATCGTTTTAGTGCCTTCTCAAATATGTACTTTTTGGGTTTTGTATATAACTCTATATCATTTAAAGTGTTCTTACCACCAGGGAAGAAAGACCCTTCTTCTAGTTCAAATTACAAAATTGTTATCAAAAGATAGGTGCTCCATTATGGCCCTGGCTCAACTTATAGGAAAGTTTGTAGCTGCTTGCCCCACTGTTAAATACGGTTGGGTTCACATGAAAATCTTAGAAAAAAAAAGTATTTAGTGTTATGTTCTAGTGCCCAGATTATCAGTCAACTATATTGCTTTCAGACCAAATAAAATCTGAGTTAAATTGGTGGTACCAGGCCATATGTCAGAATAAAGGTATTTCTATAGTAACAAATGCTGTCTTTGCTCTTGAAATATTTTCAGACGCCTCTCTAACAGGTTGGGGTGCCAGTTGTCAAAATAAAGTCACGCACGGTTTTTGGAATATAAACGACAGTGTAAAACATATCAATTATTTGGAATTGCTAGCAGCATTTAACGCACTACGATCATTTGCGTCAAATTTTTCGAATTGCTCCATTTTGCTTAGAGTAGATAATGTGACAGCCATAGCGTGCATCAATCGCATGGGTAGTGTCAGATTTAAAAGTCTTAATGATGTCACAAGAAAAATTTGGCTGTGGTGTGAGAATAGAAATATTTTCCTAGTTGCCTCATATGTCAATACTAAGGAAAATATCCTCGCAGATAGGGAATCCCGTTCGACATTAATTAATACGGAATACGAATTAGCGTCTGCTTTCCACGAGATATGTTGTTTCTTTGGTACACCTACGATTGACCTGTTTGCTACACAATTGAATGCAAAGTGTATTAGATATATCTCATGGATACCAGATCCTACTTCTCTAACTGTAGATGCCTTTACAGTTCCTTGGAGAGGTGAATTTTTCTACGCTTTTCCACCATTTAATCTTGTATTAAGATGTTTACAAAAGATCATTGCTGAAAAGGCTCAGGGAATAGTAGTAGTTCCACGCAGGAATACCCAGCTATGGTACTCTGTTTTTTGTAAACTTCTCGTATCAAAACCGTTAGTTTTCACACCAAACCAAACTCTCCTTTCTTCACCTTTTAGGAACTGTCACCCACTTTGGCAAGGCCTTTCCCTGGAGGCTGGAATTTTATCCGGGAGGGTTTTCACAGAAGAGGTGTCCCAGCAATAGGACTTCAATCTATTAAATCATCACGCAGCCCATCTACTTTAAAACAATATACTGCATATTTAAGAAAATGGTGGGTTTTTTGTAATACAAAGAGGCATAACCCCTTTCAGTACTCCCTAAATTTAGTGCTGACCTTTTTAAGCACCCAATTTCAAAAGGGTGCCTCATATTCAACAATTAACTCGCAACATGCAGCCATAGTTCTGCTTTTTTCAGTGGAAAACTCATTTTAAAACGGTTTTTAAAAGGTATCTATAATCAAAAACCATCTAGGCCAAAGTATCAGACTACCTGGGATCCACACCCTGTTCTGTTATATCTGGCCAGTTTATTTCCTTTGTCCGACATCTCTAGGCTTCAAATAACGATGAAGCTGGCTACTTTATTAGCGTTAATTACAGGCCATAGGCTCCAAACTCTGACCAGTATCCGTTTACTGAATATCGTTCGATTTTCAGATCGCATAGAAATTAGAATTTCAGATAGGCTTAAAACTTCATCTTCAAAAAATTTACAACCATTATTGGTAATTCCATATTTCAAGGAAAACGCACCTCTTTGCTTGGCTTCTGTAATTGATCATTATGAACTCATTAGTAAAGATCTTCGTCCCTCTGACACTGATCTCTTAATCCTAACCGTTAATAAGCCCTTTCGTCCAGTGTCAGCGCAAAGATTAAGGAAGTGGATTAAGCTTACTCTTGCAGCTAGTGGCATTGATACTACTCTTTTTTCGGGAGATAGTACTCGACATGCTGCCACTTCGGCAGCCTTTAGGGCAGGAATTTCCATTGAAGCAATTAGAAATACTGCAGGCTGGACGCAAAACTCCAACATGTTTGCGAGATTTTACAATCGACCGTTGTCAGGTGATCCTACAGCATTTGCTAAAGGAATCTTAGGCTCTGTGGATTCCACCTGTATTTAGTTTTCAGATCCTTTCTTTTTATAATGTATTATTTTACTTATAGCTAACTTGTTACATTTTTAACATCACTTTTTATTATAATACAATTAGGTTATTTGTTTTTGGTTGGTTCCTCTGTACTTTCCTTTTACAAATATATTCGTTGAGGAAATTCTAGATCTTTCTCTTTAAACATCTACAAGTAATATTGTAATTCGAGAACGGCAATACGAAATATAATTAAATGATCAATTGACTTACCTTAAGGAAAATTGATCCATATTATATGAGTATTGCCGTTCGAAGAATTACAAACCCATCCCATTATCCCACCCCAGGTTGATCTAGAATTTTTAGCCAAATTGCAGTGAGGAATGGTGACAGCGGGTAGGTGAATGTGAGCGAGCTGAGAATTAAGAACCGTACTAGGGGAATTTGCTTTAAAATTCGTGCAGGCCGAGCTGGAAAAAATTGCAACTACAAGTAATATTGTAATTCTTCGAACGGCAATACTCATATAATATGGATCAATTTTCCTTAAGGTAAGTCAATTGATCATTTAATTATTAAGGGGTTTCAATAAATTTATAATAAGAAGAATGTATCTCATCAATGGAAACAAATGCTTTTCCGCAGCCTTACGCTAATAGAAAAATTGATTTTGTCATTTACAGACGCCACAGAAATAAGTTTCCGTTAAGGTTGCCACCCGACCTCTTTTCCCCGAAAATTGTTTTCCTTTTTTAGGGCGTCCGGAGATATTCAGAGAATTTTTATGCACTCGGGGTTTTAAGGAATGCGTGAAGCTAATATTATTCTTGTATAACAAAGGAAAAGACATGTAGACCCTGTTTCCTGCGTTTGAGTGTTTTAAAACGATTTTAATACATTCTCTTTGGTGTCAGCAGGATATTCTGCGAGCATTCACATGGCGCTAATGATAAACGCTATCAGTTGTGACAATATCGTTTGAAGTTAGGGACAAAATAGTATTTTTCTGATTTAAAATTACTTTTTTACGAGCGTACGGAAAGTAGCTACTTTTCGCAGGTTCACAAAAGCCAAAGGATTTTCTGCTGCAAATTTTCGCGCGAATTTCGAAACTTGTAAAACGTGATCCCATTGGCTGTGACGTCAAAAGTGTAATAAGAAGTACATGGCGAATTCCAGTATTGTAGGGTCATCGAAAAATCAATAAAAATGGCATTTATCATTAGCATTAGACCGAAATATATTGCGAAAAAAACACACGAAGTAGAGTACCATTGTCCACCAATTTTCGATTTCATTACACTGAGCGTCGATATAATAGGTAGTTAAAGTCTAAGTGGCAATTCCATAAAAATTGTCTTAAGATGTGATCAGACTATTCATGAGATGAACTGTTTACTTTTGGAGGACGACTGAGAAAAAAGCAATATTTGTTAATTTTTTAAATTTTAATGTTTTTTATTTATTTACCTTTCAAATATTTAAATATAACTAAGTTGTTCGAATGATCCCTGCTGATCACAAGTCTACAATATAGATATGAGTATATTACTTTATATATTAGTTTTATTATAGCCTAATAGTTTCACGTTGTATGATCGTCAACATAATACACTTTATAAAATTCCAAATATCGAACAAAGTTCGATATTATGGAATGTACATCAGTTTTGATTTCTCTCTGGCGCCTCATCCCCGGACGCGTTTCGCCGTATCACGGCTCATCGGCGGGGCTAGAGACGACAGAGAGAAATCAAGCTCGAAGGCACTAATAGCTGTACCAGCATACGCTACCCGTAGCGTTTTGCCATTTATAATACACTTTTCCTACAATGTTTTCTTTTGAATTTACTACACATTTCGGATTTGGTTGGTTTATTATTGGCGCCGGCCATTAATGCTGACGATTATACATGCCCAAAACTTTAAAGTTTGATACACACGAGCAGTTAAAAACTGCACATATTTACTGATTTATACAGGACATACCATTTCATAAATTTTAAAAATATTTAATATTATAGCTTAAAAAGTTAGTTGAAGTGAATTAAAAAATTTTCAAAAAATTGTTTTAACTTATACTACCAGAAATGGTAATATCGATTGCTCTAAAAAATCTTATTATTTCAAGTTTTACTAAATCTGAAATCTGAGTTTTGACAGTTAAATGGAATATGGAATGCCCTCTTTCATATTTTTGTAGTTATTCTAGAAAAATTGAGCCTATTAAATAATATTACAATACGTTATAAACTAAGGTTATGTTCCTATTTGTGCACTTAACAAGCATCCCAATAGCATTGTGTAATTATAAGTCGGTAGGTAAGTGTTTTTTCCTAATCCATATTTGTGTTTGAGACTTATACCAACATATATACCTGAAACAAATTTATATATTATGTAATTTAATATTTGCTTAACATCCCATTTAACATTGGGATATGATTTATTATGTTTGGACATTACAATAAAAAAATGTGAGAAGAGATGTAAACTTCTAATTTTAATTGGACGAACCTATTTAGTTTATTCCACAACTGAAGAGTTTGTGTTCGTTTAAATATTGAAAAGATTAGGTTTGGTATCCTTTATGGAAGTTTTCGCTACCGCTTAGGGCTTAACTTTAGACGCAAAAATCTCGGCACTGCAAAGAAGATTTGCAGCTCGCTGATCTAAAAATAGTTAATATTTTGCGACGCACTTCATCCAATGAAAGTTAAAAGAGCTAGATAAGAAGAGGGTGTTTTGGGCGAACCAAACTGCTGAATGGCGTGTGCAAATTAGCCCTTAGTTCAAATTTCCGGAGTTCAATTAAGTGCCACCAGTTTTTCAAGCCCACTTGCTTCACACACAACAATCCTATTATTTATAATTCAGAAAAATAAATGAACTTTTAGGCCAAGTTAGCTAAAAAAAACAAGCACATAATCTCAAACCTAGAGCATATTTACCTATATAGAAATAATTTATACTGGGAAAGAAGAAAAACAATCACTAAGTCTTTCGACGTAGCATGAGGGGAGCCATTAATTTCAACCAAGACCCAAACTCAATTTATTGGATAGTTGTTTCTAATTATAAGAAATATGAAGGGAAAAAATGGTAAGCAAAAGATGAAAAACAAAAAAAATGGCTTAAGTCTGGCGCGCCGAACGTAAGTGATAACAAAAGAAACTGTTAATTTAAAAAAAAATAGGTATATGTATTAAGGAACTACTCAACAGTAGAGGGAAAAAAGTTCAAAAATTCATTTCCAAATACAGCATATGTATTACCAAAGCACAGAAACAACTAGTAAATTAGCGAATTATAATCTAGAACTTATGCTCGAACACTTCTTTTTCCTCGTCTAATACATACGAAGTGAATTAAATTACTCTCTTCAGAAAATGAAAAAACCTCTTCGAGAAAAATTGTCCCCATCGAGAAAGTGTTCTCGTCGACGAGATTTATCCCCCTGAAAAAATAATTTAGGTTTATTTGTTCCCGTCAAAAAAACCATTCGGGTTTATGTCAAAACTTAAATCTCCGACCAGCGCGTTTATTATTATTAACAAATGGAAAATTTAAAAAAGCAACTTAAATTAATTAATTAACAATAATTAAGCTAAATGCCACTTTCCACCAATAGTGAAAAATTGGCACCGAACCAAAATGACCATGAGCAAGCAAACTCAATCCCAACTGCAATGGGTTAAAAATCATATTATTGAGGCGGGCGACACACTAGAGATATTAATATCGTCAATCTCGTAGCAGGGAACATGAGGCTTGTCTCATCATCGAATAACCCCTGTATCTATATGATACGATGCAGACTAGAACTGAAACAGGAGACTAGAAATAATTATTTAATATATATGTATATGTGTTTGCTCTGTTTGTTTAGACTTGTTTCTTTGCCCACCACAACAAAATCACAATCATCTTTATCGAAAGACATTTTGCTAAACACTAAATGCAGAAAAATAGAATATCAAGTTTAATGTATACGTAACAAATTTCACTACTATGCTTTGAACAAGAAATTTTATTTCATGTGATCTGTTTCACTTAATTAATTTCTCTAGTATGTCCCCCGCCTAAATGATATAAAACTAAACTAAAGCAAGCAATTAAAATAAGGAAACAAAAAGATTTAGGTACGGTAAAAGGTATTCCTGTCAATTTAATTAAAAGTTCTCTGATCTGAATAAAACACCAAGGCAAAAAGCAATCCATTCGACAGACTTTGTCTGTAACAAACTTGACTTAATTAAAAATAAATTCCCCCAAATAGAATAATTACACAGTAAAAAATCCAGTTGATTAACCACAAGAGATGTCTGATTTTATTGGCCGGATTAAATTTTTTGATTTAATTTGTAATTATTTTCCAAATCAGTTTCATAATCTTCGTTATGATTCAAACAAATTACTCATTCTTGATTACTTTAAATCGATACTGATCAAATGAATAAAAAAGACAAACATTTTAAATCATATTTCCTTGTTAAAATAATCACAATAGTCAGTATCAATCACCTACTGACTAAAAAATACTCAAACTTCTAAACCAAGCCGCCAACACATGCGCAGTACGCAACCTTTTAATCACAAGGGAGTACCGATATCCATCCACCCCGCTGCAATCTGCAAAAATTCCATTTAATCGGCAGTAGGATGGCGGTTTCTGTGGTAGTGCAATGTGCAATGTGAGGTTATAACGAATGAAGTGGTCAACCTGTTCTAAAATTTTACGAATATTCTTTTAAGAACTTTGTTGTTACATCATGTTGGTGAAATTATGTTTCAAAAACAAAAGAAATACGCAAAAATCTCAGATCATGAATCCAATCCCTTGGAGGAACTCATGCACCAATGTAAGATATTTTCCATGTATTTTCAAAGAAAAGATTTGTCATGCCAGGTCTTCATTAGTGTTTTATGTATTTATTTACAGATGAGTAAATAATTTTCGTGTTTTTACTTCATATAATTATTTTCAACTTTTACACTGTAAAAAAAAATTATTAAATTTTAAATCAAATTCAACCCAATTTTGACTAAATCCAGGTCCACGCCTCACCTCCCCGGATTTTTGTTTATGACATGGGACAAACAATTCCCATGCTTTGGGAATTTGCATTACCTATCTTTTATATAATTTCATCTGTTTGTTCTTTAATGTGTTCCCTTTTCTTATGTATTATAGTATTGTCATTTAATAAATAAAATCGACGCCCTAATCAGGTACTTTATAGGGCGGAGAGGGGAAGGGCGGTGCTACTGATGATTGCATATCAATCACATTATCACATTGGATTTAAGATTTAATAAAAAATGATTAGAGTATTATGGAAATTTAATCATTATGGAAGAAAATCTTAATAAAAATTGATTTAGATGTAATCAGAATTAATTCTTAGGTTAATCAATTTTGAATAAGAAAATTTAATCACAGATCCTTCGATTTAATCAATATGCAGTGTTAATTTTTTCAATCAATCTGGCGTGGACCTGGATTTAGTCAAAATTGGGTTGAATTTGATTTAAAATTTAATCATTTTTTTTTACAGTGTAATAAGGCATGGTTATTAATGAAACTCGGGCAAAACACTGCAGAGATAAAATTAAAATTTAACAATTTTATTTGTACGTCTCGAGATTTTTGCGTTATAAAAATCAGGCTAATCGCCAACAAAAAGTCCCCAATATTAGTGAACTCTTATATATATATATATATATATATATATATATATATATATATATATATATATATATATATAAGAACAAATGGGGAAACATTTAAACCAGTAGAGAAAGTAATGATAATAAAGGTAGTGTAATAAAACGTAATAAAACCAGTGCCTTGTTAGAAGTGGCGACTCACATTAAGGAAAACTAGCTGAAATCAGATGATTTTTTTATCGAGGAAGAAGGGCTTGCTTGACGACAAAATTGACAAAGATGCGAAATATCACTATGTTGAAGCCAAAGATGAAACGGAAACATTGCCCGTTATATCATTTAGCAAATCGACTATAGAGGACGCCACGTTCTCAATCTGAGTCGCCAATATGCCAAACCAGTTGAGTTTTTAAGCGTCAACTTATTATACTCAATTTTCTTATTATGGTGTGGGGAACCGTAATCAATAATATCAATAAATGTGTAGCAAATTATGATGAACCTAATGAAGCTGTAAAGAACTATTATACCTTTTTCCCTAGCTTAACTTACGTCGGGTTTTATTTCTGCATAACATTTGTGTGTCAACCAAGCATTGTCACATGGATTTGCACCACCTAAAAATAGTTTAATGTTAGTGTTCAAACATGAGTGTTCTGGCTATATCTTAAGCGAAGTCTTAGACCACAAAAAATGTTAAGTAATTTTTTAGTTACTTAAATCCTTTACCTTGATTACAGCGGTTTGGAGCAGTTTTGGGCGTATTGAATTTTTTCAAGGCAAGTTAAAGTAAAAGTACGAAATAAAATTTTGATTTCTTGCCATATGGAAAAGGTTTTGACTAAAAGTTAAAATCAAAAACACATTGATGTGGAAATATTCTAAGGATCTCTATGGAAAAAATCTAAAAAGACCCATAGTATACAGGGTAGCGACAAAAAAACGTAAAATATACCCAAGAATAAAGTACTCTCATCTATCTAGCAAGATACAAAAAAAGTTGTTTTAATGAATTATTTAGAATAATTTTTTTCTCTCTAAATATCAACTCGCAGCCACCTACGAAAAAAATGTTTTTACATTTTTTATTTTACGCTACGAAATCAATGTTATAAGTTATAAGTTAACAGAAAGTGATTCTTTCACACAGGTAAAATAAATATGCTAAGAGTGACTTTGACGTAGACATTGATATTCTTTGCAGTATAGTTCTATTAATTCAGTTTATGAATTTACTATTTTCCTTAATTATGCCCCTAAAACTAACCACGTAATAAAAAATTTAAATTGTTTTAATTGTTGGCGACAACTACAAAAGGTATGTATAGGGAAGCCCTGAGATTTTCCATGAAAGGCACCCCGAAATATCTGTATCCCATCAAACTGTTGGGCACATAATGGCAAAATTTAGAAGTAGTGGAAGTGTGGAAAACCGCCTCAATAAAAAAAATCAAGTTCAGGCCGAAGATGATGAGGATATTCACCTACAAATTTTATCCAAGCCGTTGTTGAAAATCCCAAGACTTCATTGAGAAATTCGGAAAAAGTACTTGCTGGAAACGACAGAAGTTCTGTTTGTAAATCCACTGCTGGAAGAGTTCTTAAGCAAATGCATACAAACCTACCTTTGTCCACACGTGGAAACCTGAGGACTTTAATATTTGGTTTGATTTTTCGGCTTGGTGTCAAGGTATGCCTAAAGATTTCGCAAAAAATCATATTTTCTGCTGAAGCATGTATTATATCAAATGGAGGTGTTAGCTCCCAAGATTGTCGTATTTTGGATAACCAACTGATAGGCCCACTTTTCTTCCAGGCCTTATAACGCCGGTAATTCACCTTAAATTTATGAGAAATCAGCTGTTTGGCTTTAACCCGATGTGCTCTAGATATTTCTCAAGTTGTTTTGAGAAAAGTTATTTCAAAATATTATTTTTAACAATAACATTCATCGAATAGGAAGGTGTCTATATTGAAGTTTTAATTTTGTAAATTTATTTTTTCTTGATAAGTAATACATTGTTTTATATAAAAACTCTTAATTTTTTTCGTAGATTGCTATGATTTCATATTTAGAGGGAAAAAATGATTCAAAATAATTCTTTAAAATATCTTTTCTTTACATCTTGTTAGGTAAATTTTACGTTTGTGTCGCTAACCTGTCTACTATGGGTGTTTTTAGAGTTTTTTTCATAGGGATTCTTATTTTATTAATATGCAGAATTTTTCTACACCACAGCGATTTTTTTTCGACTTTCAGTAAAAAAATTTCTCATAAGGCAAGAACTCCGTGAGACACGCTGTATATATACATATAGGTATCTCTATCCTGGTAAATTATTTATTGGTTTTCTTATAGCAGATTAGTAACGATGTTAAAAGAATCAAAATAGTAGAGATTTTACCTGATTTCTACCTTTGACCGGGCCTTACAGCATTATCCTGCAATCTCGTGGATACGACAGCTGCTAACGCATTGTGATGGGTACTACCAAGTATACGCAAAGGTAAAGGTTTTTCTACATTTTTAACTTTTGTGATTTTGCAACGTTTGTATATGGGATGTTTAGTCAACTGTTGTTAAAAATTTTTTAATTTAAAAAAATTAGTGGTCCAAATTCGTGTCTATGATTTACGTTAGGCTTAAAACGCGATAATATTTTTTGGCTAAAAATCTACATAATTTTTAGTAGCAGCACGCTAAAAATATGTTTTTAAATCATTAAGTCATCCACAAATCACCAGATCTTCATTCGGTCTCGATAATTAAAAATTCCTTGAAAACTGAAAAACTTGCATCTAGACCGTTATGAAAATTTGGGTGAAAAAAAAATTAAACACAAATTATATATGTGTCCGCGGATGGGGTTTTAAAAGAGGACAAATGGACCAAATTTTAGATACATAAAAATGTCACTCCTTATAAAAGTTTTTGCTTGTAAAATAAATAAGATTCATGTTAAAAAATGTAACTTTTACACAGGGAGCGTAAAAATACTAAAACGTTTTTGCGTAAGAGTAAACAAACCTTATTTATAATTTTTTTCGCAACGATAAATATGAAATATGTTTTAAATTAAACCTTAAGCCATTAAAAAATTTGAATAATTTACGTGACGAGTTTTACCACATTACTTTTTAAAGTCCCAACTATTCTCTCACACCTTTAATCCGAGTATTAGTTTCTACATAATATTAAATAAACAATAGTGGCACTTATGGACAAGTTTGTTAATGTGTTTATTAAATGAAGCAGTTATCTAATTTAAATTAGGTACTTGTCATTAAAATGCTATCTACTGGACAAAGGATTTTTATAGTCCAGCGTTATAGGCATGGCCAAGTATCATATCGCTACATCATGGAACAATTTAGCGAAAAGTTTGTAGGAATTCCAATAACAAAAATGACAATCTACAACACAATAAAAAAGTTCCAAAAAACTGGTTCGGTTTTGAATCTTAAGAAAAAGAAGAAGAAATATTACCAAAACGATGCTGAAACAGCTTTAGTTCTTTAATCTGTTAGAGAAACTCCTGTGATGTCCCTTAGAAATCGTGCTAAACATCTTCTAGAAGTTGTGAAAAAACTCATATTCAGATGATCTTAAAGAAAATAAATTATCTCCCTTCAAATCCCACTTTAACCAATTATTGGAAGAGGAACATAAGGCGAAAAGACTGTATATTTTACAAAAGTGAACGTGTGGTTCGCGATATCTGTCCATGGTATTATAAGTCCATAATAGGTTTTTAATAACACTTGCAATAGAATATTTTACTTAGAAATGCTGAGTACATTTTTTAGCGATGAACTCAAAACTTTTCCATTAAATTTTCGCCAAAAAATGTATTTTCACCAAGCTGGTTGTCCAGCAGATTGCCCTCGCGAAGTAATGGAATGGCTTCACCGCAGATTTGGTCTAAGGTGGATTGGTAGAACTGGTCCAACTTTGTGGCCCCCAAGGAGCCCCGACTTAACGTTGACTGATAATATGTTTCTATGGAGTTGTTTAAAACAAATTGTTTATGCCACTCCAATACCAAATAATACTGACATGCTAAAAGGCAGAATTACCCAAGCTGTTCGTTCAATATTTCAGGAAGAAATCAGTAATTCCTTCGGATATCTAAGGAGGCAATTAGAAAAATGTGTTAAATTATATGGGAGTGGCGTTTTGAAATTTTGATATCTTTATTGTATTGCTTAGTTTATATCATATTCTTTTGGGCTTAACTAAATGTTGGTATTATTTAAAAATTGCACTTGAATACGAAGTATTTTGAATTAAATAATTCTTTCATTTAATAAAGATTTTAGGCGATTTTAAATCAGAGACCTAGTCATGACTACGCCTGACTACACAATTTCAAATCAGATTTTATGACGTCATACGGAAGGTAGTCTTGACCTAGTCTGCTATTTTCCTGACCACGATTGCGAGCATGGTCAACCCCATATACTGTCATTTCTGTCAATGTCAATTTTTATATTTATATTTGCGAAAGGGTTGTTTGTTTTGATTTATGTTTTTCCATTTTGGTGGCAATGCAAGCCGAGCTGGAAGCAATTAGAGAAAGAAATACCGACAAAATTGTCTTTTCCAAAAGGCGAGAGATATTCTTATGCGGATGATAAACGGTAGAGGTAGAGGTCTTTAATTTTATGGAAGTCAGTAGTTCAGCGATACCTTGACCAGGCTTAAATGTGTCCTAAACAAACAAAAATTTGTCGGAAAGAACAAAATGACGTAAACTACTAAGTTAAAAAGCAACGGGACAGAAAAAATGAGCATAAAACATAAATACTTAATAAATTGAGGTTAGTTTTACCACTGATGTGATCTGTCATTCAGTGAATAATAAGAAAACGAATTTAAATCAGATTTCTCGGTGACGTCATTTTTGTGACGTTTGATCATGAATACAGGTGACTAGGTCAGGCTTTTAGTCACTGATTTAAAATCGCTTATTGACAAACATGTCGACAGGTGTCATTATTGTTTAATATATGAAAACTAGTACTGTGGTTAAAGGTATGAGAGAGGATAGTTGGTACTGGAAAATAATGTGATAAAACTCGTTATTTTAATATTAAAATTGTTTACTCTTATACTTCGGCTTAGGGTTTAATTTAAAACATTTCGTATTTGCTTTTGGAGAATATGATAAACAAGGTTGGTTTGTTTAGTCTTAGGTGAAATAATGTTTTCGTATTTTTATGCTCCCTGTATAAAAAATTAATTTTTTCATAACGTGAATCTTATTTATTTTAAAAGCAAAAACTTTCATTTTTTTTCAATTTTCATTTTACGTATCTTGCGAAATTTGGTCCATTTGCTCTCTTCTAAACCCCATCTGATACTGTATATTCATGACATTTAGCACCTAACCTATTATAATGATCAAATATTTGTAATTAATCTAAATTTTCAAAAAAAAAGTCAATTCAACTCAGTCTATAACAACATTACAATTTTGTAGAAAAGAGACTTTTCAATGTTAGTGGTGATTTTGGATTTAGTTAATCCCTCTGTCAGCTACGTTGAAGGTATTTTATTATTTTATAAATCCCTTTTGACTCTACCTATCTTAAAATTAACCATCTGTAAAAAACCTTTTTTTTCAGTCGGGTCTCTGATTCAAATAAAAGTAAATGTTTGTTAGGTATTAACGGACCATTTCAAAAGCAAAATGTCAATAATGCCATGTCCTTAAAATAAATATTAACGTTTGTTTAGGCTTTTGATTTGAAGCTTGTAAATAACAAAGCCTAAAGTATATTTCATTCATTGTTGAATAATAAAGCCGTTTGAAAATTCGCGTTTCTAAAATTTTTACATTTTAAAGACTTACTAAATATTTTTACACAGTAAAATTTTTGCACTAATATCATACTTTTTGTTCCACAAGCTCTGATTACAGGAGCAGCTTCTTCTTGATATTCTTCTGGTAGAATAGCAATAGTGGCTTCCTCGTCTATATGACCATCATCGTCAATCTAGAATATCAGATTTCATTTTGAAGTTGTAAAAACTAAATATATTAAAAATGTGTAAGGGACCCAAATTTTTTTCTAATAAATTGATTGTTGCAATATTTAACTAACACGGTGTCTACTTTCACGCTAACGTGAAGCGAAGGTACACAAAATCGTTCCACGCAAGTACGTCAGTTTTAGCTATGCCGCAATTCGCGTGCACCTAGCATTTCACTGTTGGAGTCACGCCAATGTGTATGAAATTCTTCTTCCTTCCCTCTTTCCTATTTTGAGGTAGGTGATCAAAGCAATTCTGGAATCAAAATTGGTATTTTTTACTTTACTACAACTTCAAATTATATCATCTGCCTGTCGATAAAAACAATCGTGGTTATTTTTCGAATTTCATACACATTAGCGTGACCAACAGTGAAATATTAGGTCCACGCAAATTGCGTTATAGCTAAAAATGACGTACCTACTTGCGTGGAACGATTTTGTGTCTTGGCTTCACGTCAGCATGGAAGTAGACACGGCGTTTAACTAATCATTTATTCCATTTCATTAAGTTAAAGCAGGTGTGCGTCAAGGAAGCGTCTTGGGTCCCGTCTTTTATTTACTGTACACTTGTGATCTCCCACAAACAGAAAATGTAACTGTGGCTACATTCGCTGATGACACTGCATTTATTAGCAGTAGGAAGACCTGGATGCAGCAACCAGACAACTCCAACAAGCTAGCGACCAGATGTACAATTGGACCACAGATTGGAAGATTAAGCTTATTGAGCAAAAATCTATTTGTGTCAACTTTTCCAACAGAAAAATGGGCAATGATCAACCAGTCAATAAAAATAGTATCATAGTTCCCTATGAAAATACTGACAAATACCTGGGGATGACCTTAGATGGGAAACAAGATGGAAAGAACATATCCGAACTAAACGGACTAAACTAGGGCTCAAATATAGATAGTTGTATTGGTTCTTGGGACAAGAATCTAAGCTGTCAGTACACTGTAAAAGCATGATATATAACCAGATTTTAAAACCAGTCTGGGTTTATGGCATCCAGTTATGGGGCTGTGCCAAGGAGAGCCACATCAAACGCATCCAAACCTTCCAAAATAAAGGGCTACGGATCATAGTTAATGCACCGTGGTACATACGTAATAGTGACTTACATCGCGATCTAACCTAAGCAGCAAGCCCCCGTACCTATTTCTTCGAAAATATAATAAGTTTTATAACTTTAAAGGTCTGTTTACATCTCTGCGAAGAGAACACAATCCACAGCATTGGAGACTATTTATCGACTCCTCTAAAACAAGTCATAAAGCCTGTGTTTGTACACAATGTCAACGCTTATCCATCTATTTCAGTGGGTCATGCCGCACTGACGAAAGAATCTTATGAAAGTCTGAGTACACTGTTGCGCTGTTTTCTAAATAAATTTTACATCATTTTGTCGAAAATTTTTAAGTTTGAAGTGAAGAAAATGTGTTAGTACAAATCTATGGTTATTTGAATTTTTTCAACCCTAAAACATAATTTAAAAAAAAATCAAATGGCTAAAACTTTCTACTAACACATTTTCTTTCTCTTCGAATTTATAAATTTGCGACAAAATGATGTAATATTTGTTTAGAAAAAATAATAAATAAAATACCTAAACGCGTTAATTTTTTTCCTGGCCCACCCCCAGGAAAAAAATTAACGCGTTTAGGTATTTTATTTATTATTTTTCCTAAACAAATTTTACATGATTTTGTCGCAAATTTTTAAATTCGAAGACAAAGAAAATTTGTTAGTAGAAAGTTATAGCCATTTGAATTTTTTTTAAATTATGTTTTAGGGTTGAAAAAATTCAAATAACCATAGATTTGTACTAACACATTTTTTCTCCTCAAACTTAAAAATTCTCGACAAAATGATGTAAAATTTATTAAGAAAAAATAATAAATAAAATACTAGCAAAAATTCAACTTTTTTTCACAAATTACATTTTTTTTTTCTTTACCAAAACATTCCCAGTGGGCTCACTATTAAAACACCTAAATTTGGTACGGGTCCTGTAAGTAGGAACAAAGATATACAACTTTGAAATTTCTAAATACGCTTCGGGAACTGGAACTTTTTAATTACGACGTATTAACACTGACAGGACAAAAACCTGCTCAATCCTTTCTGATTAACTAGATCTTATTTTATACTAGTATTAAACCTTAAACCCCTTAAGTGAATTCAAGTTTTTCACATATTGAAAAGTTAAAAACTGGAACTCTTTACGGTGGGAAAAATTAATCCTTACTCAGTTTTATTGTCGGGTACCTATAAAAGAGGCTTCGTTTTTACCCTCCATCGTATTTTAAAGGCGATTTGACATCTTTCTATGGAATTTTTAATTAAAAAATATTATTTTTCTGTTTTTTAGACAAAAAATTCGGTTAAGGGCAAACTATACTTGCACTATTAGTGTTCCGTGCCATCAGCCCCACACTTAACCTGAGCAAACCTCGGCCTGTATGCAATAATTAAACATATCGTGGAACTCAAACTGGTTCTGATTATAGGCTCTGAAAAATCAACACAATAATTTTCAACAGATTGGTTACAAAAATTAACACTATTGAACTATTAAATCAAAAAATTTGTACATTTGCGCACAGATAATTATTATTTATATTTTCTGTGCCTCTTAGTGTATCTACCTTATTATTCATGGTGATGTACAAAAAGGCAAAAAAGTGGGCCAAGTGCGCATTTAAGAGTTTTCCATTTTAACACCAACTATATCAAAATATATAAACAACATATAAATATTAATCAATAAGGTTGCAAAAATAATTTAACGGTCACTGCGTTTGTTGCAATGGTATTGGTAAACTTTACACGCATTTTTATTTACGCAAGTCATTTGGGCCATGGGACATTTTAATAGAAATTTTCTTTTTTGTTGCCAATACAGTGTGGAATATATACATACATAATATGACACCACCGTCTGAACTTATCGTATGATTACTTATTCCAAAAATTAATTAAATTTTAGGTTGGTGCCCAAAGTTTTATTTATCATAGGGGACAGCCTGCATTTAATATTTATGTTTTAAACATATCTTGTGCTATATATTACTAACTCGTTTTCTACCCAATTTTTGAAATATATTTAGAAATACTTATCAATGTCTGAAATTAAATGTGTTAAGTTTAATTACCTTCTTAGGTAAATAATAAGGAAATTATTTTTAAAACTAGCATAAGTCATACACATTCATGCTTTTTAATCAATTTCACAAGAGGAGGTTATCGATTCGACCCGTATGGGCGATTTTTTTTGTGTATGATTACGCATTAATTCTTTTGTTTTGTAGATGAGTTCTCCCGAATACGAATGGTCCCATTTTAAGCATTTTTTTCTAAAATTGGAAGAAACCTAAAAAAATATGAAAAACTAAAAAAAAACTCCTGAAGATCGACAAATTTTGTGTATAAACGTCGGAATAACGGCACAAATTTCAATAGATTTTCTCCACTGTGTTTAACATGGTGGCCTGGTGGTAAGTAAAAGCAATAAAGGGGAGGGGTGAGTGGTAAATCCGGAGCGGCTAAGTATTTTTCCGAAAATGTTGACTAATGACATTTTCGGGATTACTGAGGTCAGAAAATCTATTTTTTCCTAGCAGATGTTAAGAAAATTACCGGAGGCAAGGGGGGGGGGGGGGGATAAAAAGGCGGCTTGTAATTTGTCCAAAAATTATGTGTCATTTTCGGGGTTATTGAGGTCATAAGTTCTAATTTTGTCTAGCAGATTGGAAATAAAGTACTGGGGGATAAAAAGGAGCTCAAAAGGTCAAAATATACCTATAATTTTGTGTAACCGATGTTAAGACAATTGACGGTGGGGGGAGGAGAGGGAATAATAAGGATCGACTGGCTATGTCTCCAAAAATAATAACTATTGTGTCATTTTTGGGGTTATATAGGTCAGAAAAGCTAATTTTGTGTAATGAATTAAAAACAAAAACAGCGAAGGGGTAATTTCTTCAACAACGTTAACTAGTGTCATTTTCGATGTTGTTGAGGTCAGAAAATCTAATAAAAATCAATCAAATCAAATATTACAAATTTAAAGATAAGAAGATAAGATGAAGATGGAGGAAAAACGTGTACTAAAAAGAAAGAAATACTTTTAGTAAACCAACTTCGTAAAAGGAAAAGCACCGAAAAATATGAAGTAATATTTTTATAGTCTATATTTTATTCTCCCTCCCCCCTTCATCTTATCTCCGCCATTTAAATTTGTAATAACCATGTAATATTGATTTTCAGACCTCAGTAACCCTGAAAATGACATAGTTAACAGTTTTAAAGAATTCTCCACCCGCTCCTTTCGCCCCTCCCCGCAGTATTTTTTTTACATCCGTTACATAAACTAAGCTTTTCTGAGCTCAATAGCCCTGAAAATGACTGATTAGTTAACATTTTTGGAGAAATTGGCGGTCGCTCGTCTTTGTTATTAATTTTTTTAACATTTATTAGACAAAATTAGATTGTTTGACCTCAATAACGCCGAAAATGACACATTAGTTAACATTTTTGGACAATTTCCCAGTCTCTCCTTTTTATCGCCCATCCCCCCCCCCTCCCCCCGCCGGTAATTTCTTCTGCTAGGCAAAATTAGATTTTATGCCATCATTAATTCCTAAAATGAGATATTAGTCAACATTTTCGGAAAAATTCTAAGCCGCTCCGGTTTTACCCCTCTCACCCCTCCCCTTTATTATTGTTTAAAGTCAAATATCAACAGGACCACCGGACTGTTATGCTAAGCACAACGGAGGAAACATTATTGAAATCGGTGCTGCCATTCCGAAGTACAGGGTATTCCATTTTCGGAACTTTTGCGGGGTATCTCCCTTATTTTTAAAGATAGAGGGTTGCGGTTTTCGCGGCAGGTTGGGTTGGGTTGGGTTTAGAAGAACTAAGTCGGAAAACTAAGAAAGAATTTTTTTTAATAAAACACACCAGAACGAGTTACTGAGGGATGTCATCAACGATTTAAAGACATGTAATCGCACTAGCATTAACCAAAATGGGGGCCACTTTGATGTATTTTAGTTTAAATACAGAATATTGTTAAATATATCAAAAATGTCTTGCTGACTATTATGGCCCTTAGTAAATAAGCTAATAATAAACTGCCTTTCTTTGAATGACTGAAGCACCTGGTTAGGGCATCGGTCACTTAACGAAAGATTGTCGACGTTTCCATGGAAACCCTATACGACTTGCATTAACTCATATACGAGGGGTATGGAGGGTAGCTCCAGTTTTGTTTTATTTTTTAATATTATCGAAAACAGTCAAACATCGGTGTCGGTAACTGAACACTTAGCGACTAAAAGTTAAAAAACAAAAAATAATGTGACGAACCCTCTGAAAAACTTAAAGTTAGTTCAAAACTCGCTTATTTGATGTTTAATTTTTTTTTCGGTTACGTTTCCTCATGGTTCTAGTACAAATCTACAATTTTTCTAATTTATACATTTTTCTAGCTCTTTAAGTAAAAAAGTTATCTATTTGTCCAAATATAATCATTAACCCTGTACATATGGCAGACTTATTTAACAACAGAATATATACCTACTAGTGAATAAAAATGATTATGTTGAATTATCTAATGATAGTAACAACAAAAGCAACAGTAAGAAGAGAGCACTGTATACCCAAGGCACATTACATAAATTGTCCTTATTATAGAATCAAGCTTTATTTATTTAAAAAAAGCATCATGGCCTATTTACTTTTTCCCTTGTTTATTATCGAAACTATCTGCAATTCTTATTAAAAACTATTAGCCTACCTCATATGTGTGTAAGGTTACGGTTATCAGCTAGCACATTAAAAGAGTTTTATTGTTATAAAAATATATAACTAAATTAATCTTATAGTAATTCCACTTACGCAAGCCATCTGAGCCAAGAGACATTTAATGTAGCACTTTAGTCTTTCGTCATCGGTAAATACTTTTTCATTGTTAACTTTCTGAATTAGTTCTAAAAAATTATCCTTAATTAATTAATTAATACCTAATCCTGAAATCAAAAAATATCATACATTATGTTCGCGGATGGGATTTGGAAGATTCCAAATGGACCAAATTTTGCAAAATAAAATAAATAACATTCACGTTATGAAAAATTTAAATTTTTAGGCACGGAGCATAAAAAGTACGAAAACGTTATTTTGCGTAAGAGCATACCTTGTTTTTTTCATTTTATACCAAAAGAACAAAAAATATGCAATATATTTTAAATTAAATCATAAGCCGAAGTACAAGATTTCATTAAAAAATTTAAATATTAAAAGTAACGGGTTTTATCACATTATGATTTTAAGGTCCCAACTATTCTCATATTACATATTCTACATATTAAACAGTAATGACACCTACGAACATGTTTGTTAATGTCATTGCTATATAAAGTAATTACTTGATTCAAAATAATTCTTATTCAAGTGCAATTTTTTAATAATACCAACATTTAATTAAACTCAAAAGAATATGATAAGCTAAGCAATACAATAAAGATATCAAAATTCAAAAACTCCATCCCATATTCAACAAATTTTTCTAATTGCTTTCTTGGATATCTATAGGAATTCCTGATTTCTTCCTGGGATATTGAACGAACAGCCTGGGTAACTATGCCTTTTAGCACGTCAATATTATTTGGTATTGGAATGGCATAAACAATTTGTTGTAAACGGCCCATAGCAACATATCGGCCAACGTTAAGTCGGGGCTTCTTGGGGGCCACGAAATTGGCCAATTTCTACCAGTCCACCTTAGACCAAATCTGCGATGAAGCTATTCTATTACCTCGCGAGCGTAATGTGCTAGACA
This sequence comes from Philopedon plagiatum, assembly GCA_963971165.1. Classification (NCBI taxonomy): domain Eukaryota; kingdom Metazoa; phylum Arthropoda; class Insecta; order Coleoptera; family Curculionidae; genus Philopedon; species Philopedon plagiatum. Next base: position 38,047,548 of record OZ020189.1, on the reverse strand, counting down.
ACCATCTTGTTGAAAATACATTTCTTGGAGAAAACTTAATGGAAAAATTTCAAGTTCATCTATTGCAGGTGCTAGTAAAAAAATATGGGCCCATAATGCCATGGACAGATATCGCGCACGTTCACTTTCGTAAAATGTTGTCTTCGCCTCATTACTCTAATTTCGGGGTTTTCTCAAGACCATTACCTGAAAGGTGGGATGCTACATTTCCATTAGTAGAAAATGCATATTCATCAGAAAACATAATAAATTTATAATTATAAAAATGGATATTTCCATTTAAAATTTGGTCTTTCACCTATAAACAAAAATCTAGTCTTTTCGCTTCATCTCCCTCCTTCCCTCCCCCAATGTTTGGTTAGAGTGGGGTTTGAACGGAAATAATTTATTTTCTTTTAAGATCATCTGAATATGGGTTTTCTTCACAACTTCTAGAAGATATTTAGCATGATTTCTAAGGGATATCACGGGAGTTTCTCTAGCAGACTGAAGAACTCTACATCGTTGTGGTCATATTTTTTTTCTCCTTCTTCGCGAGATTCAAAACCGAACCAGTTCTTTGGAGCGTTTGTATTGTGTTGTAGATTGTCATTTCAGTTGTTGGTATTTTTACAAATTTCTCGCTAAATTGTTCTATGATGTAGCGGTATCATACTTGGACATCTCCATAACACTGTACTGTAAAGATCGTTTGTTCGGTAAATAACATTTTGATGGGAAGTATTTTAAATTAAATAATTGTTTTACATTACATTACATAGCTTACACTGCTTCGCGTACATTGACGAACATGTCCATAGGTGTCATTATTGTCTAATATGTAGAAACTAGTACTCTGGTTAAAGGTGTGAGAGAAAATTTGGGATATAACTCGTGATAAAACTCGTTACATGTCATATTTATTTTTTTTTTGAAATCTTGTACATCGGCTTAGGATTTAATTTTATATTTTTTCTTTTGGCAGAAGATATTTACTGTAACGCAAAATAACGTCTTTCTTATGATCCCTGTATAAAAAATTGAATTTTTCATAACTTCAACCTTATTTATTCTACAGGCAAAAACTTTTATTTTTACGTATCTTGCATAATTTGGTCCATTACATTTTTCCTCTTCGAAACCCCATCCGCGGACTTACTGTATAATAAATAAGTTTCTTTTATCTAGAATCTAATAATATATAATTACATATAAGTATGTTTAGCGCGTTAAAAATGTATATAAAACTCTCTATTCTTAGTATTTAATTTTTAATAATTTGGCTTTTACCCGGTCACATTGTTGATAAAAATTAAAAATTAAACAAATTCGTGATCTATCTATACTATAGCTTTTTCCACTTGAAGGCTGAAAAAAATTCTAAAAACCAGTACGGAGAAATAAAACGGTGCAAAAGAAATAAGCACATTTATAAAATAATAGATATTGCATTTCGACTGTTTTTAAATTAAAACTGTTACCCTTTTATATTATAATATTCTATGTAAAAATCAAAATTGCTTACCTTCAGGACAGCCTGTTTCCCCTACGCACGTGTTATGAAGCATTTGTGCTAACTCCTTCATTTCGTCTGATAAAGCCTTTAATTAAATAACATTAAGTAAGTCACAATCGATTTGCTTTAAGAATCTTGTTTAATAGCAACAAACTTTGTAGTTTGTATGTCTCTAAAACTGCTTTCGCACCCGTCCAGGGTTATTGAATGACCACCCCTCTAACTTCCCCATTGGGAAGTTATTAAGCGTGTATTATATACATACATAGGGTTACCAACCATCGTTTATTTCAAATGATATTCTTCTATTAACTTGCAATGCCATTATTTGTCCTTTAACTAAATCTCAAGGGACGATAAATGTCCTTTAAAGCTTTTGTTATTATTAATAGGGAAACTTTAAAGCAGTGCAGTGTTGAGCGCGACATAGTATTTGTATGTTGTTAAGTAAGGCGATTGCTTCTGTGTTGCACCTATAGCGAATAAAGGGAAATGACCTAATGTGAAGTAAATGAAAATCTCATTTATTTTCCCTTACGACATTAGTAGATTACTGGTAATTTTTAATTAATAGATCGTGTGGTCAACACATCCGCTTGCTAGATTAAATTTTATGATGGAAATTAATATTTTAAAAAAATTCTAAATTGCTAAAGCTCAGACATTTTTTATTCGATGCTTTCTTACCTTTCCCCCACGCCGCAATCTCCTTTATTTTCATTTCGAAAGCTTGGTAACCCTAACTAAATAATATGAATAATACATTAATTTATTTGTGCAATACCATTTTAAGTTTTATGTGTTAAACCAATTAAATTGGCGACTTAAATTAAGGAAGCCAGCTGCAATCAGCTGATTTTTAACAGGGAAGCAGGGCTCACTAGACCACAAAATTGACAAACATGGCAAATAACATGACAAAGACGAAACGAAAACATTCCCCGTTATAGTAGTTAGCAAGTCGACTGAAGAGGACGTCACGTTCTTAATTTGAGTCGCCAATAAGCATTTAAATTACAATTTGACTGACAGGTGTGACAGACCTAATAGCGGGTATCTTAAGGAACCATCGGTACCCAATGAGCCTGTATTACCATGATCCCCTGTGCAGATTACGCAATGAAGATATTCATTCTCATATTATACGCAAATGTGCTGGGTTAACTTACTGGAGATTAACAAACCAGCTAAGGGAACTAGACACCCAGGGTGAAACCTCCATAAGACAGCTAATTACTTAACCTGATGAGGGTAACAAACCTTGTTAACTAGACTCGCTACAACTGCGGTGAAGAGGATTCTAACAGAACAGCTGTTTATATATTTACTAGCTAGTACCAGCATGATTTAATCATGAAATATATTTTTAGAATACACAATATTTGGAAATTAGCAATTCCTTGTAAACGACATTGGTTGTTTTTCGTAGGGGCTACTGGACAGTTTAGTACATCTATACAGAATGCGCAATTTTTTTTAAACTATAGCTTCTGGGTATAACAATAAAGTATGCGGAAAATAAAAAATCATGGCTAGATCACGCGAGGTCATGTGCCCCGAACATCTGAAGGCACGGTTGCCAGATTTATTTAAGTAGAAACTAAACTCCTAGGGATTAAATTACAACAAAAAAAAACTGGTTCTTATCTAAAAAAAATTGACATGGTTCGGCGTTTGTCAATACAATATGCCGTTCAAGAATAAAAAATATTTTAATTTTTTGGAATAACTTTACCTCCTTAGCAAGAGATTTTCAGAACACCCCGCTACTATTTTGCACCAAGGCCGCAAAGCAAACCTGCATGCCAAATATCAAAATTTCACGACCCGACGCGACGTAGGGTTTAGTAAATCTGGTGGTTTTTACCCCTTATGGGTATCAAACACAAAAATTAAATAAAATCGACGTGTTTCGGCCTTTTCCATAAAACCCATTGGTTTTTGAAATAAAGAATTATTTAATTTGTAGGGGTTGACTTTACCCCTTTAGAGGGTGAGTTTTGCAATCTCCTTTCTTGGTGGACGTCTGGGCCTTAAATTAAAGCTGAAATTTCAGCTTTCTATATTTTGTAGTTAGGACTGTGCCTTGATAAATTAGAGGTAGGAGTGTGTTTTTACCCCCTAGGGGTAAAATTCCAACACGAAAAAGAAGTAGTCTTAAGTAAAAAATGAAAAAAAATTGACATGTTTTGGCGTTATCCTTAAAACTTTAGTAGTTTTTAAAATAAAAAATAATATAATTTTTAGGGGTTGATTTTACCCTTTAGAGAGTGAGTTTTGCAATATTCCTTCTTAGTGGATGCCTGGGGGCCCAAAACTTAAGCTGTATGCAAAATCAGCCTTCTATCTTTGGCAGTTAGGGCTTGGCCTTAATAAATCAGTGGTAGAAGTGTGTTTTTACCCCTAGGGGTAAACAACATGAAAAAAAAGTGGTGTTATGTAAAAAATAAAATAACCCAATGTAATACAGACCTCCTACAGAATCTTATTAGAATCTGCAAAAATATCTATAGAAGATCATTTAAACCTCGTGCTACAGCAGCCCATTTTTACGATCTTCATACCCCTGGCGTTAAGACTATGGAATATATATCCCGTTCTATCTTAAGCTTCAGTCCTTTAGGTCACCTATCAGCAAATTGCATCTTCCTTTATTCTAGACTCACCCTTGCGGACCGTCCAAGATAAAGAAAATTCACATTCATGTAATTTAAAAAAAAATCTCTAAGGTTTTAGTGAACCTTATTTCCCGGTTTGACTTAAGGTGATTCGGCCACTTTAAGATATTTTCATTTCATAAACTTAATTTAATTTCATCTACTGTTTTCTTTACACTCATCTTGTCAGCCAACGGAACCATCTTTGGTTAAAAAGAAGACCCGGCATCATTGATCTAATTCAACAATCTCGTAGGGAGCAACCGCCGATTAAATTTCGATTTTTTGACTTTTTTCCGTCGATATCGGTACATTTCAATCACTCTGTATTTTTTCCTATCTAATTTTTTCCAATTTATCAACACTATCTTATAAAGGGATAATCAATTTTTTATAATGAATACCGAATGGCTCATCCAGAAGCGTATTTAAGGGGTTAAAACCGAGTTGTCTTGATTTTTCTGACAAATTCTATTTTTAACCGAAATTATTCCACACTATTTTCCTTATTTAGTGATTCTTTTTGGGTTTATTTTATCCGCTAATTATCTAGGAATACCTCCCAATAATTTAAATCGTTTATTTTTTCGTTAAAGTTATAAATAAATAGGTTTATTTGCATCGGGGACATGCAAAATTTGACAATTTTTGAATTTTCGAAGATTGTCATGAAAACAAAGAATTTGCAATTTATTTACTCGAAATTATTAAGATATGATGTGTCAATATTTCGCAAAAATGCCTGTTTTTGGTGCAAAATTAAGACAATAATTGAGTAAGATTTTAGGAACCTTCTACTTTAAGGACAGGGATATTTCATTGGATGAGTTACGAATTAAATGTCATTTTTGTGGATTTTCGATGATCCTACTACACTGGAATTCGCCATGTGCTTATTATGAGTCATTAAAACACTTTTAAAGACACAGCCAATCACGTTTTACAAGTGTCGAAATTCGCGCGAAAATTTGCAGTAGAAAATAATTTTTTTGGTAATAAAGACCAAAATAAATGGATAACAGCAACCGCCATAAACTTTTAATTTATGTAGAGAATATATAAAAAAAATACTTCAGATTTATTTGAGTTACATGCATCGTACTATTAAGTATGATAAAATCAACGATATATGTACATACACGGTGTCCCATATAAGAATGCACACTACAGGGATCTCTTAAACCAGAAGAGATACAAAGATGATTAAATTAGAGAAAAGTTGCGCTTTGCTGAACCCTTCAAAGTCACGATTCGAAATCTAAAAAAATCCGATTACTTCCGAAGATATTTGGGAAAAACCGAATTTTCCCGATTTCGTTTTTATTTTTTTCTGACTCTATTTAAAAAGATATTACAAAATAAATTTCACATTCTCATTGCCACTTTTTCTGCTCTACAAGCCGGCGTTCTTAGATTTTCAATACGACGTTTCGTTTCTTCGCAACCATCATCAACTTAATTTTTTTAAATAGTCGAAAAATTTTGTTTTATTCCTAAAAAATTCTAATTTTAATTATAAATTCCACGAGATATCGCTTCTTACATTTATCCGACGTTTCGGACGAAAAAATCATCATCAATATTATTTGATGATTATTACGAAGGAACGGAACGTCGGATCAAAAATCTAATTACGTTGTCAAGTAGAGGAGAAAAAACTACATGGGAATGTGGATTTTATTTTGACCTGTCTCCTTTTGTGAAATCAGAAAAAAATTAATTGCCAAAATTTATGTTTGAAATTTCAAGAATTCGTAGATTTTTTCTGATTCTACTCTAAGAGATAGATTAAAATAAATTTTACATTTTTATTGTCGTTTTTCTCGTCTACAACATGACGTCATTCAATTTTTGATTCTACGTTTTGGCTTTTCTCGACCATTATCAACTTTTTTTTAAATAATCGGAAAATTTTATTTTAAAACGGTTAAAAAAAAGTTGATAATGGTCGAGAAAAGCCAAAACGTAGAATCAAAATTTGAATGACGTCATGTTGTAAAGGAGAAAAACGAAAATACAAATGTAAAATTTATTTTAATCTATCTCTTACAGTAGAATAAAAAAAAATCTACAAATTGTTGAAATTTTAAACATTAATTTTGGCAATTAATTTTTTTCTGATTTCACAAAAGAAGACAGGTCAAAATAAAATCCACATTCCCATGTAGTTTTTTCTCCTCTACTTGACAACGTAATTAGATTTTTGATCCGACGTTCCGTTCCTTCGTAATAATCATCAAATAATATTGATGATGATTTTTTCGTCCGAAACGTCGGATAAATGTAAGAAGCGATATCTCGTGGGATTTATAATTAAAATTAGAATTTTTTAGGAATAAAACAAAATTTTTCGACTATTTAAAAAAATGAAGTTGATGATGGTTGCGAAGAAACGAAACGTCGTATTGAAAATCTAAGAACGCCGGCTTGTAGAGCAGAAAAAGTGGCAATGAGAATGTGAAATTTATTTTGTCATATCTTTTTAAATAGAGTCAGAAAAAAATAAAAACCAAATCGGGAAAATTCGGTTTTTCCCAAATATCTTCGGAAGTAATCGGATTTTTTTAGATTTCGAATCGCGGCTTTGAAGGGTTCAGCAAAGCGCAACTTTTCTCTAATTTAATCATCTTTGTATCTCTTCTGGTTTACGAGATCCCTGTAGTGTGCATTCTTATATGGGACACCGTGTATATCGTTGATAAAATGTATGTTTTATTAAGTTGTCAAATTTTTTATTAAATATTAAAATGGTTAGTATGTTATGAGAAGCTCTGTAATATAGAAATATTGACGGTGATATTTGTTTAATTTACGAAGAAAAATAGCAGAAAATCTGCGTTTGTACCCCATTATTATTTTATATTCTAAAAATATATGTCCTGATTGATGTATAATACATGTATTAGATTACACTATATCCAGATAAATGTTTAAAAATCGTACATACCATTACTTCAAGCAAAAAACAAGTGCTAAGCAATCCACATATCACTACAAAACATTGGTTCATTTTTTACGCTTCTAGCGCACGAAGTGGACAGATGGAAAAAGATAATTACATTTTATATTGATGCTTATAGATTATTAGTTAAACGAAAATTACCCATTATTTAAATTTTTAATTACAGAGTAGAAGAACAAGTAATTTTAAATTGGTATATTTAACAATCGGCTCGTAAGGAAGCAGCTCTATTTTAAACAAGCTTATTTGTTGAAAAGGCTCTTATTAAAAATAGGTATATTTAAATAAAGTGTAGCCAAAATCAGTGACGGAATTAAAAAATCTACATTTAAAGTTTACAAGATGGAGTGGTCTGAAAATTCAATTCAAACCATTATAACAATCATGACAAATCCACAAAACGTCGGACTTTAATAATTAATATTGGATAAACATATCAACATGTCAGAATCAGACTATTATATGTCTATTGGAGCAATAAATTGAGATTTTTTTATCTAATTGATCTGGGTCTAAAACTTTGTTAGCAAATACATGCCAAGTACACTGTAGTGTACTACAGGGGGGCTTATTTTAAATACAAACTGCTAGTTTTATAATATGTCCAGTCATGGCAATTAATGTTAGGGCCACAGTATTATACTCGTATCTTTTAACGCCCAATAAGATACAAGTAATTAGCGTCACTGAAGTCGTACAATTAAGCGAAGCAAATCGTTCCTGCTTTTACCAAATTTGGTATACGCAGATTTGTTTGAAATTCTGTTCTTTATTACCACAAATGTATTTTCAGTCCTTTATGTGCCTAAAATCCTTCATATTTGTAAAACCTTTATAACATCTGATTTGGAATCAGGTTTGTTAAACCTTTTTTTGCCATGCGTATTTCTAAAAGAAACTGAAACTTGAGAACGAACATGCTACGAAATCACATGTTTACTAACATTGGTCCGTAGGACCGGTTATATCTTAGACTGATATTTGTTAAAAATTTATATTTTTGGGTTTAAATAAAACACTTTAGTTACTCTCCTAATAGTAAAAAGTGTAGACTTTTTTTATGGAAGAAGACATTACCGTCCAGATTCACTAAGAAGGTTTAAGATTTAGTACTGGTTTAAATTAAGATCTTCTAGTTGATCAGTTATGTTTTGACAAATTCTTGTCCTGTCGTTGTTAGTAAGATGTCATTGAAAATTTATGAATTATTCGGATATTTCAGCGATTTGCTTGGTTTTCAAATGATTTTCATCTTGGAACGGGTTGCTAGAGTGAATTTAGTTCTATTATTGTTGAAAGTGCGTACCAAAATTGCCCTTTTCTTTATAAATTTGCGAAAAAGCTCCAAAATAAATTCATAGTATAAAATTTAGTTGTCTTATTCTTACAGTTGTCAGTTTAAAACTTTTGGTTGTCAAATTAGACCGGACTAGCGTTGGAGAATCTGGCTGTACATTTTTAAATACTTAAACACTTCTTTACTTCTCCTGAAAAATACCTACCGAACTTGGCGTGGGCAGTAACGAAATTTGTGCTGGCACTAGCTTAAGAGTGAAATAATGGAAGAAATCATTTATTTATTGCACAATCCATGTCATGAATGTAAACATAATAATATATTTGTTGAACCTCTATCAGAATCCTAAATGAATTTTCGGAAAGTTTTAGCTGAATTATTATATCGCTACCTCAATATTACATTATTATTAATTTGAGGTTAGAGTATACGAAACAAAAAAATACTTGTTGCAACAAACGAATACAAAAAGATGTAGTGTTACCTAGTGTTGTAAATATCCGTATTCTTTATACAGTGTGTCTGCTTAAGTTCGCACCATATGAGAAACATTTTTATTATTAATTTTACGAAAAAACGGTATTCTTCATAATAATTTCTGCATGGTGCAACACCTTTACAACGCTCGAGCACGATTTTAAATCAGTTTTTTTATATAATTATTGAAAACATTTGACTTTTCTTGGCAATTATAAAAGTAGGTACATATTATTATCTTGATGTCATTTAAAGCTTGAACCTTGGAATACCCAAGACCCAAGCAGCAACTCAACTACTTGAAAATAGAACAGTAACGAACGTTATAGTGAATAACATACAATATTATTTAAGCCAGATCATTTCCATAACTGAACCAGTGCACTGACATAAAAATAAAAATTGACCAATGTATACGTAGCATAAGGTTCTGGTGTTTAGTGTTAAACATGTTTTTAATGCAAATAAAAAGATGGTGTAAAACGTTCTTGTCTCTTTAAATAGTAGATATTGTGCAATCCCAAAGTTCCGTTTATGTTTGAATTGCAGGTTACATGTCTGTTTGCCAACTTGCCGAGGGTATTTTCAAAATACGTGAGTAATAAAAAAACTCTAGTGGCAGAAAGCTATGTACTACTTTGTAGCTGACTGTTTAGAAATAAAAGGTACTTCTCTATTAAACTAGGTCTACTTTTTAAAATGGTAGCAAATTTTTACATAAACCTACTTATTTCGCTTCTAAAACTTTAAAAAAGTAAATACTCGGTCCTTAAACCAAGAATGACTCCAACCATATGCATTGCTAATATACGCATGCGCAGTTAAAAATGTCAAGCATTCTGTATTATTGAACAGGACCAGCCTTAAAATTTGGTTGGTGTTGTGTTCGTTTAGATGGAATATGTTTATGAAGGTTTCAGTAAATATTTAGTTTTATATGCCCAATGTCCATGTAGAAATACTTACTTTAATTTTTTGAAAATTTAAAAAATGCAAAATATTTTTATACAAATATCGAAATTAGTTATGTAAAATAAAACTGTTTGTAAGTCAACTGTATGGATCCATTGGTTGCAAAGCGAAATAAAGATTGTTTGCAGATTTCTCAGTAGGGCATTATGGAGAACACTCCGAAATACCGACAGGAACCTTTCCATTATCTATTAAAACTCAAAGGAACTAAATTTTAGGTTTACGTGAAAATACTGCTTACACGGTTTTTCACCACACACCAAAACGAGATTTTTGCTTTCGACGCAAGCAAGATAATACTAATATCGTTAGTAAAACGCTATTGTATTACGCAACTAACACTTAGGTGGCTCTCACACTGAAGCAACAGGCAACCAGCAATAGGCAACTAGCAATGCGCAAAATGTATTGCATAATGAAAAGCACGGCATTTAATGTAACCTCTCATACTATGCCAACAGCCATGTCGCCTTCGAAAATTATGCTAATTTCAGGCAATGATGCCCAGTGATATCGTAAAATAAATTGTATTGCGAGTTGTTTTAATTTAAGAAGATGTCGCCGTATCATCGGAGTCGTCGAATGACATGATAGCTAGAGATTGCTACGAATACTGTTGCTTGATTGTGAGACGCGATCAAAATAATATTGCGTGTTACTTGTTGACAGTTGCTAGTTGCTTATTGCTCATTGCTTTGCCGCCTTACACTACATCTAAATATCTATATACAGGGTGACGCGGATCTAAATGAACATACTTCAACACAAGACAAAGAATACCTTGGGGGTTCTTAATCACCCATCTTTGATAGTTCAATTGTCGATAGTTAATAAGATACAGGGTGTTTTATGAACTTCAGCAATTTTTTGTTCTTGTCATATTTTTTAATGCACTCCGTATAAAATTTTCATATTGGGTCAACATCTGTAACCTATCTGTCGCTTAAAATTGCAGTATCAGAAAATTTTAAATTCCAGGCCCGTATTAAAAAAAGTTGACATTTTCAATTTTTACATTTTTAACACCCTGTATATCAATTTTTTCAAAATATTATTTTTTTATTGGAAAGAGCATAAAGAATTGACCCTAACGGCATAATTTTCAAAGTTCCCGCACCCATCACTTGATTAGAATAAATGGTTGTTTTGTAAAAAATTTCAAAATGGTGCATATTTGGAAATTAGAAATTAAGAAAATAACAATAAAAAAGCAAAAACTGCTTCCGAAGTAAAAAAATAAATGTACTAAACGTTTAATAGTTTTAACGAGACTAAATTTTAGGGAACAACACAACAACAAATAACAAAGTAATAATAATAATAACAAAACTGCAAGTTAAAATCGACTGCTTAAAATCTAATACATAGAAAAAGTTTTAGCAAGAATTAATTTTAAGAGCACTTTAGCAGAACACTGTTATTTAAGAAGCTGTTCAAAATGCCCTCCATTGGCTTGTTCACATCTTCGTCTTCTGATGTTTAAATTTGACACTGCTTCTCTAATTGCGTCTGGGTTATTTTTTATTTCCTGAAAAGCATTAATAATTCGTTGCAAAAGCTGCTCCCGCGTGTTGATTTCTTCTGAATAAACCAAATTTTTCATATTCCCCCAGAAAAAAAAGTCCATAGGATTAAAGTCCGGCGACCTGGCTGGCCATAAATGGGGCCCTCCACGGCCTATCCATCTGTTAGGAAACGTAATATTTAAAAATTCAGATACAACCCTTGCAAAATGTGGTGGGGCCCCATCATGTTGAAAAAAGAGCGCTCTCACGTTAGCATTTTCATTCTGCATAAGTCCTGGCAAAATGTTTTGTAAAAAATTTAAATATTGATTTCCATCTAATCTTTCAGCAAAAAAGTGCGGCCCAATTAATTTATAATTTATTATACCTGCCCAAACGTTTATGGAAAATTTGTGCTGCGAATGCGATTGTCTGATGGCATGTGGATTTTCTAACGACCATACATGGGAATTCCTTGAATTATTTACACCATCTCTGGTAAATTGTGCTTCATCGGTCCAGAGGATTCGATAAAGACTCCTTTGGTGTCTACTGAGCCACTGGCAAAAGAGTAACCGGTTTGCATAATCGCCAGGTTCCAATCTTTGAACTTCTTGAACATGAAACGGATGCAAGCCTTCCTTTTGCAGTGTTACATTAACTCTTTTTTGCGGGATTCCTAGACGTGTCGCAATTTTTCGAGTAGATGTTTTGGGATTATCTTCAACAAGATTTAAGATATCTTCTTCCTCCTGAACTGGATGTCGTATTGGTTGATCAATATTATTGTCGGTGGGAAAATGTCCATGTTCTCCAGCAAATAAAAATACATTTGCAAATGTTTTGTGATATGGACATCTTCTACCCGGAAATCGCCTACGATATTCCCGAACAGCAGCTCTTCCATTACCGTTACAAAAACCGTATACAAAAATAATGTCGGCATATTCGGCATTTGAAAATTGGTAAGGCATCTTCAACAGAAAATTGCAATAATTGTTAACCGAATACTAACAAAGGTCAGACAACTGTCACATATCTGATAGTGACTTGAATTGTTGCTATGGAACATTAACTCGATAGTCTTTGGTTTGTTTTTAAATGAGGCAAAGCCTACTTCACAAAGTTTGAAATTTCTGACTGTAATTTACGATTTTTTGTCGATGTCTAAAAAGCAATTATTATCTTGCAGTTTTGTTATTATTATTATTACTTTGTTATTTGTTGTTGTGTTGTTCCCTAAAATTTAGTCTCGTTAAAACTATTAAACGTTTAGTACATTTATTTTTTTACTTCGGAAGCAGTTTTTGCTTTTTTATTGTTATTTTCTTAATTTCTAATTTCCAAATATGCACCATTTTGAAATTTTTTACAAAACAACCATTTATTCTAATCAAGTGATGGGTGCGGGAACTTTGAAAATTATGCCGTTAGGGTCAATTCTTTATGCTCTTTCCAATAAAAAAATAATATTTTGAAAAAATTGATATACAGGGTGTTAAAAATGTAAAAATTGAAAATGTCAACTTTTTTTAATACGGGCCTGGAATTTAAAATTTTCTGATACTGCAATTTTAAGCGACAGATAGGTTACAGATGTTGACCCAATATGAAAATTTTATACGGAGTGCATTAAAAAATATGACAAGAACAAAAAATTGCTGAAGTTCATAAAACACCCTGTATCTTATTAACTATCGACAATTGAACCATCAAAGATGGGTGATTAAGAACCCCCAAGGTATTCTTTGTCTTGTGTTGAAGTATGTTCATTTAGATCCGCGTCACCCTGTATAAATCTTAGAAAAACTCTAGAAACTTAAACTTTTGTACAGAGGTTTCTTACCTCAAGTAGGCGAAGGGCCATCTAATATTTTTTCTCCATACAAAGTTTGATGCCCTGATTCACCCCCTTAGGGGTTAAATTTTGAAAAACCCTCTTTTGGTGAATACCAAAAGAGGCTTTTTCAAAATTTAACCCCTAAGGGGGTGAATCGTTGCATCAAACTTTGTATGGAGAAAAAATATTAGATGGCCCTATTCACTCGAAACTTCATAGAAGTACTCTAAAAAATAACGGCCCGATTCTCCAACGCTAGCCCGGTCTAATTTGACAACCACAAATTTTAAAGTGACAAGTGTAAGAATAAGACAACTAAGTTTTATACTATGAATTTGTTTCTGAGGTTTCTCGCAAGTATATAAAGAAAAGGGCAATTTTATTACGTACTTTCGACAATAATAGAACTGAATTCACTCAGAAACACGTTCCGAGATAAAAATCATTTGGAAAACAAACAAATCGCTGAAATATCAAAATAATTCATAGGTTTTTAATGGCGACTTATTAACAATGACATGGACAAAAACCTGTCAAAACATAACTGATCAACTAGAATATCTTAATTTAAAGCACTACTAAATTTTAAACCTTATTAGTGAATCTGATCGTTAATGTTTAAACACGTGTTTAACGGTTTTTATAAATCAACCCCTAAGAGGGTGAAAGAGGGTTCAAAGCTGTAATGAAGTAAATTATACCCGAGAAAAACAAATCGACATTATACCGCGCGGACGAAGTCCCAGGCGAAAGCTAGTAGTTAATAAAACACCGGTCAAATCAAACTTTTTCCCAAAAGACGCTATCCGTACAAAGCGGGCCAAGAACGAACTCTGGCTGCTAATACAGCCCCGGTCAAGAAATGCCTGGCAATATGTGTTACAAGATTGTGTCGTTCAAAATTTACCGGCGGAGGAACCCGTTTCTATCGGTTAGCACGCTTACCAACTGGAACCGGTTGATTCGCTCGTAAATTCTGAAAAACGCTATACGCATACTGTGCATGCTTACCTGTATCCTATATAGATACTATGAATGGAACTTTTAATATTAGCGGATCATTTTTGTTTTTGTGTCGCTGAACTGAACACGCTGTTTAAAACATTATGTTTAAAAAGACCGAACTGTTTAACAGACACATGAACTAATTCATATTAAATTTCATACTAATTCTTTTCCGATTATACAGGGTGGTCCATAAGTAATTGTATACAGAGCAACAGCAGATTCCTTATGTCAAAATAATGCGACTTATTCAAAGTTGCCTAATTCCAAAGTTGATAATAACCAAGATACAGGGATCAAAATTTTAATTTTGTTTTCAATTTTTTCCAATAATTTCTCAACAAAACGACATAGCGACACGAAATTAAGAATTTGGGGGTTATTTGAGTCGAGGAATTCAATTCCATACTTTTGATGTCACTGGTAGAGGGCGCCACCGCATACATCACTTTTTTAAATGACATAAAATTTTTTAAGCTTAGTATTTCGATCTGACTATCAAAAAAATCGGTTATTCGACTTCTTTTACATCAGGAGGGTATACTTTATTGAAGTCGCTAGGAGTAACCGTTTTCGAGATAATCGCATTTGAAATTTCCTATACAATGTATATAATGGTACATAGTGCCATCCAGGTCAATACAATGCGACTTTGTTGAACTTACCCAATCCAAGGGTTCATAATAACCAAGATACAGGTAGTCAGAATTTTGATTTTGATTTCGATTTTTTCGAATAATTTCTGAATAAATCCAGATAACGGCGCGAAATTAGGGATTCGGGGGCTTCTTGAGGCGAGAAATGCAAATTCATCTATAGTTTCTATCTCACCAGTAGAGAGCGCCACCTGCGGCACATCGCGCTCCTTTGGAATGACAGAATTTTTTGCGGCATATTGTATAGATTTTACTATAGAAATAATCGATTTTCCTACTTTTTTAAGTAGAAAAGGTGTTTTTTGTTGCGGTCACTGGGATTAACCGTTTTCGAGGTAATCGCATTTGAAATTTCCAATTCAACAAATAGTCGTATTTAAGTTGGATGACGCTATCAAATTTGGATAAACTTGCATTTCTCGCTCCAAGAAGCCCCCGAATCCCTAATTTCGGGCCGTTATCTGGATTTATTCAGATATTATTTGAAAAAATCGAAAACAAAATCAAAATTCTGACACTGTGACACAGTTGATTATTATCAACCATTGATTGAGTAAGTTTAACAAAAGAATTTGTCAATTCCTCAGCGAGTTAATACTAAAGAAGTCATCTAAAAACTAAAATAAAACACATTTTACATCAAGCAATATACTGTATTAACAAATGAAAACAATTATAACAAAATTTAAATGGGGATACTTATTTCAACATCTCCTTCTGCAGTTAAATCAGGAAATATTTCTGAAAAGAAGAGAATTGGTAAAACTTTATCCTTAATCAAAACGTACGAAAACAACTTACTTCTGGATTTTCTTTGTAGTAGCATTTGTGAGTTAGCCAGGCATTATCGCAGGCATTTGCTCCTTCTGAAACAAATATTTTATTTTGTAGAGAACTTTGTTTGGTGTTTAATTAAATGGAAGGAATTTATTAACAACATGATCAGCTTGGTTATTTTTATTATCAGTGGCATAAAATCATCCATTTTGTGTGTATTCCAAGAGTAATGTAAATCATTTTATCTATTGCCGCTCTTATAAGAAAAATAAACTAAGTGCTCTCGAACCAATTAGACCGTGGCGCCAAGTTATAAGGATTTTTACCCGTTTTATTCAGTTCAGTTCATTTTTATAAAAGTTTTGTTGCATTTTTTTTTTTAATTTTCAGTTAAGCTGAGCTGCACATTCTCATTCATTTTATTTGTTTTTACTTTTGTCCCTTAAATTGAATAGAACGCGCAATGATCGCTTAGCTAACTATGGATAAATAGTAATAAAAATATCCTCAATTGGAATAATACTGTTGTACTCATACTTTTGTATGTACTTGCATGTAGAATAAAAATATTTTACTCTTACAGTGGCATTATTTAATTCTCCTGTATTAAAAGTATTTTTTGTGCGTTACAGAGTCACATACAGGGTATTATGGATATGGTTTAATATATTAGAATGGGTGACTCCGGGGATAATCTACAGACATAACCAATATTTGTATTCCCCCAAATCGTGCATTTTTACTTCAAAAAATACCCTAAACATATCCGACGCTACAGGCATGACGTCATGGGCTAAAGGGGAAACAAGCGACCTAGCCGCGGATAGATAAACTTAAATATTACCCTGACACCTCATTTTCTTAGCAATTTCAGTGAAGACTGAAAATAGTCCAAATTATTTTTAATTCCAAACACGCATCTTACTAAAAATATGTCTTCTAATTTAATAGCAATTTATTTACTTATATGGAAAAATATGGACCATACACTCGTGAAATTAGGCTGACATTGTAAGCAGAACAGGCTTTGTTATACGGTAACACAAACAATCTTACCTATTACGTTAGTAATAAGATGAGCATTATTCCTACTAACTTAAACTTTCTTCCTTTAAAAAAAGTTAGAAATTAGAACGCAAACACCATTGCGGTGGCCGCCAAGCCTCTAATAATTTCCTAACTCATCTAGTCCGGTAGTCGCACCAGAGTTTCACATAATATACTACCAAACTAATTAAGAACAACTACACAGTATTATAAAATTATAATCAATACAGCAGGAAATTTTATTAAAAACAAAAAAATTCGAGCGATTAACGATCGTGACACAAGCGTTCTGATTAGCCATGTTATGGCGGCGCCATGTATTGCTATTTAATATTATAAATAAATTACTAAAGAGCGGTAATATTACTATATCGATTTAACTAGATAAAACACTTGTTTTTATTTTGTTTATTGTTAAATCTTTTTTCGTGAAAAATAATATAACAAATAAAAAATTCCGTGCCTTGAAATTTGACGCCTCCGCCGTGTCCCCATCTGATTGTTCGCCAGAGGTCAAGGCACGTGCTGCTCTCGAAGTTTTTCAGGCAGAAGGGAAGTTAGTAACATCATTGTTAATGAGATGAATAACGCGGTGTGAATTTTTGCTTTCTTTTTATTAAATAGTGGAAGAATAGTGTTAGCCCTTTATTTGCTATTAGTATTAACAAAATATCGTAGGCGCTTAGTGTTTTGCATTATAAGTTAGTAAAAGACAACTTTGCTGGGTGTTTAGTTTTGATTTGAACAGCTGTTCTCTGGGTTGTTTTATTTGTGTTAGAGTATTTTAACTTTTTGGAATTAAGAATTTTGAAGGACTTAGTAGGATTTCCTTCTTTAAAGGTAACAAAATATTATTTCTATAAACTTGTTACATAGAATTATTGTCGAGAGACTTGGCAACACAACAACCTAGCTCACTTTTTAATATGGCCATGTGTTTATTGCCAGTCATGCGCAGTGTTTAAGAAAACAAAATTTAACGGGCGATATCTAGCTTATTATCGCGAATCGCCATTTATGACTAATTTTCCCTCATCTGAATTAATACCCGGATTTACCGGTTTCGGTATAGGTAGTGAATTTCCTAACACCTTGTATTTACATCACATACATAATACATATTTTTCCAAGAAAAAAGCAAAATTTTCTTTAACATCAATCAAAACAGTTTGGCATATTCACTTCATAAGTTATTCTGTACAAAGTTACACCCTATAAACTGATATTGTGGTACATATCTCATCACTCATCTTATTATTTACCAACCTTTTTTAATCCGAGAGATTAAAATTTCTCAATAAGCATTCTTCTGTTTCGTGAAGCCACAAATTAATTTCGCAAAACTAGAATTTTGCTCAGGTTGGGTCCATAATTCCTATAGCATGAATTAATTATATACTTGTGCAGTCTCTATATCATAAAGTTACAGTTAATTAATACTCATCACCTCATCACTGCTAGCAGGCATCTGCTATTTACAATTTAGAAACAATGAAAATAATTAAGCTGTCACGCAATTATATGCTAGCTGCTAGACAAGGAATTTCATATACTTATTACTAGTTATTACTGTATACTAACTGTTTTCAGACACTAAACTATTTTAAGTGGAATACTTTTATGCAAAAACAAGCATAGAAAGGCCGTTTAAGACATATTAGTTTCTAAATAAACAAAGCTCTGTCAGATTTCCAAGGCACAAATAAGAATATTAATGTAGCGTGCGAGGTTCGTAAGTATGGTTCGGTATATCAGGTCTTGCAAAACTAACTACACAATCTTACAGGTGATCTTTGGCTAGAAATAACAAAAGAGTTTTGTTTAACATAGGTCCGGAAATGGTTCTTTTTCGAAATACAGTAGGGGAAAGTCTCCTAAAGCAGGGTACATACCAAGTTCGCGAGCTGTTCTAGAACAGCTCGCCAACTCAGTCTAGGTGTGAAGTCGTCAGGAGTTCTACAGCAGCTCGCGAACTCGTATCGGTTTGGGCGTTAAACCGATACATCAAAGACTTTGTTCTCAAACACGTGGAGAACTTTAAACCGGTCTTAATTTTATGCGCAATTTTGTGTCCCACCACATCTGCTGCGAGTTTGAAACAAAGTTCTTTGCCACAATCGTCTCCCACGCTTCGTTTTTTAACCATATTTATAAATAGAAGACTGCACAGGCAGTTAAAACATCGTCGTCGTTTGATGACATTATACACTCAAACCAATTGAAAAAAGGCGAACTCGTGACGAACACACAAAACAAAACGGCCTAGCCGCCCGCAAACAAGATACCTACTTTTCTGGTGTAGACAGGCTGTTTGCGAGCTACTCGCGATCAGTTCGCGAACTTCTAATTTTGATCTGTACCTGGCTTAAGATGCGACATTTATTTCCTCACTAAATTAAACTTTAAAGGTAACAAAATTTCGGTAATTAAAACATTTAAATATAACAATTTTAATTTTGAAGCAAAACATTTAAAAGTAACTTTACTTCTTTTTTCCTGAGCGTGTTTGGCAAATATTCTTGAATTTTTCTAGGTTTATCGGTCAATTGGTTTAGAATTATAGAAACAAAACTACGGTTCTCAAGATGGTTTAAAAGTTAAATAAACCGAAACGTCAACAGAATAGTTTTTTTTAATTCAAAACCAATTGACCGATAAACCCCGGAAAATTCAAGAATATTTGCCAAACACGGTTAGGAAAAAATAAGTAAATTTATACTAACAGGCATGGGTGAAAACGCCACGACACCAAGAAGAAACCACCAAAACCTAAGTCGGTATGAGAAAACAAACGATATTATTGCCTGATTTTTCCCAAAGTAGGTAACCAAGGCCTTAAATGTCAACAAATTCAATTGAAAAGTTTAGTTTAGAAATAAGCATCAATAGAATAAGATCGTTGAATTGGCACATACGAAAGAACATGTAGCGCCTACTTATAAATAAGGTATGATTTTATTATTTTCCTATTAAATTGACTTAACTTAAAACTAAAAATAATTACTGTTCTGAAGATGGTTTAAAAGATAAATAAACCGAAACGTAAACAGAATAGTTTTTTTTTTAATTCTAAACCAACTGACCGATAAACCCAGGAAAATTCAAGAATATTTAAAAGTAACATTGGTTATTTTATTATAATTTTTTTCGAAGGTCATGCTGCTCCCCAGACGTGGCAGTAGTACTCTAGGTTAGGTCTTATTTGGAAACCATAGAGTATGTAAGTTGGAAGGGGAGAAGTATTTTCTGGCTCGAAAGAGATAACCAAGCTTTTTAGCTGCCGATGTGAGAACTGAAGTAATGTATTTGTGCCAGCTGAGATCATGTTCGAAAGCCACGCCAATAAGATCGTTTCATTGTTCTGTAGGGTTTGGCCATTCATGTGGATGGGGCAATTGTGGCCAGATTTTCCGTGTGACAGAGAGGGTTTTGGAGGCGTTGAACTGAACAAGGTTCCTCAGTAAGATTAATTGAATATCTTGGAAAGGGGATAGGTGCATAGACCTACGTCTATTATCCAGCTCTTAATACGAGACTTATCTGGAAAAATGAATGATGCAGTGATCGTCAGTATAACTCTGGGTGAGATTGGTAGCTGAAGAGAGCAGGTCATTAATGTGAAGAGGAAATAGAGTTGGTGCCAAGATTGAACCTTGGAGTACGGCAGCATTGATAGGATGAAAGTTAGACGAGTCACTGTCCACCACGACAGCTATGCGCCGATTAGAGAGGAAGCTACCGATCTAGGTACATAGTTTGGGAGGAAGACCGTAAGAAGGTAGTTTGTTGAGGAGTGCGGCGTGCCATACTTGGTCAAAGGTCTTGGAAAAATCAAGAACAACAATCTGAAATGCCCCATGAAATTTATGGAACTTGCTCCAGTTATCTGTACTGTATCCGTACTGTCTGTCATGGGTGATTTTGTGTTTTTCCAGATATTTTAGAGAGATAGGTCTATAATTGGATGGAAGGGACTTGGAAACTTTCTTCGGGACAAGCTATACACGAGCAGACTTCTAGCTATTTGGGAAGATACCCTTATCATAGGTGATCTCGAAAAGGCGAGTTAAGATGGGTGCAAGTTCTGGAGGACTTTTTGGTGTCAAGGGATTGAAGAATTTTTTGAACTTCTTGGACCATAAGTATTATTTTGGACATTTTGTGGGGTACAGACGTAGCGGTTGGAGGAATATGGGTGTAATTGTTAGCGTCATCTCTTTTCATAAATCTTTCGTTATTTTGGTTTCTACGTCCATTTTATTTGGATAACACTTTTTAACACTTTTTGGTGGTTAGTTCTAGATAGAAACCTAGACAAACCTAAAATGGAACGCATCCCATTTTCGTAAACATGCCTGTGTTCCATCTTAGAAACACATCAATATTTACTTTCTGTCTAACTTTGCTTTCGTAAAGAAGCAAAAATAAATTATTGCAGGATATAATACACTTACTTACACCTAGCAAGTATATCTAGCCGAAAAAATATTTAATTTACCTCTGCTGTCACTTTCACACTTTAAAATCATCGAAGAAACCGAAAAGCGAGAGAAAAAAAATACAATGGGGAAAGTTTCTTAAGATGGGGTATTATTTCATTTTAATTTATTTGCTCACCTAATTGAATCTTAAATGAAACTTTTGCCAATAAATTACACTTCAATATAGTAATTTTAACTTAGAATCAAAACATTTAAAGTAACAATGGTTATCTCATTAGAAAGCAAAAATAAAAGTATATGCGTTTTGCTCATTTTAGGTAATAGGTGTGGTAAGACGGATTTTCGCGTTCCTAAAGTAAAATAAATGTAATAGATATACACGTAAAATGAACGTAAATATACTTTAATTTCCCATCTTAGAAACCGTCTCATTCTGGGCTACTTTCCCCGATATTTTGGATTTGTTCATTAATTTTTCACGTCTTTAGAGCTACGTAGTTCGTTCAAATTTGCTACATAAAACACTTTCTGAAGTAGAAAGGAAGAACTTTATAACTATTAGTAATAACTTACAGAGTGATATTTTCTTGCGGGTCCCCATCCAATAGAAATATCATTTAAGAACAAGATATCAAAAAGATCCAATATACCAGAAAGATAACGGATAAACATGAATATTGCCTTTTACAAAAGAATAGTCAGTGTTGTCGCAAAAAAAAGGTAAGGGAGTCCAAAGAATCGTGACCCCGAAAAAATAATCACTCTGGTGATTATGTTGAAGAGTAAATAGCGAAAGGTACTGCATATACGGAATTTGAATGAATCACCCTGTATCACGGAAACAAGGCTTTTTCGGACCTATATTAACAGGAAATTTTTTTCTCAGTTCTTACTAAAGAATTACCTGTACAAGTTTGCAACACCTTGCATTATCAGCTTTACTATATACAAAGGTTCTTACTCCCTAGATAAAACAAACTAAAAACATATTACAAGTGAATGCAACAGCTAGCGTTGTTAATTTATGCTATAAAAAAATATATTCAGTGTGAAAAAAGAATTACGACACAACAGGCTAATTGGCATAAAGTGCTGTATTTTGTATAAAAATAGTGTGACTAAAATCTGACAATTAAGGCTGGCCACTTTTGGTCTGCTCGGAGTGGCGCCGAAAAGCGAGGCGACTCAGGCGACCGCGAGATCCGCAAACCGCAAAACAAAGGTTCTTGTGAGAATTCCCAGATTTGAAATATACCGGTGCTCACATGCTGTGTGTAGTGTGTAACAAAGAATTGTTATGTTGGAACAGAGTTATGTGTAAAAAACATGTAAACAGTGCAAACCACAAATATAAAAAAAAAACGTGGCCAGGGACCTTTTGCGGAATTTATTTTCGATTTAATTTTTACGTTAAGTTCTTGTTATGTGCCGTTTAATATAATGGACAAAGAACCATTTCAGCAGTTCTGGAAAAAATATGATCCCACGTGGAAATTGCCAACCCGAACGATGCGACGGTACGAAGATATTTCCCATTTATGCGTGATAGACAAGAAAACCATATTAAATCCGCACTACACGATAAAAAAAAACTGTTGTTAATCGTGGACGAGATAACAGATTCTAAAAAACGTTCTGTTACCAATGTTATAGTACGCACATTAAATCGGCTTTTGCCGTCACCTCCATATTTGTTGGCAAGTAAACCATTATAAAAGGGCAGTGCTGAAGTAGTGAAGAACCACTTTGCAGAAATTTGAATTTTCACCACAACAGGTATTAATGTTTTTTAGTGATAACGCCGCAGTCATGCTTCTTGGGGATTGTTTCTTCAAAAATGTTTGTAATAACTTACTACACAGTAAAAAATCCAGTTGATTAACCACAAGAGATGTCTGATTTTATTGGCCGGATTAAATTTTTTGATTTAATTTGTGATTATTTTCTAAATCAGTTTCATAATCTTCGTTATGATTCAAACAAATTACTCATTCTCGATTACTTTAAATCGATACTGATCAAATGCATAAAAAAGACAAACATTTTAAATCATATTTCCTTGTTAAAATAATCACAATAATCAGTATCAATCCACTACTGACTAAAAATACTCAAACTTCTAAATCAAGCCGCCAACACATGCGCAGTACGCAACCTTTTAATCACAAGGGAGTACCGATATCCATCCACCCCGCTGCAATCTGCAAAAATTCCATTTAATCGGCAGTAGGTATGGCGGTTTCTGTGGTAGTGCAATGTGCAATGTGAGGTTATAACGAATGAAGTGGTCAACCTGTTCTAAAATTTTACGAATATTCTTTTAAAAACTTTGTTGTTACATCATGTTGGTGAAATTATGTTTCAAAAACAAAAGAAATACGCAAAAATCTCAGATCTTGAATCCAATCCCTTGGGGGAACTCATGCACCAATGTAAGTTATTTTCCATGTATTTTCAAAGAAAAGATTTGTCATGCCAGGTCTTCATTAGTGTTTTATGTATTTATTTACAGATGAGTAAATAATTTTCGTGTTTTTACTTCATATAATTATTTTCAACTGTTACACTGTAAAAAAAAATTATTAAATTTTAAATCAAATTCAACCCAATTTTGACTAAATCCAGGTCCACGCCTCACCTCCCCGGATTTTTGTTTATGATATGGGACAAACAATTCCCATGCTTTGGGAATTTGCATTACCTATCTTTTATATAATTTCATCTGTTTGTTCTTTAATGTGTTCCCTTTTCTTATGTATTATAGTATTGTCATTTAATAAATAAAATCGACGCCCTAATCAGGTACTTTATAGGGCGGAGAGGGGAAGGGCGGTGCTACTGATGATTGCATATCAATCACATTGGATTTAAGATTTAATAAAAAATGATTAGAGTATTATGGAAATTTAATCATTATGGAAGAAAATTTTAATAAAAATTGATTTAGATGTAATCAGAATTAATTGTTAGGTTAATCAATTTTGAATAAGAAAATTTAATCACAGATCCTTCGATTTAATCAATATGCAGTGTTAATTTTTTCAATCAATCTGGCGTGGACCTGGATTTAGTCAAAATTGGGTTGAATTTGATTTAAAATTTAATCATTTTTTTTTACAGTGTACGTGTTACGTGTGTACTTCCTGCCCTACATCTTGGAGCAGAAACCCTTCGAAATTGTTATCCAGATGAAGATACATTAATAGCACAGACAAAAAACGTGTTCTGCAAATCCCTGAAACGTATTAGGGTATTTCATCGGCAGTATCCTGGCATTCCAGAACCTCCACAACCGATTATTACACGTTGAGGAACATGATCAAAAGCGGCTTTTTATTATTTGGAACATTTTCAGAAAATCCAACCCGTAATTTTAAACTTCGATGCTACAGAATCCGCTGCCATTCGTAAGAGTTAAATAAAGTTTTTAAGATGATCAAGTCGAAGTAGATTTACAAAAGATTTATACTAATTTTGGAGCACTAGTTGATACCGTACAAAAGTTACAATGGACTGCGGTATCATTAGAGAAATCATTGTTGCTGATCATTGATGGCGTACAAATAGCGTTACAGCCCCTAACTGACGAGAAAAGTATTCATGGTAAAGACACGATTAACAGCGTGTTAACGAAAAATCCCGATTTCGCCAGGTTACGACAGAGTTATAGCCATATTAGTGGTGGCTGGTGAAATTTTAAAATTATATATCTCTGTTGCTACTTA
Organism: Philopedon plagiatum; assembly: GCA_963971165.1. Taxonomy (NCBI): domain Eukaryota; kingdom Metazoa; phylum Arthropoda; class Insecta; order Coleoptera; family Curculionidae; genus Philopedon; species Philopedon plagiatum. The sequence goes on along the minus strand of OZ020189.1, from coordinate 38,022,691 downwards.
CGAGACCCATGCCAGGTTCAGGGTTTTTGATAGTGAGCCTACTAGGTATGTTTTGGTAAAGAAAAAATATTTTGTAATTTGCGAACAAAAAGTTGAATTTTTGTTTTGACCATTCTGTGGGGAAAAAATTAACACGGTATCTCATTTATTATTTTTTCTAAACAAATTTTACATCATTTTGTCGACAACCTTTTAATTTTAAGAGAAAAAAATGTATTAGTAGAAAGTTATAGTCATTTGAATTTTTTTGAACATAAATATAATTTTTAAAAAATTCATACGACTATAACACATTTTTTTCCCTTAAAATTTAAAAATTCTCGACAAAATGATGTAAAATTTGTTTGGAAAAAATAATAAATAAAATACCTAAGCGTGTTTATTTTCGTTCCAGGGGACAAAGTAAAAATTCAACTTTTTTCGGAAATTACAAAGTATTTTTTCTTTAGCAAAACATTCCTAGTAGGCTTATTATCAAGAACCCTGAACTTGATATGGGTCCGTTAAGTAGCAACAGAAATATACAACTTTAAAATTTCACTAGCTGCTACTGAGTCATAGTGCCCTTACCGATACATTACGTAATTTCAGAGACCATTTTAACTACGCCCCTAATACGTTATTAGATGTGGAATAGTTCTTTTCATTGTATAAATGCATTTTTTCTCCCCGACGTACATCGATTTCGGAAACTACTTTAGAGACATTTTCAATGATGCAGATGTGCAACCGAGCACATCCAAATTTCTAATAGTTACCTACCGGGTAAAAATTTCACAATATTAATATGTCTTTTCAGTTATATAAACGTATACGCATTTACTTATTTCCGCGTCGCTTCTGGTTGATTATTCAAGGGTTAGCCCCATAATATTGTATGTGGAACAGGACCGTCTATGCGCAAGTCGAACTCGCACTTGACCGATTTTTTTTTTATTTCAAACAATCAGGGCAGCGCCCATGGATTAAAATATCGACGCCTCTGGTGCCTAACCAAACTCGCCCAGTACTGTAGCTAGGCGAAATTTGACTGAAGACAATCCAGGAACATCTAATTAGTAATTAGCTTATAGACTCTGTAGTTTTACTATTTGGCGCTCCTTGCCGGAACGGGGAATGTGGAGTCTTTGTCTTCATTATCGTGTTATTTTACATCTTTGTCAATTTTGTCGTCAAAAGTAAGCTTTTCTTCCTCGTTATAAATCAGCTGACTGCAGCTGGCTTCCTTAATTTAAGTCGCCAACAAGAAATAAGTCATTACACTACCAGCGGTAAAAACTTCAGGCAAATAAACAATATAAAATCCATATCAACGAAGTGCATTGGGTTTTTACTGCTCCTGAATTTATGTGTTCTTACCGCTGGTAGCGTGATGAGTAATTCCTTGTATTAATTGTCGGACTTTAGATAATTCTGACCTTAAGGCTGCTAATGTTGTGATTAACAAATATATAACTCTGGTTAAATTTGTAATATTACCCAATAAATTTTACAACTTACTTTGTGTTCCACATTTTCTAATCACTGGTGACACTGATTCTACCCATTCGTCTGGCAGCACAGCTACCATAGCTTCCACATCAATTTCCCCTGCATCATCAATCTATGCAAACAAAATGCTGGGATTAAAGTAACATGTTCAAGGAAATTTTTTTATTGAAAGTGTTTTAAATTCGACTCGTTTACAAGTCCTGTAAGGTCGGGGTCTTGTAAAAAGAGACAAACTATAGTTTATTACTGAACAAAACTCAGATGTTTTCCCCTCCCGTCCCAACCTCCAATCCTTCAAATCCCGTGTCAATAGACTACATTTCCCTTCTCTTCAGACACCCACGGTACGTTAGTACTTAGGCTTGAAGTCTACGTAGGATGTCTTAGATAAAAAAATCTTTCTTTTGCTATGAACTTTTGTTGATTCTAGAATTTATCATTCAAGGAATAATATGAAGCAAATATGATTCAGTAAAAATTTACTAATTGTTAAGATATTTTTATTAAATGGCCTAAATGCATGTACTAGATTATGTCCACTAAATTTAGGTCATGTATCAATCGTAGGTATCTTAATAATTGGTATGTGTTTGGAGAGCTTTTTTTATATTAATCATTATAAAAATAATAAATAAGTTAAATTTAAATAAAAATTTTGACAAATAAATTAACGAAAGAGACTTATAGCAGTTTGGTTATTATTTGCGGATTTTAATTAACTCTTGTCGGTTGTCTGAAGAATGGTAACATTTCAGTGGATTTAAAATGTTTATTCATAACACCGGTGCCTGTCAAAAATTACAAATAAGAACAAATGGAACGTAATGAAACCAGTAGAAGGATTATGTGCCATAGAAAAGGTTTTAAAACAAGCAGTTTTTAAAGAATTTTCAAATTTTGTAAATGAAAACCAAATTTTAGTTGAATTTGAAACATTATTTAGAAAAAGATTTTTAACAGAAATAGCAGTATAGTACCACCGAAAGTTGGTGCATGCCAAAAAACATATTTACTGGAATTGAAGTCGCTTAAACTCAAACAGCATACAGGGTAGGGCAGAAAATATTAACGTCATTCATGAGTAAAGTGCTCTTATTTCAAAAAATAGGACAAAATGGTATAAATAGCCTTTCTAAAAAAAATTGTTTTCGAGAAAATATAAAGTAACCCCCATATTTCGATTTTTTCTTACTGAACTTTATATTCATCTAGAGCAAAATAAATCATACACGAATAATATTTTAAAAATTTATTCCAATCGGCGTTAATTTTAATTCAATTCCTTTTTTTAAGGAACCCCAGATCCTACGGCTGTTGAAAGGATACTTAATCTAACTTTAGAATTTAAACTATGATCTATACTTAAAGCTAATTCCTTTATTATTGTGTAACGTGCCTTGCACGTGCAAGACTATGAACTAAACTTATTGATTCCGAGTTAAATCTGTGGAGCAATGATATTTTCGAGTGGGCCGATTCGGTCGCATGGGCTCGCGAGAGCATGCACTCCGTACTCCGTGTAGAAATATGAATAGCACTGATATGACTTTGGCTGTGTACCGTTGTCAAACCTGGTTAACCACTCGGTATAATGCGGTAAACCATTGGTATTCCAATCTTAACAACTTTTCAGATTACCGATACATACGGGACACAAAACCGTAACCGAAGTTGACAACGGTACACGCCCTTGTTGCTCGTTGGTGTCTTTTGACTTGTCACTTGTACACCGTCGTTTACAGATGGCATTTTAACTTTGACAATACTGGACAACAAACGTGCTTCCTAGAGGAAATTTAAGTAATCCGATTTCATCCCTTTTAATATCAGGGATGATCTTTTGTCAGGGACTCTTAAGGGTAAGTTGTGAGACTTTTCTATTTATTTTTATATATTTTGTACGGGCGTGTTTTCCAACTTAAAATTTCTTGTGTTGAAGGTTGACAATGTCGTTGTTTTAGGGAGACCCAGTCCAATTATTATTAATGGTCTAATTTGAGAACATTTCATTCCATTTCGTAACGGTACATTCCCTTATGGATTTGCCAAAAGGTTTAACTATTTAGACAATTCATTTATGATTTATTGAATCACGGTGTCACGAAGTCCTTTGATGACATTTTGGTGATCGGATTTTAAGGCTAGTCCTGGGCAGGTGTCCCCCTAGAAGTTTTTGAAGTAATAAAACGACTCCTGGAGTTCCACAGTCAGAGATATGAACAACGTAAACATCAAGCTCAGTATCTAATTTCGTGATCGGTAAAAAAAGCCAAATGTTTTTTTAATAGCCACATTTTTTTACAGAGAAAACTGTTTTAAGTTACCTCCTAGCCTGCGAAGGCGTTGCAACCCCTAAAGCTAGTAAAGTCGCCATTTTCCCTTTTTTTTCCTACAACTAATGCATATTACTATGCCTTCTTTTTAAATAATTAAATATTCAGTTTTTAATGTTGTTTCATTTTGAACACCTTTTAAGTTTACTTGCAGAATCTTTAGTTATTATTGGTGGTGTGTTGTGTGACACATTTATATTACTGCAAGTAGTACCAAATTAGATCTGTTTGTTAACACACACCGATAATGTTAAGGGGTGTACATTTGTATTAGGTAAGTACATTGATTTGATCATTAGCAGATGGCAATAATGGGCTTTAATTATTAATCCCCGACCCTTGTATAATTGCCACGCAATATTGAGCTAACTGATGGCTTGTTTGTCATATATCCTAGCCCTTGAATATAATAATAATTATTAATGACAGCAATGTAAATTTGTATATTGCAACGTATGTATTAAAAAGCTTTTGTCTAAAGCCAAGAAAGAATATTAAATTATTTTATTTAAATATCAAGGACAATATATGATTATTAATATTAAATTCTTATTATTTAAATAAACGAATTTAATATCTTTTAGGCGTAAGATAAGAACTTCTTGACATAGGTATGCGGTAGGTAATTAGCTTTAGAGCCGTAGAGTATGTTCCTTAGTGAAAAGAGAAGTTCAGTTAAATTAACATCGATTTGTTTTTAAAATTACTCATATTATGTGATCAATATTTTGCTTTAGTTGAATATGTTCCTAAGTTGAACTATAAAAAAAAAATCCAAGTTACTTCGATTTTTTAAAAAATATGCATTTTTTCAAGCAGAAGGCTATGACTTTAATCTGGACACAACTTTTCTTTATACCATTTTGCCCTATTTTTGAAAAAAGGGTACTTACTTTACTTTTAATGATATTCCTATATTTGGCCTACCATGTAGTGCAGCAAATATGTTTTTAGGCATGCACCAACTTTTGGTGGTATTTATATTTACGTAGTGTCACACTTAGTGAGCCACACTGTATACAGAAAGGCTAAAAATAATTGGGAGCCTCTAAATACCTTAAATTTCGTACTTAATCTATTGTCCAATTGGTTAAAAGGTATTAAGTTGAAGTTAAACATTTCAAAAAGTAAATGTATGGTTCTAGGATAGAACATTGATTATATATTAATATATTAAATATATCTATTGACGATGATAAATTATAAATAGTAGATTATTTTAAATATTTAGGCATATGTCTAGATTTAAAATTTAATATACAGTTTTATTTGATTTTAAAAATAGTAGGAAGGATAAATTATTTTAAGAGAGTCTCTCCACACTTGCAGTTACTTTTAAAAATAAATTATTTATGATTCTTTGATTATGATCTGATAATTCTATATTTTGTATATTCTTCAACAATATTACGTGGTAAATAAAGGCAGGATAAATAAATTATAGATATAACCAAATAAATATTAGAAGTAATTTAAATATAAACAAATATGCAAAGATAAGTACAATGTTAAAAAATTGGCTCAATATGAAACGTCCTATAAAATGTTTAGTTTTTGACTGTATAATTCAAAACAAATTAATTTCGGGTCTTTTAAAACAATTTACTGTTTTTAATAATAGTAAACATAACTGTTTAACCAAAAATAATACAATTTCTTTTCTTAATAGTTTTACAAAAATATAGCATACAAATAATTTTTTTTATAAGTAGTTAGATTATTTTATTAAATCATTAACAAGTCTAGAATTATTTAATTGAAATCATATAATGATTAAACCTGCTAAAGATTTAAAAGAATGTTCTTCTTTAAATGAATAAATATTTTAAATGTATTTATGCAGCGTTAATTGTTAAATAAATCTGTTTATTACTACTGCTATGACATACTGTTTAGTATTATTCTTTGTATACCTGTAACCTTCAAAATCAACAAAAATTTAAATTAACATTAACAGAAACTGGATTTTTTAATGATATTCCATAAAAATAATGGTCTGCCCCTTTTGACAAGACCTCGACTTTAACCCTCTTAATCTTTCGAATAATTGAATTTAGAACGGGATTAAGTCAGAACAACTGATTTTTGGGAAAGTTACGAAAAACTTTTTTAATAATTGTTAAATATCATATTTGTCGAGTACAACCTGTTGCTATTTAAAAATTTGGCAAATATAAAGTATTATAATAATATAGTATACAAATGTGAAAATTAGTATAGTTTATTTAGGTTTTTAACATAAAAACGGTAACTTACGTCCTGTTTGCTTATATTAAACAAGCGTACTGTATTTCTTAAATTATTATTTTTAATCACATAAACTACAGATAATCTTAAACAAGCTAATAAAAGCGTGTTAAAATAGATAGAAAACAATAGTATTTATTTTCATGATTCTGGACAACATTGGCCGGTCATCAATATGTACTGTATTCAGTTCTCTGTCATTTATTTTCTTTTTTCGATACATACGTTTTTTCGCAGGATAAAAACTCGGATTAAGTAAGCTGACACCACTTAGGGAAAGTATTTCTATCTTGTACTTAAAACATTAACCACTTTGAGACATTTAGCACAATGATGTAAATTTTCAATTAGCACGTGCTTCTCGTCAGGTTTATGTATTCTTCTCGATGAACCGGTATTAGAGTTCTGGAAAAGCGCTCATCGTTTTGAAAACGACTACCACGTGGTGAATATTTTTCTTTATGTTTTAAGGATTTAACACAAATTTAACATTTGATTTTTTTTGCAAAGCATAAGCACAGTTACTTCCTCTGGTTAAGAATCAGTTTGATTGGGTTTGAGCAGCATTTATTTAAACTTTCCCAATATTAATTTTAAAATGTCTGTCAAATGTCAACGTTTTTTGATTACACAGCGAGCACCGCGAACGCCGAGCACTGTGTTTAGAAAAGTTCAAACTTGTCAATAAGCACGTGCTAGTTAAAATTTACGTCATTTGAGCTTAGCGTTTTAAAGTTACAAAATACGGGCCCTGAATTATGTCAGTTTGCCAAATCAACAGGTTTATCCTATAGAAGTACCTATTAAAAAAGGCAAATATAATAGGTCCACAGAATCGTATGGAGTATGACACAGAGCATAAAAGGTTCTGTAATAAATATTAGCTTGGTCGGTCAAGGTTGTTCAGAAAGTTATTCATAAAATTGAGTTTATAATATTGCTTTTTACTATATTTAAGAATTTCGCTAGTTGATGTTATGAGAAATAATAAAATAATTAAAGCAGTGTAGTATGCCTGTTTAATTTAATCAGATAGAACGTAAAGTCATTGTTTTAACTTAAAAATTTAAATATATAAAAAATTTTACACATTGTAGTAATTTATAATTGACAAATTTATTAAGTGGCAGAAAAATGTACTCAACAAATCAAACATTAATTCAAGTTATTTCTGCATAAAGTCAAACTTAATTGATTATATTTACTTTGTGCATTTTCATTAAAACGAGATTTCACTTCTGATTAAATTATATTTTTCTTTGGTTTCAAAAATCTACCTAGATTGGTAGAAAACACTAGACATAAAATACCAAGAAATTAATAAAAAATGTACAGGAATATCCAAAAAAGGTGAACAGAACTTATAACTTTTATTTTTAAAGATGGTAAAATAATAATAAATATAAAAGATTTGGGGTTTTTATGGATCATTCATATCAAGCAAAACAATTGAGCATCGAATAAAAAAAATATTGTATAAAGCATCGATTTTTTCGCTTATTTTAAATTGGATGGCATGATTTCTATCATATTTTTGGATTCTAGGAGAACTTCTAAATATATTTTGTATAACATGCTCTATGCGGCGTTTCAATCCTTTTTGAATATTTCAAATTTGCAATCATTTCGCATAAATAAACTTTAAACGTAACTATCCAGGTTGCGAAGGAAATACCTGCTACCTTTTTAAATTTTCTTTGTTGGAAATTCAGAGTTAATATTTCGAGGTTGACAATAATACTTTAGTCACTGTGAATTTATAATTTTATTTTTATGCAAAATGACTTATTCTATTAATGAGAGATAGAAAATGTTAAAATTATATTTAAAAAATAACAATAATGTTAGAGCGGCTCAAAGACAATATGAAGAAAGTATTGAAGAGGGACAAAGAACTCCATCATTAAACACCATAATAAAAACAAATAGAAGATTAGAAGAAAGAAGAATTCTAGGCAATGGAAATGAAGAAAGGGACCTAGCTATTTTATTAGATTTTCAAGAGAATCCAAAAAAATCAATTCCTGATTGTGTGCGGTATCTCAGATATGGAAGAAGAGATAAAATATTGACTTATGGAACAGTTCAAAGAACGTTAAAGTATTTTAAGTATAGACCATATAAAATTATGCCAGTTCAAAAGCTTAGTGCTGATCAAAAAGAAAGGAGATATACTTTTGTCACAAATATTAACGAAAGAAGCGGCAAGGTCATAATTTATTTCATACTATCGTTTGGACAGACGAAGCAACTTTTTCAACCGCTGGAATGTTTAATAGACGAAATGTTGATGTTCGGTCGGATGAAAATCCCTTTACCGTCGAAGATATTGCTTTTCAGGGGCGTAATTCAATCAACGTTCGGTGTGGGATACTACAAAATAAAATTCTAAGACCATTATTTTTTCGGGGAGCATTAACTGGCCAGCGCTATCTCAGCTTTTTATAAAATGAAATCGAAGATATTCTCGACAAATTGTCAGTTGAAGAACGTCGACGTATTATATGGCAACATGGGCGCCCCCCATAATATAATTGAGGTTCGAAATTTTTTAACCATCAGTATAACGAATGGATCAGCAAATAGGCCAGACCACACACCTTTAGAAACATTTCTTTGGGGACATTTGAAAAATATCGTATACAGCAATCATAATGAAAGCGTTAGAGAAATTCAAAGAAAGGTGAGAAATGAAGTAAGAAATCTAGACGAAAATGATGCTGAAAGTATTATAAACACACTTCAGAGGCAGAGAAGAATGTATGAAAAGTGCGAAGTATTAAATGGCGGACATGTTCAAAATTTCTTTTGATATTTATTCGCCATTATAATTCATTTGTAATTGTTTACAATCACTGGATATTGCTTTCAAATATTAATAACGAATAAAAATCAACATTTATTGGTTAATAGAATAACTCATTTTGCATAAAAATAAAATTATAAATTCACGATGACTAAAGTATTATTGTCAACCTTGATATTAACTCGTATACTTATCCAAGAAGACAATTAAAAAAGTTAGCAAGTATTTCGTTCGCAATCTGGAGAGTTACGTTTAAAGTACATTTATACGAAATAATTTTTAATTTTAAATATTTCAAAAACGATTGAAAAATCGCATAGGGTATGGTATACAAAATATGTCTAGAACTTCTCCTAGAATTCAAAAATATGATAAAAATCATCCCGTCCAATTTACAATAGGCGAGAAAATCGATGTTTTATACTATATTTTTTTACTTGATGCTGAAGTGTTTTGCTGATAAGATATACGAGTATGAATAACACATAAACATCCCCAAAACATTCATATTTAATATTTTCCCCCCTCTTTAAGAATAAAAAAAGTTATAAGGCCTGTTCACTTTTATTTGGATATCCCTGTACACATTTCATATATTCTATAAAATAAAATAAAATTCAACTGAAGTGTATCCCAACCATCTTTTACATTACTTTGTTAGACATCATCAACTTTCTTTTAATTCTGCTACTAACTACTCAGAGTAGTTAGTAGCAGTTATTGCCAACAAATACTTACTATAGCCATTTGCGCTAACAAACATTTAATATAACATTTAAACTTTTCATCTTCCGAAAAAATTCCTTTTCTGGCGTCTTGTATGGCATCTGAAATTGTAAAATAAAAAACTTAAGAACAAGTTTCTATATACGTTAATTAATACGTTTTGGTATTGTAAAAAAACAACAAATAACCACAAATTGTTTTACAGGTAGCGTTCGTTTTTCCTTGATTTTTTTAGAAACACTACTTTTAAATTATAGATATTTTGTTTTATTTTATTTTTTCAATACTTATAATAAAACTAAATAAAGTAATATGAAGTAAAACTGTATATTTTCAGAAGTGGTCTGTATTAAAGAGTGTCGTCCAATTTATATGTATTTTAGTGTTCCGTGCTAAACTAAGCAAAACGGAACACTTATGGAATCATTTCGGTATCCGTCCGGCCGTCCGCCCGTCTGCCACAGGCGATTTTCTCTGGAACTATTTGACGAACAAATTTGAAATTTAGCACAGAGATAGAGTGTACTGGCCCAATTATAGACATGAGGTATAGAAAGTTGAATTTGTATTCTGGGGATTAATTTCAAGGGATAAACTGGGAAATGAAAAAAAAATTCAGAGGCATCATGTAGGGTTTCAAATAAAAGCTTTTTGAAGCACGAATTTAAAATATAATTATAATTCTTTTAAACATTTTTCTGGAATAAAGCTTAAAAATTGCTGTGAAAAATCTGAAAAAATTCATGAACATTGAGAATTAGGTGAAGATTGAGCTAAAATTATCACTATTGAACAATTCTAGCGCGATCAATTCTTATAAACAATTTAATTGTTTATTTACTTATAACTGCCGAAACATTGGTCTTAGACAAAAATATATCTCACGATGTAAGAAACAACTCCTGTTCTTTAACGTTTTTCAAAATTTTTAATTTGGTTCAGTTGAAACGCCAAACCACATAAACCAAAACAAATTATAAAAATAGCCTTTTCGATAATGTTTACACTTTCTTTTACCCTGCTTAGCAATATTGAATAACTGAATAAAAATTTATGATATGCAGTAAAATATCAATACTTAAAATTTATTTACTATAAAATATTATTTCTAACTATGCCACAAGCAAAAGCAACGTCAATTTTCATTATTCTGTCTTATTTTCTTTATGCATTTTTTTTTAATTTAGTCCTTGATGGTATTTTAAAGTTGAACGAAATTAATTCCTTAAAATAATATTATTTTTTATTTTATATTTGAATTAAAATATAGAGATTGAAACAAAGAGTTGACTGGGAAATTAATAAAAAAATACGAAAAATTTTAATTATATAATATACTGGACAAGCATTCAAGATGTGGTGCCACAGAAGAATGATGAAGGTAAGTTGGGTAGACAGGATCGCAAATGACGATGTGCTGAATTGAGTCAGGAAAGGAAAGACTTTTTGGGAAACATTTTTTTTATCTGAATCAGACCATGTAGACCTCGAGTATAAGTACTAACGTACCATGGGCGTCTAAAGAGGAGGGAAATGTAATCTATTGATACTGGATTTAAAGCATTGGTTGTTTGGATGGGAAAGGAAAACATCTGCAATCAATTTGTTCCATAATCTGGAGGCCATAGGTATGAATGAGCGAGAGAAGTGAGATATTTCCAGGCTTTTGTAGCTGGACGGTAAAGAGACGCATATGTAACGCGCCTCTTGTTCTTCCGTTGGGAACAGACATCTGGAGGATTATAGCGACTAGTTCTTTAGAGCAAAATCCGAAGGAAGTATCGGTAGAAAAGAGACGACTACCCAACAGCGCGGCGATGAGCGAGAGAAGGGAATTTTCATGTGAGGACAGGGTCATTGATGAGTCGAATTGGACAGAATCAAGGATGTTAAGTATCGCTGGTGATGCCGCTCCCCAGATGTGGGAACAGTACAGGGTGTCCAATTCTCGTTGTCATTGCGGGGTATCTCCGTTGTTAGTAAAGATAGAATGATGCGGTTTTCGCAAACCTGGGCCACTTTTTCGAGAAACGAAAGATGCCATAATCAGAATTATCCTAGCCCTCTTGGTTTTTGAGCTACAGGGTGAAATTGAAAATTAGCACTTTTAAGACATACCTCGTATCTCAGCTTCCTGATAACCTATCGAAAATGTAAAAACGCATTCTTATAGAACTTTTTACGTAGAATTCAGTGGCGTACTTTAATTTTTTTTTTGGGCTACTATTTTCGAGATTCGACCCAAACTTTGGTTTTTTTAAATGGAACACCCTGTATATTTTTATGCCATTAGATTGCATTAATTTTTGTCGTCAAAATGGTATAAATAGTTTATAATTATTATTTTTGCAAATGGTAAAAATTTAAAAAAATGATAAATTTGATGTGTTATTTTTATATAGTTGGCCGTGATTTGTGTTTTAAAATCCCTACAAATATTTTGTATGTTCTATTTCGATTATTTTAATAAAATACAAGAAAGGGACGCAACAAACTTATTATAAAAATATTTTTTTTTTATGTTCTATTTTGATGATTTTAAGTAAATACAATAAACAAACATAACAAACTTATTATTTTAACATAAGCAAAGAAAATTAAAAGAACTGCTCGAAATGGTTGCCATTTTCTCTCACACATTTTTCACACAATGTAGTAATTCTGCGCAGTGAATTTAATATTGGTGCGGGATGCGTTTGTATTTGTCTAAAAGCCTCTTGAGTGGCATTACAAAGATCTTCAACTGTGTTGTGTCGAGTTTTATAAATTAAATTCTGTAAATAGCCCCACAAAAAGAAGTCTAACACAGATAGGTCAGGAGACCTAGGAGGCCATCTAACAGGTCCGTGCGTGCCAATCCAACGTTCGACAAAATGTTCTTCTAAATAATGCCTAACAATTTGGGCATTATGTGCTGGAGCACCATCTTGCTGGAAATATATATATCGGCGATTCGCTAAAGGAACATCTTCTAATAGTTCTGGAATAATAGTTTCTAATATCTGAAGATATCGCTGTGCAGTGAGGCCACCATCAAAAATGTGATATTTGATTTTCGCTCCTAATATAAAACACGCGACACTAAACCCAAATCTTCCCTGTCGCTCACGTGGAAATATAAGATGTTGATTTTCATGTGACCAGTATCTAATATTTTGTCGGTTGAATACCCCGTCGCTACGTATATAACATTCATCTGACCAAATAACAGTCCTTGCAAAATGTAAATCCTGATTTATCCTTCCTAAATACCACTGACAAAAATTCATACGCTTTTCAGCATCTCCAAAATGTAAATGTTGGACAATTGTTGTTTTATAAGGCTTATATTTATGTTTTCTTAATATCGTTTGAACGCGGGACTTTACTACGCCCACTTCCGTCTCAATTGTTCTACAAGAAATTGCAGGCGTTACACTTACAAGCCCCAAGACATTAGTTTCATCCACATCGCGATTCTCTTTATTGTAGATTTTTGATCTCGGCTTTTTAAAACAACCAAAATTGATCAAATTTGATTTTAGTCTATAAAATATCCTTTTATTTGGATGCCTTCTGTCAGGATACCTAGTAGGAAGTGATCAAAGTAAATTAGAGCTAATACTGTAGATATAATTAAATTTTAAAAAAATACCTGTTCCTATAAAGTTCGTCTGCTGCATTTACATTTTCATGGCACTCTATGAAACAAGTCAGCATATTATAATACTCAAAATTTTCAAATACTTCATTTACATTCATTCTTAATGTTTAGAACTAAAAATAATACTTTCAGTCTGACAGAAATGTTGACAACTATAAATATTACCATTTTAAACACAAATCACGGCCAACTATATAAAAATAACACATCAAATTTATCATTTTTTTAAATTTTTACCATTTGCAAAAATAATAATTATAAACTATTTATACCATTTTGACGACAAAAATTAATGCAATCTAATGGCATAAAAATATACAGGGTGTTCCATTTAAAAAAACCAAAGTTTGGGTCGAATCTCGAAAATAGTAGCCCAAAAAAAAAATTAAAGTACGCCACTGAATTCTACGTAAAAAGTTCTATAAGAATGCGTTTTTACATTTTCGATAGGTTATCAGGAAGCTGAGATACGAGGTATGTCTTAAAAGTGCTAATTTTCAATTTCACCCTGTAGCTCAAAAACCAAGAGGGCTAGGATAATTCTGATTATGGCATCTTTCGTTTCTCGAAAAAGTGGCCCAGGTTTGCGAAAACCGCATCATTCTATCTTTACTAACAACGGAGATACCCCGCAATGACAACGAAAATTGGACACCCGGTACTCCCGGCTATCTCTTATTTGGGAAACATAGAGAGTGTGTAAGTTTGAAGGGGAGAGGTACTTTCTGGCTCAAAAGAGAAAACCTAGCTTTTTAGCTGCTGGTGTGACTATTGAAGTAATGTGTTTGTGCCAGCTGAGATCTTGTTCGAAAGCGTTTCCAACAAGATCGAACTTTCATTGTTCTGTAGAGCTTGGCCATTCATGTGGATGGGGCTATTGTTGCCAGATTTTCCGCGTGGCAGAGAGGGTTTTGGAGGCGTTGAACTGAACAAGGTTCTTGGCACCCAGTCTAAGATTAATTGAAGATCTTGGGAAAGAGATAGGTGCATAGATCTGCGTCTGTTATCCAGTTCTTGATTCGAGTGAAGAGTCCTATCGTCAGCACAACTGTGAATGGGGATGGAAGTTAAAGAGAGCAGGTCATTAATGTGAAGGAGATGAAGGGTTGGTGTCAGGACTGAACCTTGTGGTTCGCCAGTGAGCATTGATAGGATTGAATTTAGATGAGTGACCGTCGTCCACGACAGCTGATATGCGCCGGTTAGAGAGAAAGCAGGTATATAGTTTGGAAGGAAGACCGTCAGAAGGTAGTTTGTTCGGCATGCTGTACTTGGTCAAAGGCATTGGAAATATCAAGAGGAACAATCTGGAATTTGCCATGGAATTCGAGAGATTTGTTCCAGTTATGTGAGACAAAGGTAAGGAGATCAGCTATGGATCTTTGGTGACGAAATCCGTACTGCCTGTCATGAATGATTTTGTGTTTTTCTATAGATATTTTAGAATTTGCAAGTTGATCACTTTCTCCATAAGTTTGCTGACAACAGAGAAAAGAGAGATAGGTCTGTAGTTGGATGAAAGGGACTTAGAACCTTTCTTCAGGACAGGCTGCACAAGAGCAGTCTTCCAGCTGTCTGAGAAGATACCCCTGTCATCGGAGATCTGGAAAAGGCGAGCTAAGGTGGGTGCAAGTTCTGCAGCGCATTTTTGTTAACAATTGCAGGTATTCCATCCAGACCAGAGGACCTTTTGGTGTCAGGGTATAGAAAAAATTTTGAAATTGTGTGGTCTGAAGTATTATATCAGATATTTTGTGGGACTACAGCCATAGCGGTTGAAAGAGCGAAATTACCGGGAGGAATAAGGGTGACATTGGCAGCGAATTGCTTGGAAAATGGTTCAGCTTTTCCTCTAGAGATGGACACAATTTCGTTGTCAGAGTGGCACAGATTGCTTTCTTTTTATATCTATGTCAGATTGAACCGAATAAATCTGCGACAATACGACACGTGGGCTCTTATACATTTATCTAGATCTTAATTAATGTGACAGAGACGGCGGTCGGTGTGCCAATCCATCGGAAAGGGAACGAAAAATAATGGAGTTGGTACGGTCATTCATTCTCCACAATTACTCAAGCCTCAATCCCACAGCCAATCTGGAAGATCGTAGTTGTCGCCATTTGAAGATCAAAGGTCTAGAACATTCTTGGAATTCTGCATAAATGGTACGATGCTTAGCGAACATGGTTCACATCAATTTATATTTAATATGCCTCTATTTGCTAGAAAATGAGATCCTTTCTTTGTACAACACTTAGATATACACGTAAAAAGAAAACA
Organism: Philopedon plagiatum; assembly: GCA_963971165.1. NCBI lineage: Eukaryota > Metazoa > Arthropoda > Insecta > Coleoptera > Curculionidae > Philopedon > Philopedon plagiatum. Next base: position 38,007,162 of record OZ020189.1, on the reverse strand, counting down.
TACTGTACAAGAAAAAGTATAATAAATGACAAAAGTAAAGATGCAAAATAACAAAGAACAATATAAGGAAAGTGCAAAAGAAAGAACTGGCAACTCGAAACAAAAAATATATAAAAAGAAAATATCATTGTTTTATAATCTATAAATTCCCCAACCCGTTATAAAAATGTATTGTATTGATTTATTTCCTTGGTAAAAATTTGATGATTATCGGGTGCAAGATTTTAATGACACCTTTTGTGAGCATGAACTTTCTTGAGTCTGGCTTTATTACAGGCCTTGGAGAACCATGACTTTTGATGGTGGAGTTTAGGTTCCTTGCGGATAATGTGGAATGAAATTTTTGGTACCTACTTGAATGACATCTGTGATATGAGAGAAAATTTTTAAGGGATCGGGTGTGGAAAAACACATAGGGTTCCAAGGAAAAGCAGAATAGTATATTGTACAACGAGCATGGAATGACATGCATTTCATACGAGTAGGAAATGGTCATTCCATGCGAGTTTTACACTATACTTTTTCTACGAATGTTACTGTTACATAAAATGGGATTAGTAATATTTTTCCTTTTAAGATGTCAAAAAATGTCAATCTGACATTCCACAAATAAAAATTATAAAGATTTTGGTTGTCAACGCCACCTTTGTAAAAAATACCCGTGCACAATGGGAACTTTGTAGTTCAATCACCATGGTGATTGAAGCACAATGAAAATGTGTAAAACACAATGCACCATGTTCCGAAATTACTATTGAACATACAATAAAGGTTTTTATTGACATTCGTAGAAAAAAGAATTTTCGAAGACCAGGCAGAATTTTAGTGCCAGATATTACAGAGGAGAAAAACATGATCGATCACATTCTGAGACATGGCGGTTTAACACAATTAATTGTGGAGGAAATGGCAGATGATAGATAAGGCAGAGGAAGGCCTAGACTAAGTTATTTAGATCAAATAGTCAGAGACATAGGGAAACGAAGGATTTAGCACGAATCGCCAAGGATGCAGAGTTGCGTCCAACTAGTGTTGGAATAAAGGAATCCAAGAAGAAAAAAAAATGTACCGAAGGAAAATGTGATCGTTTCATTTATTACCATTTATCAGTTACAAAAAAACATATTTTAAGAGGAGTAATTTTGTTTTTCTTTTAACATTGTCGGCAATATCGTCATTGACATGCACTGAAAATTCCGTGTTTCTAGAGCATGTATTAAGAACGGTATCACACCCCTTCGGACTAGTGATCGAGAATAGACCACCTTTCGTATCGGTGTCGCTACACACATACAAACACCTATACATTTAAATCCAAATAATAGTTACAATATTACGATTTGGTTGAAACCCTACTAAGTTAAGCTTGTCGTCTTTCGATTTGCTTAGAACCATACATATATTAAGATTGTCTTCCTGAGAGGGACGAGTTAGGTCATTATTGATGATTCAAACAAGAAAAAGGTAAATACATATGTACGTCGCTCATTTCAATCGAAGAAGCCGTGCGCGAGTTGACAACTTTACCCCTCATCGTTGCTGTGGCAACCATCGAAATTAAAATTTGCAAAAATAGTTTTCAATGATTGACGGAATTCTATGTAAATTCGAAATTTCAACTCTCCAACTCAGCTAATATCGGAGAAAGCAAATTGATTGTCGTCATGACAACCAAAAGTCGAAATTATTTTCAAATAACAAAGTAATGTAGGTACTTCCTTCCCTTTCTATAGCCACCTCACTCGTTCCAGTCGGATAAGGCGTTCGCGAGTTTTAAATTGTCAACTTCATTCTTATCGTTGATATGGCAACAATCGGAATTGAAATTTACAAAAATATTGTTTTAATGATTGACCGAATTCTACCCAGATATCAAATTTCAACTCTCCAACTCAATAAATAACGGAAATAGCAAATTGTTCGTCGCCATGGTAACGAAATGTCAAAATTACTTTCAAATAAAAAAGTAGTGTCCTTTCTTCCATTTCGATCGTCACCGCACTCGTTTCAATCGGATAAGCCGATTGCGCTTTAAAAATTGTCAGCTTTATATTAAATCGTTGCTATGACAACCATCGAAATTGAAATTTATAAAAATATTTCTGAATAATAAGAAGTATGCACATATTTTTTTTATTGCATAAATCGTTGGAACTCATTACAAACCCAAAAAAATATTTTGAAGAAAATTACTGGGATAATTTAGCTACAAAAAATGTTTACTTTTCGGTATAACGTATTACAATTTAAAAAGCAGCCTTTTGTCCTTAGTGAAAAATGACGTCAGGAGATCAGCAAAAATCTACATGTTAACGCAAAGCTTAACCTAAAGTCGAATAGGTTTGATTTTCTCGGAAACAGTCAGGAGGAGAGAAATCGATTTTTTTGGGTTCATAGAGGAATAGTTCAACAAGCTTCGGTAAAAAATTCAGTTACAGGATATTTCGTTTTGCAGCTATTAAACGTCAAAGTCGATTCGATTTCCGTTGCATGAAATCGGATACAGGTCGCAAATGTGAATTAAATCGATGTAAATTTTCGGAGCTTCTAGGGGACCCGGAGATTCAGAACTCTACTGAAACTGGTGAGGATCGGAAAATGGCAAGTAATTCTTTTGACTTTTTTTAGATCGAACAATACCATTTCCAGACCCCTCCTTCATACCCAATAACACGAAAACAAAACGTCAGATCAAAGACGGATTCATAAGTGAAACTTTAAAATCTCAAATAATATTTTTGCAATACACTTACCTAAACCTAAAATCACTGGAAAATGGAAATATTTGGAAAAACTGAAAATTTAGATTTTTGACCCAAATATTTCACGGTTTTTAATTTTTTGTAGGGTCAAAACGGTTCAAATTAAAATCCCATGTACGTCATCGGAAAGAGCTCGTCAAAGTATATGTTATCCATATATTTTAGTTTCTTCATTCTCTATAGGAAGGGAGCAATCGCCGATTAAATTTGGATTTTTTTACTTTTTTTGCCCCCGACATCGATACATTTGAATCACTCTGTATTTTTTCCTATCTATTTTACCCAATTTTTCAACACTATCTTATAAAGGGATAGTCACACTGTAAAATGAATACCGAACGGGTCATCCAGGAGCATATTTAAGGGGTAAAAATAGAGTTTTCTTGATTTTTTCGGACAAATCCTATTTTTAACCGACATTATTCCACACCATTTACCTTATTAGTTTACCACTAGTAGTTTATTTTATCCGTTAATTATCTAAGAATTCCACCCACTAATTTAAATCGCTTATTTTTTCGTTAAAGTTATAAATAAATAGGATTATTTGTATCGGGGACATCTAATATTTGAAAAATTTTGAATTTTCGAAGATTGCCATGAAAATAAAAAATTGCAGTTTATTTACTCGAAATTATTAAGATGATATGTCAAATTTTCGCAGAAATGCCAATTTTTTTTTTGCAAAATTGAAAGGTTCCTGGACCGATTTGAGCTTGAAGTATACATGAATAAGATTTTCGGAACCTTCTACTTTAAGTGCAGGGATATTTCATTGGACGAGTTACGCATTAAATATCATTTTTATTGAGTTTTCGATGACCTACGACACTGGAATTCGCCATGTACTCATGATGAGTTATTAGCTCAGTTTTGACGGCACAGCCAATGGGACCACGTTTTACAAGTTTCGATATTCGCGCAAAAATTTGTAGTTTTAAATCCTTTTGTTTTTGTTAATAAAGACAAAAATAAATCAATAACAGCAACCGCCATAAACATTTAATTTATGTAGAGAATATAAAAAAATATATTTCAGATTTATTTGTGGTATATGCATATTCCCTATTGATCGAATTCTTTCCAGATATCAAATATTAACTTTGCAACTCAATACATAACGAAAATAGCAAATTGTTCGTCGAAATTATTTTTAAATAAGAAAGTAGCTTACTTCCTTCCCTTTCGATTGCCGCCTCCCTCGTTTCAATCGGATAAGCCGTGCGTAAGTTAAAAATTATCAACTTTATCCTTAATGGTTGGTAAGGCAACCACTGGAATCGAAATTTACAAATATTATTTTGAATGATTGACCAAATTCTAACCAGAAACCAAATATTAACACTCCAACTCAAGTAATAACAAACCTAAGCAAAATCAAAATCAGTCCCGTCATTGTGGTATACCCCGTATACTACCGAATGGAATAAAACCTTTCTGTGATGTTTTGTACGGTCATCAAAAAATCATTAGAAATGGTATTTAGTGCGTAACTCATTGAACGAAATGTACAGAAACCGAAACTCAAAGGTCCCTTTTAAGCCGAAATCGGTCCAGGAACCTTCCAGTCTCGCAACAAAAACTGGCATTTTTGACAAATTTTGACACTTGTATGTGACAAGTGAATTTTAATACATTTATAGGTACGTAGGTATACAAACTGATTTCGGTATATTCCATAAAGTAGTGTTTCGGAAAAATCAATAAAAATGGTATTTAATGCGTAACTCGTCTAATGAAATGTACCAGAATTAAAATACAAAGTCCATTAATCCGATTTCATGTATATTCCAAGTCGAAATCGGCCTAGGAACTTTCCAATTTCGCAACAAAAACTGGCATTTTTGAGAAATTTTGACACTATCTATTTTAGATGTAAAGCAAGTCCGCTTCTTTTGTTTTTCCATGACAGTCGTCTTATTTGCAATTTTTAAAATATTTCGTGCTACGACGCAAAAAAAATATATAATTATAAGTTTAACGAAAAAATATGCAATTTTAATTGGTACAATGTGCTCTTAGATGATGAAAGAAGAAAATAAACCCAGAAAGAACTGGTAAAAAAGAGAAATAATATAGAATAATGCCCGTTAAGGATGAGTTTTGATCGGAAGAAATAGAAAAAATTAGTTTTTACCTCCTAAATACGGTCCTGGATAACACATTCAGGATTCATTTTAACACCTGATTATCTTTCTATAAGATGGTGTTAAAAAGTTGGAAGAAATTAGATAGGAAAAGATACAGAGTGATTCGAATGTACCGATGTCATCGAAAAAATAGTCAAAAAATCGAAATTTAATTGTCGATTGCTCCCGTCCTCTAAAGAATGAAGGAACTAAAGAATATAGGAATCACGTACCTCGGCGAGCCCTTTCCGATGAGGTACATGAGATTTCGATTTGGATCCATTTTGCCCCGAGAAAAATTAAAAACCGTCAAAAATTTGCATCAAAAATCGTAATTTCCAGTTTTTCCCGAATTTTCCCATTTTCCAATCGTTTTAGACATAGGTAATTGAAAAAAAAGTTTTTGAGATTCTAAAGTTTTTCCATGCAACGTTTCGTTTTCGAGTAATTAAATCCCAAAGATGGGTCTGCAAGTGACTGTTTCGACCTAAAAAAATTCAAAAGATTACTTCCCATTATTCGATACTCACCAACAATAGGATTCTGAAGCTCCCGATCCTCTACAAACTCCGAAAATTTACATTGATTTAGTTCACTTTTGCGACCTGGAACGGATCATACAAAACTGAGGAAATTTCGACTGACGTTTTTAAAAATATTTTCGTGTTATTAGGTAACTAAAATAAAGAATTTTGATGCCATTAGCAGTCGAAAAACTTAATCTGTAAAATTTGAGCGATAAGGTAATAATTGGTGTTTTTGGGCATTTTTTTCAAACTTAAGACCCTTTGCACGAACTGAACATTAAACAAAGGAATTTTTTCAATATTTTTCCCCTGATTGACATGCGAATACACAACTTTTCCGCACTATTAGAATTCGATACTCAAAAATTCACTTTCTTCGACCCACCCTATTAGTAGTATAAAACACAAATTTTACTTACCATTTGTTGTTCCTGTTTCAGCAACACATGTATCATGCAACTGATTAGCTAATTCTTGCATTTCCTCACTTAAACACTATTTGAAATAAAAACTTATTTAAAAAAAATACTACCTAGCAAAAGCTGGTAACCAAAAATTACTGCCTTAAGAATATTTTGCTATTATTACCTTTAAGAATGTCCCTTTTAGTAAGTTTTCCCTAAAAACACCAGAAACTCTTTTGAAAATTGTAATTATTATAGAGCAAGGTTCAAAATTTCACTTCTTACCTGTATAAATGAATTTTTATACACTCAGTATTGTTTTTCTTAACCTAAAATAACCCCACCTTTTTAAAGAGACATCTTGTTTCACTCCCAATAGTTATTAATCTTATTCAGCAGTTTCACCCCGTAGTTGATACATAAATTTATTACTGATTTTCCTTCTATACTGATCCAGTAGTAGGGTACACTTTACCTTGCAGAAGGTCGGATAGATCCAATTTTCGTATATGTTTTATATTAAGGGGCTCTAATGAAAATTCCAAGTTTTATACCTTGCCGCACATCCGCTTGCGCTATCATCTTGTGTCTCCTCGCCAAGTTTTAGAGAAAAAAATGATTAATATTTTTATTGAAGAAAAAATTTCCTACAACTTTATTCCAACATAATTTTCTCTATAACTAATAGTTCGGAAGTTTAAGCGCTCTTAACTTAGGCAGTTAGGCAGTCAAGCCGGCTATTCTAGTCCACAGTAATGGTTTACAACCAAACTTAGAAGAATACGTGACCGAAAGTTTCAATAAAACTAAGCAGTCAGGCGTTTGGTTATTGAATCACAGGCGTGACATAAAAAGGGTCATTTACCATCGAGTCAGTTAGTTGCTGGTCGACGCCGTCTGTTAATTGATTGTTTTGGTAAATGTGGATAGTTGGAGAAAGTGGAATTTGCTAAGGGTCCTTCTCTGTCTTTAACTGTCTCAGTTTACTAAAAGGCCATTGTTTTGCTTTAATAATTACCTGCTTAAGGGCACGATATTTTAATGCTAAAAACACTACCAACTTCATTTTTAAATTTGATGGCCACAGCCCTTTTAGCAAGGGGTAAACATTCACGTCGGTTTTCGGGTCATAGAATTTACGAGAAGTAATTAGAGGCTAAAATATTTGTACTTTGCATTGTAATATAGCTTTCTAAATCTTGGAAAGCCAAACTCAATTTTCTCTCGTAAGAATTTTTTCTTTAAAAGTTGAAAATCTTATGAAGTGAACCAAATCGTTTAGTTTTTCTCGATCAGAAAGAACACTTATTGTATAGATTGTTTCACTGTCAGATTACCAGCTGTTTATTTTGGCATTACAGAGCTATTAGCAATTCAGTTTGACTACTCCTCATCAGGGCGGGTAGCGATTTTTGGTTTATATTTTTACAATCCACTATCCCAGAAATCCGATGACTCAATAAAATGTGTGCTTATTCAACATAACATTCGCGAAAGAAAATATCGCCATCGAGTCATATTGCCTTCTTCTTTTACTCATTCCTATTAAGTACAGAACATTACGCACTGGAAGAGCAAGTCGACGCAATGTAAATAGGTTGCCTGATATATCGTTTAAAAGAATAGAACTTGCTGTGCTAAGAGCAAACAGCAAAGTATAATGTAAAATATCAAACTGTTTTTGACCACAACTATATAACAAAGAGGATTCAGGATCAGGATCAGGTAGGAAGGTAGGAATTAAAAGTTTAGTTTACCATTAAAATAGCCAAAATTTGAATGCTTAATGCCCTGTTGTCTCTTCATTTTGGTACGGAATATGAAACACTTGTCAGCCATGTTCGACTTACACATTCAATATATTCATTTAGCTTGGCAAAGGGGTGAAATTTAAAAATTTTGTCTTGTTTTTTTGACAATAGTTTAAACATTATATAGTGAATATTTCAAAAGGAAATATTAATAATTGCCAGAAATATTGCGAGTTGAGCCTGAAAAAGTATTAAAAATAAAATGAATGAAAAATGCATTTTTTTTTCACTTTGACGCCATTTTGTGCAATGTTCCTTCATTTCTGGGTAAAAAATAACTTCATATTCGTATTCAGCGACCTAGAAAACATAAGAAAAACCTAAAACTAGACATTAGTACGACCGACGTGGTCACATATTGCTATTTCTAAGCGACTCTTTAGGGTTGTCCCGCTAATAGCCTTTGATGTTTCTTTGAACAACAAGCGCGGCGGCATTTCAAAGAGTTTGGCGGTAAATGTTTGTACATGTTTTTTACTGTAGTATTTTAGGAGTTAAGTTATTAAATTTATTGTGAAAAGTCCTTAGTTTGAAATACGTTTTGTAGAAGGTTGGTAGTGTGTTTCTGGAATATCTTTCCAATAAAAGATTTTTTTTTGGCTTTTTATCTTTGGATATCTCGTGCTAGTGGTAGTGAATATTGTGTTTTACTTGGTAAGTATTTACATTTTCATCCAATGCAATCATATACAAAAATCCCTAAAAATGTAGGTTTAATTTGTAAGAGAATCAAATAATTTACTGCAGCTATCAAAAAGTCGTTGGGCAGAATTTTTTTTTTATTTTCTAACACATATGTTGTCTCAATTACACAGGGTTTAGAGGTGATGGGATGATGTATCTTTTATTTATTAAAAAATAAAAAAAATTAAAGGGTACAAAGTGTTACTTTTATAAAACCTGTCATTCTTGACGCAAACATAGATGAAAATTAACGGCCAGTTTGTCCAACGCTAGAATGGTCTAATTTGGCAACCATAAGTTTTAAAGTGACAAGTGTGTGTATAAGACAACTAAGCTTTATACTACGAATTTATTTCTTAGTTTTTGCGCGAACCTATTAAGAAAAGGACAATTTTAGTATTTGTTTGCCCCTAATAATAGAACTTAATTCATTCTAGCAAATACGTTTGAATATAAAAATATGTTAGAAACCAAGCAAATCGCTTAAATATTATAACTCATCAGTTTTTAATGACGACTTATTAACCATGACAGGACAAAACCCTGTCAAAAGCTAACTGATCTACTAGAAGATCTTAATTTAAACCAGTACTAAATCTTAAACCTTTTTAGTGAATCTGAACGTAATTGTTTTAGGTTACTCACTCTGTATACATCCGATAAATAAGAACTATTTTTCTGCTACATAGTTTTTCAGTTTTCACGTCAACAGATAGACAAACTGACCACGACAGGAATTATTTTTCTGTAACCTTGGGAGCCAAGGGCGTACCCACGATTTGAAGGAGAGGGTATTATTTTCGAGGAAGGGGGCGAGATGCGAATTCGGTTTACGAAGATCATAGACTAATTTTTCTTCTAGGGAGGGGGGTAGCTACCCAGCAAGAGAGCGGGATGCGAATTCGGTTTGCAAAGATCATAGACCATTTTTTCTTCTCGTGGTGGGGCAGCGCCCCCCCCCCCCCCACCTCTCTGGGTGCGAACTTGTTTGGATTCCGATTCGTAAATATCTGAACAAATCTCAAGACGAAAGTTTTAATCCATTACAATACCTACTTCTTGCTAGCCAGTAAATAAAAACATATACATATTATGTAGATTACATAAATCAGCAATCTTTTACTACTCAAAATTGTTTGGAAAGGGCAAGTGTTGTTATATTACATCTAGAGATCAGTATAACCAGTATTTAGCACATAACTGGTACCTATTTTAATATATTTTCTGGTCTTTTCTAATTTTTCACAGTATTCATAGAACTGCCCATGTAATAATACATAATAATGTAAATAATTTTAATAAAGTTTTAATAAACATTCATGTACGTTTTATATCATCCACGTAACACTGGGGCTAAATAAGAAAACCGAACGATTGAAATAATATAATTTCCGGCGAACATGGACTGCTTGATATGCCTGGTGAAATGAGGTAAGTAAGAATGCGGTTCGTGTTATTTGGTAAATTAGGAGATGGTGGTTTACTGGGATTTTCGTATTTTAGGATTTTGTAGTCTGCAATAGTGTTGTAAATATCCGTATTCATTAGATATCCGAATCATACGGAATCGGAATCAGCTAATATCCGTATCCATTATCCGAATACGAATCCATTTCTTGACCCGCGCGAAAGCGGTTACAGATCATGTATACGTATGCATGCAACAGACTAAAACTATCCGGATACAGGGCTAGGTAGGTCGATGCGGTATCGGTATCATACCAGTCGAAGTCGAAGTTTAGGGATAAGAAGGCACCGCGTCGCGCCGTTCTCGTTTGAATTCGGTTCGGGTGAGGCGGGACTAGTTTAACTAATGGGTCTCATCTCATATGATACCCGTTACCCCGATAACTATGCCATCTTTTTTTAGGAAATGTCATTAGAAAGAGAAAGCACAATATCAAATATGCCAAATCGCAGACCGTGTTGTTCGCTTACACTCGATTCCGATTCCGTTTTCTCTTTGCACTTTGCATTAGTAACCACCCGATGCGAATTTATTTTGATTCCGAATCCGTATTCAAGTTCTCGGCCGGTTCCGGATAATCCGGATTCTTTTAATATTCGGATCCAACGGATTTTTGGATACGTATCCTTACATCACTAAGTCTGCAACACAAGGCGCACGGTGCCCTCTTGGTAGGAATATAACAAGATAACTCAACTTCAAATTTGGTTTGAATATATAATCGTTTTCTCATTTAAGACATCGAGGCGACATATGACAGAAAACCTCAACTAGTCGTTTAGATATTCCCCCGTTAACTCTTATCGTATAAATACGCCTAAAGTATTTTGTTACACTTTCATGTACATATGTACAGGGTATCAAAATAAAAGTGAACAGGCCTTATAACTTTTGTATTTTTAAAGATGGGGAAACAATGCTAAATATGAAAGTTTTGGGGATTTTTATGGATCATTCATATAATATCTTATCAGCAAAACAATTGAGCATCGAATAAAAAAAATATGGTATACAACATGGATTTTCTCGCTTATTTTTAAATTGTATGGTATGATTTATATTGTATTTTTGGATTCTAGGAGAAGTTCTAGACATATTTTGTATAACGTACCCTATGTGGCTTTTCAATCGTTTTTAAAATATCTCAAATTAAAAATTATTTCGCATAAATATACATTAAACGTAACTATACAGGTTGTCAACGAAATACCTGCCACCTTTTTAAATTTTCTTCGTAGGTAAGTCAAAGCTCAAGGCTCTAGATTACAATAATACTTTAGTCACCGTGAATTTGTAATTTTATTTTTATGCAAAATGAGTTATTCTATCAATTAGAGATACAACATATTAAAATTATATTTAAAAAATAACCATAATGTTAGTGCGGCTCAAAGACAATATGAATAATGTATTGAAGAAGGATTGTTTATATTCTGCTTTTATATTTACGTTTTTTTAACTGCTGATAACAAGTGCAGATTTTTGACTTCAGGGTTCATTGAAATTATTTCGGGGGATACACAATTATTGTTTTTTCGGTTTGTTTGGCTCTTTCTTAACGGAAAAGATGTGTCAAAGAAATATTTTGTGGCCCTGTAGAATTCATCAAATTTGTCATCAACACCATTACACCTGTAAACTGTCGACCAACCAACATCAAGCATTTGATTATAAAATAAATGTTTGTTTTCTTCAGTAAAAATTATTTTAAGTTTAAATTTCTTATCTGGATTTTTTTCACTTCCCTTAGAGTTTATGTCGATTAAAAGGGCTAGGTGATCTGAGAACTCGCACACGTGTAGGGAGGTTGATGAGATAGAGTTACAATTAGTGAATATATAATCCAATACGGATTGAGATTCAAGGCGAGTTGGCTGAAGATTTGTTATTTTTAGATTATAAGAATTAACAATTAAAAACGATGTTTTTTCTGAGTTACCTTGATTTAGACTAATATTAAAATTTCCACCTAAAAAAATTATATTATTTTCTGTGAGACTGCATGAAGTAGCCTGTCTAGGTTTGTAAAGGAAACATCAAAGTTTTCCCTGGAGTTGTTTGGAGGGCGGTATACAGGTAAAAATCCGGCCTTATCATAGGCCACTTTAAATTGACACCCACAGAATTTGAATACTATTAATTTATTCTATACTATTTATATTAACATTAATTGGTTTCGCGTTAAGAAAAGAGGAGGAAAATATAGCTACACCTTACTGGATATAGACCTACAATAGGACGCAGAGAGATCATAATCATCAAGAAGGAAGCTTTTTTATTTCGGAATCATTCAACCAATGTCCCGCGAAACTTACTGTATTGGCCCTCAGACCTCTGAGTAGAAATTTAAAATTCAATTTTTTATTCCTAATACTTCTCACATTTAACTGGCACAGTTTAATGTGGTCTTTTGAATTTTCTTCCTTTTGTTGGGACTCGAGAAAATTGAAATTCCTTTATTTCCACACATTCGGGCCATATTTGTGAGTTTGACTGTGCACTTTTATATTTGGACTCGATACCTATTATGAATGAACTATTTGATTTAAGTATAACACACTTTACATTTACATTTGGCCAATTGCTTTAAATGAATCTCGTTAAGGATATCTCACCCACATCACCGACAATTTTACAACCAGGAATATCTTTTGGCTCCCCTAATTGTCAGACAAGTAATTTACGGCGCCCCAGCGCCCCCTGGGGATTCACATACTCTCCAATAAAAGGAAAATAATTTGGTGCCCCCTAATCATTGTGCCCCCTCCGCCCCTAAAGGTACGGCACGCCACTGCCCGTTTACGCTAAAATTCTAAAATCCCAACAAGAGTCGGTTTTAACTCCGATTTTTGTATTTAAATACATAGTTTGTTAGTATGTGCGAACTATTTATAAGATTCTACCACTATTGGTTGCAAGTTTAGTTAAACTTACCCTTGCGTAACAATATGAATCTAAATACCACATTTTTTCAAGCCCAGTTATCTAGAATCGTAAAATGGATTTATTTTATTATTGTATGTAGCTCCTTTGACAACGTCATTTGTTAAAATTTAATTAAATAAGGATTCTGAATAAACTGGACAGAAATTTATAGGACAATGAATAATTTTAAAGAATTTCTAGATGATTCGATAAAAAAGTTGCAACTTTCCTTTTACTTTGATGTTGACAGAGATAAAGAGGAGGTTCGAGTGATAAAACTGTAAATAGTGTAAATTAATGTACAAGTTTAACTGTTAACTGTTAACTTTGCTAAATCTGATTCACCTTTCAACCACACGTCGAACTAGACATAATGAACTTTTCTACATTCCCACCAGTAGAACAAACTATGCCATGCACAACCCTCTCACCCTTGTGTGTAGATTGTACAATGAATATGATATTGATCCATTCAAATTTAAATTTTATCAGTTTAAAAAACATATTTCTAGAATTATGTAACCAAAATAGGGATATTTATGTGATATAATTTTGTTCTCACCACTTAAAAATATTTTATTATTGTTATAAAGATTGTAAAAATGGAGTTTCTGTATAAATAAATAAACATAAACATATCTTCAAGTGGAACTAGCTAATAATCATGTTCATCATCACCATGACAAGCAAATATATTTTTCAAAAGTACAGCATTTGGTAGGTATATTTAGTTTTACTAGTACTCTCTGTCAAAATAATTTACATGATCCGAATTAAGATTCCTCTGTTACTAATTTGCATTATAAACACCGAACTGTTATATTTAATTAAAAAAAGAAGATTTATGTTGTTCGCAATTATTTTCTAAACTTCGAGCAATGAGAGAAAGTAGGAAACAGGAAAGTAAATGATAACATTATGCTGTTAAATGGCGATCTGAAGAAATATTTTTACATCCAACAACTGCACTAAAACTTGAACTTTGTCCTGTTTCATAAACAACGTCGCGAGAGATGCGAATGTTGAATGACACACGAATTTTCAATGCGTATGTTCAATCTTATATTGACCTAAGTATATTCTTATTTCCAGGCTATTTTAAATTCTGGTGTTTATGTTATTACTTATTACACTTAATTCTGTTGTATAAATAATCAGGCTTTTGAATGGAAATTACTTGGTGAATGGAGCAAGTCAGAAAATACCAGGTTATTAGTTTATGTACCTATATTTTTAGATAATATGAAAAAAGCTTTGAAAACTACTGATATAGGTAGGAAAATAAGCATGAATGTAAATTGAAGTGGAAAAAGCACTTGGAAACGTAGGGTCTTTGTATTGCTTTTAATTGTTTGAACTTTTTTTTAAACAATCTGGAATTTTCAATGCAAGCAAACGAAAAATTAATGACAAATTTAATTATCAATTCACTAGTTTACACGGTTTATATACCTTCGTCGAAATATGTCATTTCTCGTAGATTTAGGGATGCTAAGTACGGAAAAAATGTTTGAAAAATTCTGCCACATCACGTTAAGAAAATAATTAAATTAAAACTTGTAACATAATGTCTTATCAAATAAAACAAATATTAGAAATGATTAGTTTTACTCTTCTTTGAGCTTTTGGTGAAAACGCTCGCCCTATTCGCACTTACACTGCCTAAGATTTTAGGAAAAAAGTCTAGATGTGAGTGAAGGAAATGTATCCTAAGAGACATGTTCACACCCATTGCATGGTAGTTTTGTAATAAATTGAACTTTGAATCCAAGTAATCCGCGCGAATAAGCGAATAATAAGCGACATTCGTAATAGCAAAATGCGACATGATAGAAAATTTTCAACTACCGTTTTGTAGAAGGTAACTGAATAAGAATATAAGGATTTCATCTGAGGTATATTAAAAATGTTTAAATTTGTAAACCAGTGATTAATAATAATTATTATTAAAAATTCATTATTACAACTAAAACATGTTCACACTCTGCCATTTATAGTTATTCCACACAGTATTGACGCAAAAAGTATTGCGGGTAAAGAGACTTTAAAACTAATAAAGCTGTGTATAGCAAGAAGCAAGAAGAAGCGTAAGTATATTCCTCGAGAAGAAAGCATTATTTAATCCCTTGTAAGACAGCGGTTTAGTGAAATAAAGGTGGTATGAAATAAGTGTGACATTTCCCTTTGATTTAATATCCGTTTTTACCATGCCCTGTAAAAATTTAATTAAAAATCCTTCAAAGGAAAGTGTCCATTCAGTAATATTCCAAAAACTGTATACTGTGGATAGACTGAACAAAAAACTCTTCTTATCGTTATTGAGAATTAAAGATGTAAACTATTTTCTACAGTAAAACAAGAAAAAAATGAGATTTTCACAATTAATAATGTCACAACAAGAATTTATAATATTTACAATAAGTAATAAAACATAATATTTTATTATAGACTTCTATAATAATACGTCGTTGTAATACATAAGGTTACAGTCCGAAAAAGTTTTAAATCCCTAAAGAAACTAAGCAAAGACATGGAAAGAAAACAGAATTAGTCAAAAAGCATTGAGGATAGTATACTATTATAAAAAATGTTAGCTTTTTCTATTTAATATTTGAAATTTTATTAATTTTATGAAAGTGGCCAAAATTAATCCTATTTCGTAAGGTTTAAATGTTCATGTTTTAGATGGTGCAATTTCATATTAAAGCGTATTTTGGGACTTTTAAATCGGTCTGGTCAGTTTAGATCAGGTAAGGAAATATACCTACAACCGGTTTCAGTGGCGGATTTTGAAATTTTAAAGTTGTATATCTCTGTTGCTACTTACGGGACCCATGCCAAGTCAGGGATTTTAATAGTAAGCCTACTAGGAATGTTTTTGTAAATTTTTTTTATATGACTTTAAAATTTCACAATCCGGCCGTGTCCGGTTTTCTTACTATCTATCGTCGATGCGCTTCGAAAAAGAATTTTTTGTAATGACGTAAATAAAATGGAGTCTGCTAAAATGAAAAAATTAGTACAAACACTGCTCTTGATCTTCTACACGATAATGAAAACGCAAGTAGTCAAAAATTAATTACCAGTAAAAAATATTTCCCTAATATTTCTTAAGTTTCTTAAAGGCAGTAATTTTTAGTGCAACTAATTAACTTTAGCTAATACCAGGTACTTACGAAAACATTAGGCAGTACTAAAATAAATCCCAAAATAATTGCACTAAACATTTTTCCAATCGATTTTGATTTGACTCTTTCGATAAACTAAAATAATCTGATCAGTTTTAGAATATTTATCCATTTAATACCGGAAACGAAAAGTTACCAGCAATTTTAAATTAATTGGTGCTTTTCCAAGGTATATAGTTATGTTTGTTCTTCCATAAAACGCCAAAAAATACAATAACATAATTACAGAATTTTAATCAAACACATGGGTGTGTATTTTGAATAAACGTACTTTTAATGCATATTATATATTTTAAGTCATTTAATGGCTTTTTAATTTTACTACTTAAAGGTAGCATTCTGATAAAAAAAAATCTATGTTTAAAACAATAAAAGCAAGGACAAAGAATACTCGTCAATGACTGGTATAATAAAATTATTGTAGAATGAATGAAAATAACATTTTCCGGAAAATATTATATATTTTGCAGTTTCCTGTGTAGTTTAAATACGCATCTAATTAGTGCAAATAATTTATCCAACCATTCTATAAACTCTGCGTATCAGTGAAAATAGCCACCGACTTTAATGATTAAAAAAATTTAATGACTAGTTTAACAAGTATATTAAATAAATTAGCAAAATTGAATCAGGGTAATGTCAAAATCACCTAGGGTTTACAGCGAATATAAAAGATACTTAACAAGGAAATAGGTAATTAATCA
Organism: Philopedon plagiatum; assembly: GCA_963971165.1. NCBI lineage: Eukaryota > Metazoa > Arthropoda > Insecta > Coleoptera > Curculionidae > Philopedon > Philopedon plagiatum. The sequence continues at coordinate 37,990,560 of OZ020189.1, read as the reverse complement.
ATCGTAGCTGCTGTTGTTGTCTTAGATTTTGGCAAATTTTCAAATAACCTAACCCTGTCGCCCGTTCTTACTCAACCACCTACTGTTCCTTGCTGTGTCATCCTACATGTTTTATCACTTAACTCCTAGATTTACTTCCTACAGGCAATATTATTTTATATCTTTTTTATGGAACATACCGGTAAAATATCGGTGTCATATTTCTTCATACTAAATGAATTAAATTAAAACAAATACAGCTACTAAAAATAAAAAGCTTTCACAGGTGTTTTCCCTTATTTTTTAAAATGGTGTTCAATAATACGTTTCCTTTTTTATTTAATTTCGTGGCACATAATGTTCTTTTCTCGTTTCATTTCAACTGGTATCACTGTTAGAACTACTTAAACTGCTCCATGTTTTCATTTTCATCATATGACGGAAAATAGGATGGAGAAACTGGACACAGGTAAGGGTGAGAGACAAAGGCAGCCTGAGATTTGTGTTAATTAACTGTCACAGTCACAACAGCATTACCAGCATAAGCAATGTATAAAAAATGTAATATTCTAAATTTTATTGGCTGTATTATTTTAAATTTGACATTTTGTATAAAGAAGAAAATGGAGTATACGGTGCTAAAGATAGGAAGAGAAAAATGGGTATGGTTACTTTTTCGGTCAAAATTAATAAAACGCTTCAGTAGCGCCGTGCTGGCAGGTAAATCATGTTAAAATCTTAAAATCAACCCCGAAAACTCTCACATGCCAATTTTTTTTTCAAAATTCTGTTGTAAAACCTTTTATCCGCCACCTTGAATTTTGCACGAAACTGTCACATACCTACTGTTAAGAATAATTTACACCACTTTTGAAAATATCTATATTGTTTAGGGTGTTAAAGTTATAAGTAGAAAACAAAATTGTCCCTCTAAATGCCGAACCTTATTGCTTGATCCTACAAAGCTGGTTCAAAATGTTTTTGTATTAGGGGAGATGTTTTTTTATCTGAGAGCCCATGTAGACTTCGAGCCTAAGTACTAGAGTACCGTGGGCGTCTGAAGAGAAGGGAAATGTAATCTATTGACATGGTATTTAAAGGATTGCCGCTTGGGAGGGGAAGGGAAAACATCTGCAGGAAACTTGTTCCATAACCAGGAGACCGTACGTATGAATGGGCGAGAGAAGTGGGCTGTTCTATATAGGCTCTCGTAGCTGGACAGTAAAGGGATTTACACGTAACGCGCCTCTTATTGTTCTGTTAGGTACAATCAAGGGGGAATTATAGCGGCTAGTTCTTCAGAGCAAAATTCATGGAAGTATGGGTAGAAAAGGAATAAATCTCTAACAGCGCGACGATGAGCGAGAGAAGGGTGATTTCTTTTAAGAGCTGGGTGATTGATGAGTCGAATGGATAGTATCAAGGATGTTAAATGTCGGAGGTCATGCTGCTCCCCAGGTGTGAGAGCAGTATTCTAGGTTAAGTCTTATTTGGGAAACATAGACAGTATGTAGGCTGAAAGGGACGAAGTATTTTCTGGCACGAAACAGAAAACCAAGCTTTTTAGCTGCTGATGTGGCTATTGAAGTAATGTATTTGTGCCAGCTGAGATCATGTTCGAAAGTGATGCCAACAAGATCGAACGTTTCTTTGATCGGTAGGGCTTGGCCATTCATGAGGTAAGTGTTGGCGGATTTTTTGTGTGACAGGGAGCAAGACAGGGTTTTGGAGGCGTTAAACTGAGCAAGGTTCTTGGCGCCCCAGTCTAAGATTAATTGAAGATCTTGGGACAGGGCCCATTTTCCCAATAGGCCCGGGTCTGGGGCCCCACCCTCAGAGGGGCCCGCGCTCTGTCTGAGCGACGCTATACTTATTCGAATAGTAGAAGACAAAAACATACTTTATTTGCAAAACTGAGATGCTAAATTTTTTTATTGCAAAAATAGCTATTTACCTAACAAGTGCGGAAAATGAATTTTTCCGCACGAGTCTGCCGTTCACCGAACGACGCGTAGCGGAGTTCGGTGAAGCAGCCGAGTGCGGAAAAACATTTTCCGCAAGTGTTAGGTACAATAGTTTTTCTACGAGCCTGAGGAAGTCAACAGAATTAATCAAAAGTTGAGATATTTTTATCTGATTATAAGTGCTTATAGTTTATTTAGAAACATATTTTATTAGATTATTGATAAAGTAAACATAAAGTAAAATATTATTAACAATAATAGTTAAGTACATGTCAAAATCTAATACCTAATTATTTATATTATAATTTATTGTAAAAGTACAATTATTTGCATTACTTAAATTTATAGCAGATGTATTCTTTTTCATATCTTCTCTTTGATTTTTCTGGTAACAGGTCCGTTTTCACATTTTCTGCTATCAGAAGAATCTCATCGGGAACTCCCTCGCTGGTATTTTCATCGATTCCCTCGAGACAAATATTCATTTTTAATGAGGATTCACTTATTCACGAGCAAAATATTTTAGAAATGCACTGACAGTTTTCTGACAATAAACAAACAAAAATGAAAGTAAATAGCTGGTTAGTTACACATGGTAACTAAAGCATTTCGCAACCACCATAATATACCGGCTTATTATTAATTTGATATATTGAGGTGGAAAATTATTTCAACACGGTGCGGGAAAATTAATTTTCCACACTAAGATGTGTGTGGAAAATTCAATTTTCCGCCCGCTCGTAGAAAAAATATTTTATAGGTTCTTAAAATCTAAGGCGATCGACAGATTGGCATTATTACTGTATTTTGTTTATGTTTTTAGTGTTCAGGTGCGGCCCGTAAAATTTTAAAGTCGTATATCTCTGTTGCTCCTGATGGGATCCATGACAAGTTCAGGTTTTTTAACAGTGAGCCTACTAGGAATGTTTTGATAAAGAAAAAGAAATTGTAATTTACGAAAAAAGTTGAATTTTTGAATTGACCCACATGAGAAAAAAATTAACAGGCTTAGGTATTTTATTTATTATTTTTTCTAAATAAATTTTACATCATTTTGTCGACAATTCTTAAATTTTAAGAGAAAAAAATGTGTTAGTAGTAAGTTACAGCCATTTGAATTTCTTTTTTTAAATTATATGTTAGGTTTAAAAAAATTGAAATGACTATAGCTTACTACTAACAATTCTCGGGCTGAGCTTAGACCAGAGAAAAATAAGACAGAGAGAAGAATATCTCGTACGGAATTCATTCATTAATACGATTTGCTTTCTATGACCTCCAGACCGACGTCGAAATAAGCTGCCATGGGCGTGCGCTGCAGATTTTGGGTTATTATAAAGCACAGTGAGAGTGAGTATTGAGACGCGCCGCAGAAAACTCTCTCTGCTTGCCGTGTTGCTACCGCACTGGCTAATGTCGGGGTGTATTTTGAGAATCGTATGCGCCAATCTCGGGGTGTTGCCGTTTGAAGGCCATAGCGTGGTCGAGCTGGCGATGGCGGGAAGAAGATATATTATTCTCTCTATCTTATTTTTCTCTGCTTAGACGATAAGCGTGCATATGCAGGTCACATTTCAGGATTGTATTGCAAGTTCCGTAGGATACATTTTACATTTACTTGCTGGCTTAATGCCGGGTGTTCATTAACAAGTTGCTTCAATTCTTCTACTTTTTGTGCAGTGCGAACTTTGGGTCTCCCACTGCCTTCCTTTCTATTCACCCTTCCTGTTTCTCTAAACAAAGCCACAGATCTAGTCAAAACTTGGCGAAACTGGTCGAAATCCATGACTATGTGTGGAAATTCTGTTGGAAAATCCTGAATGGCGTCCCGTGTTAAATAAACCCACTGGCCATCAAGCCTTCTACCATTTGTAAGGTAACTTTTGATTATACAAGGTTTTTGGTCTGCCGTTATTAACATATTTAATTTTCTTAAAATTAAAAACTTCGAAACTTGACAGTTCTATTTTTCTCAAGAGTAATAATTCAAGACATGCGTGACTGATTCCACGGCATACTTAAAGGACGTTTTTTTATCTTGCGTTACTTAAATTTTCCTATTCTTTATAAATTTTTGAACAAACTTAGACAAAAATTTATAGTACAAAATATAGTTTTCAATTTAAACCCGTAATTGTTAAATTAGGACGGTCTTAACAATAGAAAATCTAGGCGTATAATTTCAAAACTATTTTTGATTTGTAAGAATACCTGAAAATTCGAAGTATAATAATGACAAATCTAAATACGACGCTGTATTTTTGTGGCGTATTTGTGTTGTTCAAAGGAAGTGGGTGTAATTTTACGTTGCTAAAAATTCGAAAAATAGCTTTAATTCAGTGTACCTACTAATTGTCATGTTTTTGTTATTATCCGCAAATAATATCATATTATTATTAAACCTAATAATATGTTTTGAAAACTAGGAAGTCTTAAATCACTGGTAGTTACCATCTCAAGGAAATCGTCAGGTACAAGTTTCTTCATCACCATTATTTAATTTTTTTTTGACTTAGTTTAAAATATATTTTTCAGTCAGTAAAATGTTTCGGGTTACAAAAATACTTAATTTTTCTGACTTTTTGAGGCATGAGCTGAATAACCGATTGATAAGATAACTAATATTATCAAGGCAAAAAATTATAGTTGCCCTAGTAAAAACGGCGGCTTGGCGTCATTTCAAAATATGTTTCATAAATAGGAAAAAGAAGGAGCCTTATTCGTCGTGGTGTTAAATTTTACCATTTCCAAATGACAACCAGATGCATGGGATTTCTCATATCTTTAACCATTTATTACTGATATATCGACTATTAAATCGTTTGTAGAAAATAAACAGAAAGAGGTATTTGAGCGTGCATTATATTCAAGAATGTGACCGATACATTTATTTGTTCAATAATATTTTGTGCACTGTACAAATTGTAAATTATATACTGGCATAAAATAACTATTTTGTGTCAGTACCTATTTGCTTTTTGTGCATAGGTTGTTAGAACATATTGTTTGGCTTTTATACAAAAATAACTGAATATATAAATATTTAAAAAGACGGAGAAAATTCTGTGTTGTTGCTAAAATTTTTTATTGAAACTGCACGGCTCGAAAAAATCTTTATAAATATCTAAGAAAATCTAAATGTATAATAGAAATTGAGGTAATTATTGATATTACTGTAAACAGCGAATTTTTTCATGAAATTTTGCACAGACCCTAATTTTGGGTCGTAGAACACGAATCCGAAGTCAGCTTTTGGCGGTCTCGTATGGTTTTTCCAAAAAAAAATTGTTTTTGGAAAACTTTTAGGTTAACTTTTAGGTTACCTTTTTGTTATAGATTCCTTTAAGTTTCGACACTTTCACTTCAACATATCTGTAAACTTATAATTTTTATTAGTTTTCGTCACACAAAACACCACATTTAGGCAAAAATAGCTAAGAAAATTGCTGTTTTCTATAGAAAATTCCATTTTATCGCTCTAGACGTCATTATTTTGCCAGCTGTCAATTTTCCGGCGTTGCCACGTTTACAAAACATTTTTCTCGCAAATTTTAACAATTTCCGGCCATAAATAAATCCAAAAAAAGAGATGGCAATATGAGAGTAAAATAAGACAGATAGCATTTTATTTTCCCTAAAAGGGCAAAAAGATGACCCCAACCAACACCCTGGGGCACCGATCCCTCTTCGCCTGCGAGGAAAGAGACTGGTCAGGGCCCCTAACCAGGTGTTAACCCTGCTCCGACCTTAGGGTGCCCTCCGATCCACCGTTATACCACCGTTATATCGAAAATATTAGATCTGTCACCTAATTCACCGACTTAGAAAAGTTTTTGATACGAACGGTGGATCGGAGGGCACCCTAAGGTCGGAACAGGGTTAGCACCTGGTTAGGGGCCCTGACCAGTCTCTTTCCTCGCAGGCGAAGAGGGATCGGTGCCCCAGGGTGTTGGTTGGGGTCATCTTTTTGCCCTTTTGGTTAAATTTGGTTCATTTTCGCATTTTCCCGCCAACTCTTTATTATTCCTAATTTACAACTTTGTCTTGAAAAATAAGTAAACCTGGCAACGCCGGACATTTGACAGCTGGGAACGTAATGGCGTCTACTACCAAATACAATGGAATTTTATATAGGAAAAAGCAATTTTCTTAACTATTTTTGGCTAAATGTGGTGTTTTGTGTGACGAAATAAAATAAAAATTATAAGTTTACAGATATGTTTAAGTGAAAGTGTCGAAACTTAAAGGAATCTATAAAAAAAAGGTAACCTAAAAGTTAAAAAAAAATTTTGCGGAAAAACCATTCGAGACCGCCAAAAACTGACTTCGGATTCGTGTTCTACGACCCAAAATTAGGGTCTGTGCAAAATTTCATGAAAAAATTCGCTGTTTACAGTAATATCAATAATTACCGAAATTGAAGTTATTAAATCACTTCATAATATTATTTTTATTATTTTATATTTTAAAACATTTCATGTTTCTTGTTACTTTCATAACTTCAATTTCTACTGTACATTTACGGCCAGATTCCCCAACGCTAGACTTGTCTATTTGACAACTAAAAAGTCAGACAAGTACGTTTTGTACTACGTGGTTGGTTCTAAGTTTTTTCGCAAATTTATAAAAAAGGGCAATTTTACTACGTACCTTCCACATAATAGAACTAAATTCATTTTAGCAACACGTTACAAAATGAAAATCATTTGGACTCCAAGCAAATCGTTTAAATGGAATTTTTAATGAAAAATTATTAACAATGACAGAAAAAAAAACTGTCAACACCTTACTGATTAACTAGAAGATAAAGCTGAACTTTAGATTTTCTTAGATATTTATAAAGATTGTTTTCTCTAATAAGCAAATAATGTTTAAAGTGTTGTATAAGAACAAATATAGTTCTTCCAAGACCAACAACATAAGATTTTCTTTATTTTTTGTAATATTTAAATATTTAGTAATTTTTTCGTAAAAGCCAAACAATACGTTCTAACCATTAGGACTAATTGCAAAAAAATAAAATGCAAACTTAAACTGTTGTGGTTGACGGTCACTCGTCTAAGTTCCATCCTATCACTGCTGGTGTCCCCCAAGGTTCAGTCCTGGCACATTCTTCACATTAATGATCTGCTCTCTTCACTCCCATATTCATTTTTCCAGACAAGTTTCGAATCAGGAGTTGGATAATAGACGCAGATCTATGTACCTATCCCTTTCCCAAGATCTTCAATTAATCTTAGACTGGGGTGCCAAGAACGTTGTTCAGTTCAACGCCTCCAAAACCCAGTCTTGCTCCCTCTCACGCAAAAAAATCTGGCCACGCTTACCCCATCCATATGAATGGCCAAGCCCTACAAAACAACGAAACCTTCGATCTCGTTGGCGTCGCTTTCGAACATGATCTCAGCTGGCACAAACACATTACTTCAGTAGCCACATCGGCAGCTAAAAAGCTTGGTTTTCTCTTTCGAGCCAGAAAATACTTCTCCCCTTCCAACTTATGCACTCTCTATGTTTCCCAAATAAGACCTAACCTAGAGTACTGCTCCCACATCTGGGGAGCGGCATCACCTTCGACACTTCAGATCCTTGATTCTATCCAGAAGAGAGCCATTCGACTTATCAATAACCCAGCCCTCACGAGAAAACTTCCTTCTCTCGTTCATCGCCGCGCTGTAGGGGATTTATCCCTTTTCTACCGCTACTTCCACGGATTTTGCTCTGAAGAACTAGCCGGTATTATTCCCCCCTTGAATGTCCCTAACAGAACAATTCATGCATCCCTGTACTGTCCAGCTACAAAAGCCTAGAACAGACCACTTCTCTCGCTCATTCATACGGGTCTCCAGATTATGGAACAATCTGCCTGCGGATGTTTTTCCTTCCCGTCCCAACCTCCAATCCTTCAAATCCCGTGTCAATAGACTACATTTCCCTTCTCTTCAGACACCCACGGTACGTTAGTACTTAGGCTTGAAGTCTACGTGGGATGTCTTAGATAAAAAAAAATAAAAAAATAAAAATTGATTTCACCTTCTAGTATGATAATTGATTTGAATAAAAAATTTAAATAATGCGAGATTACAGAGACTTTGCCTTTTATTCTTCACTTTGTTAAGTATAATGAACATTTAGTAACCTTAGAAGACACTTATTTTTATAAATGTACTTACTGGATTCTAGTTTATACTAACTATTGTAAAAAAAAACTAATGCCTATTAATAATTTTATTTACTGTCCAATGTTGAAAAAGGTTTTTGGGTGCTTAAATATAATTTTAATTGGTCTTAATAATTTTATATATTATTAAATATAGTAGAAGTTTAAATTGTTTCCAAAATAAAATACTCGTATAATGAATTGGTAAGATAAAAAAAATCTTCAGATTGCAAATGCCTTTGCACCAATCTGCTTTTCATAAAAAAGTAATATACTCCATATGGAGTATATTACTTTTTTAATATTAAAGTTTTGCACCTGTCTTATTTTCGAAGATCACAGTTAACAAATTTTTTAGGTTGTATGAAAAGTATTTCTTTAAAGGTCAAGGACCTACATACAATATTTTACTTCATAATTTAAATTAAAGTGATTTTATTAGCTCGGTTTTGTCATAAATTTTCATTTCTGTCACTGAGACTTAGCTTTAATTTTATCATTTTTCACAATTTCTTGGTAAACTATTTCTAGTATAATTTTGAGAAAATGTAGAATTTTTGATAACATCATTACTTATTAATATGCAAAAATTGAGAATAAATTCTCTAACCACCTGAAAATTCCTTATACAATAAGGATTTCAACAAATGATGGTAAAACAGCTATTCTCCGGGCTATATGCCCCTCCGAGCGCTGAATTACATACCAAAATTTGCCGTATTTTCTTCTAACACAGTTAGATAAGAAAATACTGTTTCAAATGCAGGAAACTACCAGGAAGAAGGAAGCTTTTCCTTTAGTTAGAATGTCGTCACCTGCAGACCGGTTTCGAACTCTTTGGTTCTCATCAGTACAGGATAGACGAACATACCAACCTTCCGAAAAAGTAATCCCTTAAAGCTACAACTGTCGTACTGCATAAGAAGTGAGACACAGGCAGCGCCATCCATTAGCAGTTTCAAGCATCCAGAGTAGAGTTTACCGTAAGGTAAAATTATCAAACATATGAATGAAAGTCTACTTGTCAGGGGTACATATAAATATGCAAAAATTGAGAATAAATTCTCTAACCACCTGAAAATTCCTTATACAATAAGGATTTCAACAAATGATGGTAAAACAGCTATTCTCCGGGCTATATGCCCCTCCGAGCGCTGAATTACATACCAAAATTTGCCGTATTTTCTTCTAACACAGTTAGATAAGAAAATACTGTTTCAAATGCAGGAAACTACCAGGAAGAAGGAAGCTTTTTCTTTAGTTAGAATGTCGTCACCTGCAGACCGGTTTCGAACTCTTTGGTTCTCATCAGTACAGGATAGACGAACATACTAACCTTCCGAAAAAGTAATCCCTTAAAGCTACAACTGTCGTACTGCATAAGCAGTGAGACACAGGCAGCGCCATCCATTAGCAGTTTCAAGCATCCAGAGTAGAGTTTACCGTAAGGTAAAATTATCAAACGTATGAATGAAAGTCTACTTGTCAGGGGTACATATAAATATGCAAAAATTGAGAATAAATTCTCTAACCACCTGAAAATTCCTTATACAATAAGGATTTCAACAAATGATGGTAAAACAGCTATTCTCCGGGCTATATGCCCCTCCGAGCGCTGAATTACATACCAAAATTTGCCGTATTTTCTTCTAACACAGTTAGATAAGAAAATACTGTTTCAAATGCAGGAAACTACCAGGAAGAAGGAAGCTTTTTCTTTAGTTAGAATGTCGTCACCTGCAGACCGGTTTCGAACTCTTTGGTTCTCATCAGTACAGGATAGACGAACATACCAACCTTCCGAAAAAGTAATCCCTTAAAGCTACAACTGTCGTACTGCATAAGCAGTGAGACACAGGCAGCGCCATCCATTAGCAGTTTCAAGCATTCAGAGTAGAGTTTACCGTAAGGTAAAATTATCAAACGTATGAATGAAAGTCTACTTGTCAGGGGTACATATAAATATGCAAAAATTGAGAATAAATTCTCTAACCACCTGAAAATTCCTTATACAATAAGGATTTCAACAAATGATGGTAATGGTGGTTAGAGAATTTATTCTCAATTTTTGCATATTTATATGTACCCCTGACAAGTAGACTTTCATTCATACGTTTCATTACTTATTACCTATTTTTTATGTTAATATTTTTCTCCACAAATTTAGAGCAAGGTCTAACACCATGATTCACTAAATAGGTTTAAAATTTAATATTGGTTTAAATTAAGATGTCTGTCAAGTTTTTGTTCTATTATTGTTAAAACTATATTAATTATTCTAATATTTTAGTGATTAGCTTGGTTTCCAAATGATTTTTATCGAGGAACATTTTCCTACTGGACTATTTAATTTGGTCCTATTTTTATGAAAATACATACTCTTCTTTAGAGGTTTGCAAGAAGAATCAGAAATAAATTCATAGTACAGAATTTAGTCGTCGTAATCTTACACTTGCATGGGAGCTTAAAACTGTTAGTTGTCAAATTAGACTTGTCTAACGCTAGTGATGAATTCGGCCAAAACACCTTGTTGCAGTACAATCGTAATTTTACATTTTTGTCATATTTAATCCATAGTTGTCGACCCAAACCCACAATTGTTAAAATAAACTTTTTTTCATATATTAATAGATTTTCTTGATAGTTACTTACAGCTAATACTTTCTAACAAATTTAAAAAGTAGATATTTAAATATTTTTATTTTTTATTTAAAGGAAAAGTGCTTTTATAATATAAGCTAGTCTATTTTTAAGTCATTGTTTGTGTCAAACTTACCTTTCCCTGTCAACAATCCGAGCCATAAACAAAATCATTTTTGAAGTTGCACACCCTGTACAATTTATCAAAATTGTACGCAACTTCTTCCATAGTAATAGTACGAATCTACTACATTATATTGCACAAAATAAGTCCTCAATATTTTTTAAAACGAACATTTTCTATGGATTACTACTTTTTTAAGACGATTCAGATTCGTTAACTAAAAAATATTATTTTCTTTTTTTTCTTGATATCTTGCACAAATCTTTTTGTCCTTACCCACTTTAGTTCGAGCGCGCAATGCGATTTTTTAGTCTCGCGATTGTTGCGATTTGCTTTTGTCCAGAACTGGTTAATTCAAATACTTTCACTTGATAAGTCTTTAAAACTGTCTTGGCTAAATATAAATCGCATCATTCGCACGATAGAAAAATAGAAGTGTGGTCTTGAACTTAGGATGATAAGGCATTTTTAGAAGAAATTTAAAGAAATCTAGAAGTAAATGAAAAAAATTAGAAGAAAGAAGTTTTATATATTAGGAACTTTATCTCTTATTTTTGGACCAGAAATGTTAATTATCCTCTACCTATCCTATCCTCTATCTATTATAAATTTAAAGCGCGCGGAAATATTTTCGTAGTCGCTGGTGGTACGCAAAATATTAAAGATACTGTAAAACAAATGAAGTTTTCATGGCCCTCATATTTTTAAATTTGTATGATAATTTTAATCAATTTTAATAGCTTTATTATTTGGTAGATATTTCGTATTATGCCTGTGGATAGGTTTCAGTAGCAATGCAAAAATCAAAACTCAAATCTATACACACGTATGCTTCTTTATTTACGTAGAGATATAAATTAGATTTAAACTAAGAGTTTAAATAGGTTTGACATCAAAATATAATTTTCCTACAAATATACAAATATGCTACCATAAAGTATTCTAATTAGGTGCTAACCGCAATAAGTGAGGTATGTGATTGTTACTCCTGAAAATAAATTCATCTGTGGCCTATTTGTTACAAAAAAGTTTTTAGAAAAAGTAATATAAAATAATAAATAAATAACTGTCATTCACACATGTTTAAAATTAAATTGAATGTTATAGCTGTACATAGATGAATAATTTAAAACTAATGTTCTATATACATACATTTCAAGATTTAGGAGATAAAACAGCCAGTTATTTGATCTTAAAAGCATTTGATGGTTTTTACATTTAAAAAATTTTCAAAATTGTTTAATTGTTCTGACTTGAAAACGATGTTCTGTTGTTACAGTGACAGAATACAAATATTTCTAGATAATTTTTTCTCTTTTTTCAAATTTAAGCATCCTCGGCAAGTGACCCTAAGCCTAGAATTATATATAAAAAAACAATAATTTACTGTTAATTTAAAGTACTTTTTAAAACATTACCACGTTTTGAAATAATTATTTTAAAGACCGCCTGTGTAGAAATTGTTATAAGTTGTAATATCATCAAGTGCTTTCAAGCTTAAAGCAATAATTATATTACGATCATTTTTTTTGCGATCTTACGTCTTACATCCTGTTACTTTGTAGTCCGTAATTATTATTAAGAAAAAATCAGCGCCTGCTAAAATAGTGATTTTAGTGATTTAGCAGATGCAAATTTACACCGCTCAAACCCAAGCTAAATGCAGACTTGGACACAATCGGTGGCAACATTGTCGGCCGATTGTATCTTTTTCTACGGGCCCAGTATGGATACAGTCACTGTCGGCCGACTCGAGAGCGACAAAAAAGATACAGTCGGCCGACAGTATTGCCACCGATTGTATCCAAGTCAGTACAAGGCTTTAGGCAAGCAGTATATTATCGCTTAGAAAAATCCCTTGTGAACATTTTAATCTTGTTTAGCTTCGAGAAATGAAAAAATTGTGCAATTACCTATATCGATGTCGCACGCGGCATATAGTTTTTGCGGTTCGGACATACATATCCAGATTGTTACATGTCGCGCTCCTAAATCGTAAAAAAATAACATATTATGTAATGTAGTCCTACAATAAAGTTGTTGTAATCGACATACAAATAAGTTGACCGACTTAGCTTAAACAGTCAAAGTTAAGTGAAATATCTGTTCTTTCTTCTTGTCTGCACTCACTCGCATGCTTCTTTAAAGTAGTATTAAATCCATCGTGATTATTACTATCCTAAATTAACTGCTGTTTTGTTTTATCAATCTCATCCAACATGATTCTGATTTAAAAACAAGTGAAGCGCCTTGTAATTAAAAAGACTATATTATGCACCAAAGCTTTGTGGATGTGCTGCTCGAGAGAGACGCAATGGGACAGACAATGGGCAATATGCATATAATTCAAACGACTCTAAATTTTAATATTTTTATTCATTTTATAGATAAGTTAAATATTTATGGCGGTTGTTTTTAACCATTTATTTTGGATTTTGTAAAGAAATAAAAAAAAATTACACGTTTTCAAACGAAATTTGGAACTTGCAAATACTCTCAGATAGCACAAGAGGTCCACTGGAAGGTCAAAATTTGTCCATACTGTATCCACTACGTTCATAGACATTTTTGAACGGTCCACTGGATATCCATTTATTGTAGTGTTTATGAATGTACAATTTTTGGACATGTTTTGTACTTCGACATAGCGCCCTCACTCAGAAGTGAACAATTGAACCAGTTATGTAAGAAGGGCGGCGTATTCCATTTATCTTATCGTCATTTTTCGAAGTGAAATAAGTTCAAATACAAGGTTTCATATTTATATTAATATAATAAATACTGCTTATGTATAAAAAAGGTAAGTAATATCAATGACGTGGATGACGTGCTGGATTATGCCAGCTCGTTTTATGCAGACGTTGCCAAATCCCCATTAACAACCATCTCCATTATCTCCTACCTTATTATAAGAAATGGAAGATGGGGATAAATAAAACTAAGTGTGAGTGCGTTGTACTCACACGAAAATTTACGAAACGAAATCTATGTTCCACTCCAAATAAACAACGCCCGAATACTGCCATCTGAAAAGCTTACGTATGTGGGCGTGGTCCTTGACGAACGACTCCGCTTTGCTACGCATATCTGTTATATCCTACAAAAATCTTTCCTAGCAATGCAAAGGCTTTACTCCATTTTATCCCCTAAATTCTTATTATTCCAACAGAATAAATTGGTGATCTACAACCAGATTATCAAGCCTGTGATGACGTAGGCCGCGCCAGTTTGGTGCAGAATATCTGGAATGAATGGGTCGAAGTCTTCTAGTAATTTTCTTCAAAATAACATTTTTAAGTTTGTAATCACTTGCTTGAATAATTTATGCATATTGATTTTCACCGACTTAACAAATGCCCAACTTTACTATATACCGTAATTTGGAATTTAGAACCTAGACGCATATGAATGTAGATTGGCCGTCTTGATCTGTTTAAACCAAATCAGCCGACTTGCTTGTGTGTCTATGTATCGGTCTTTCGATGTATACATAACGACTCATGCATGATCATCAGAACATAATAATAATAATAATAATTTATTTGAACATATATCGTACCCTGATCGAATATATTAATAATTACTTGTCGGTAATAATTAGAAATAAAATTATACCTAAAATTTAATTAATCATTATGTTATCAATATATTTATAAGACTCATTAAGCGCCTTGTTCTCCCTTATAACTAGGTAAATACTTTAATTTCTAAAAATTATAAAATACACATAATACATGGAGATACCTACATGGAATTGTAATATTATACCAGCCAAAAAATTTTAATTTAAAGAAAACTGATTGAACTGTAGTTTTAAAAATGTCAGAAAGTTTATATACAGGGTGTTATGAAATTCACTGCAAAAATATTCATAAATAGCGCCTCACGATAAAAAAAATGGTCCCTCAAAAAAAAAAATTTTAGTCATTGCGCACCACTGGCAATAAATACATGGCCATATAAAAACTAGTGAGGAACGTCAGTCACAGAAAAAAAAAGGTTTGTTTTGACGTCAGTATTCGCTGTGGCGTTGCCAAGTCTCTCTCCCATATTCCTATGTAACAAGCTTGAAAAAATAATATTTTTGTTACCTTTAAAGCAGGCGCGGCCCGTGAGTTTTTTACACTACAAATAAACACCGCAAAAAACCTAAAATAGGTATTGTAGTTTCTACAGTACCTATGACACAGTAACATGAAACCTTAGATTACCAAAACTTACAAAGTATTTACTAGATTCTCTATATGAATAATTGCTAATTAGCTACCAGAACCAAATGGATTTTTAGTTATTGGTGCAATTATATCCAGTTTATCTCAAACAAAAATTATTTACGATAGAAACACTAGTTATTGCATAATAGAAATGTAGCCACCTGGATGTTTCGTTTTAACGAGGGTTTATAGAAATCCAATCTACATTCCCCCACAATGTGCCATTTTATATTCTCATCCTCAACATTTCTTGTGGATTAATGACTCTCTAACAGAACAGTACTACCACATACACAAATGAAAGTATTTTACAAATATCACAAAACACCAAAGCAAAACTAAACAGTATTTTTGGTAGCTCATTACTAAAGTTGTTGAACAATTTAAAATATTAATGTTGCCACATCGACATCGACAAGAAAAAAGGATATTCTTTCGCGAGATCCCGTTGACCAACCGTGAACGGCCGGGAACTAGAAGCCACGCGATATCTGCATGGTTATATTGTGACATACACGTGACACGCTGTTCAAGGTAGATCAACGGGATCTCGCGAAAATACACTCAAAGGAAAACACATCCTAGAGCGCATACACGCAGTTTTAAATCGATAGTCGGGTTGGATTCTTCAGCTGCGTTGTCAACTTGTTAAAGTCGTAATTACTAGGTTTTAATGTTTGATAGGCACAGTTTCAATTATTAATATTATTATTATTAGTAATTACCTAAATATCTTAAAATAAAATTAGGTAAGCTTATATTAAACGTATCGCAAATTGTGCATATTGTTTTAATAATAAATTGGTCAGATTTAAAGTAGTGAGCCAGAATTTGCGACAACTCGATACACGACGCGGCGGCGTTGACAACCACGCGCGCCCCAAAAGCGATATTATTGGTGGGCCGTCTATAAATTATGTCTCTTTTTAACTTCACTAAGCGCGTATGTTGGTTTCTCTCTTAGCTTTAATGCATTTTATGTAGTCCATATACACTTATGAGGTCAGTTTAAAATAGGGCGAGTCCGGAGTAAGCTTGGCTTGATTACCGTTGTATACATTCACATGGAACTTGCACTTTTTTGAAGGAAAATATTATTTATTTTTCGGTTTTAAAAAATAAAAAAAAAATAACTATTAGCTAGATCATTGAAAATTTCAGCTGAGTCATTGACCAAATGAACTTATGGACGGGCCGCGCCTGCTTTAAAGAAAGAAGTCCTACTAATTCTTTCAAAACACTCAATTTTAAAAGTTAAAATACTATAACTCGAGTAATTTAGATAGCGTTTCTATTTAATATTATGAATAAATAATTAAATTTGATAATAAAAATTATGCTACAGGTCAGCATAGGAAAAATTATATTTTTGTTACCTTTAAAGCAACATCTCTTTAAAATACACTTCCTCTGAAAATATTTTAGGTTTATAAATTCGCACTAACCATTAAATAATTATTCAATGGCACTAACACAGTACAGTTATTAATGCAAAAAAGAGCACTCGACTATTAATTAAAATTACCAAAAGTTAAACACCGAGATTCCACGCTTTTCTGTCTCTATCCGCACTATTAAAAACGAAAACATGTTTTTGATAATTTTAAAGTAAAATCTCTATAAAATACACTTCCTGTAGAAACATTTTACCAAAGAAAATAGAATAGGTCTATTCGATTTTAAGTTAAACGTATACAACCCTAACAAAACACTAGGTATTGCCATTATTGTAGAAAACGGTCCACTAACTAATTAAATCACAATGCTTAAAAGAATCCATGGTATTTTTTTACTATCAGCACTGAAAACCTAAAAAGTTATTTATTTAATAAACAAGACAACCTTTAAATCGGTTATTTGACTAATCCGGCAATGCCATTTCGAAGATTTGATGTCTTATAAAGCAATATGTTTATATTTTAAACTTACCATTTATTTTTAGTCTCTAGCAACCAAATACTTCATTTTTGTTCTTCCAAAGTAAGATTTTACACTAAAACAAATGTTTTTCTACTGAGTTTAATTAAGTCCTTAAGCTATACTGAACTGAGAGTTCTGTATATTTTGTCTTTTCCTATGTTAATAAAATGTATGTCATAAATAAAATATGTCCAGAATTTGTAATCATCTTGTCCTGAAAATACGAAAATAAAACTTGACAGCCCTAGTGCTCAAGAAGTGACCAGATTCTTATTGTTGGAGAAAATGGCCATGGCTATCTTACTACCTATATTTAAAGTCAAACTCAATAATGCTTTATTGTTTAGAGAATCTAGGTATATTCTAATTGACAAAGCTGTGTTAAACAAGAAGAAAGGTATATAAGAATATCAATAAAATATAACTAAAAAAGTACTTTACAAAACAGAAAATGATGTATATAGATGAAGTAACCACAGAAATATAACTTAACCATTTTTTATGACAGCCATCTACATACAGTTTGACCTACTAATATTAATTACAATAAAAAGTTCTCTTACAGGATTAAAGATTATTGACAAATGCTGTAGTGAAAGAATTTTGGCTACTAAATTAAAATATACATTTTTGGTAAAATGCATCTATGGAATTAAAAATACTTTGGATTATTTAAAACTGACAAAAATGAGATGTCAAGATAATATTGTAGTTTGGCAATGTCCCGGCTGGATCATTTGTTTTTCTTTATAATACCAGAGCCTATGACGTCAGGCTCTTTAGAAGCGTCGGATACGGGGGTGGTTTAGGGTATTTTTTAAAATAAAAAAATTGTGCGATTTAAGGGAAAAAGTATTGGGTATGTCTGTAGATTACCTCAGGCCCCGCATCACGCCACATAGGATTCTATTCTACGGGTCAAAGTCACATGACTATTCAAACAAAACAAACGATCCATCACATGCCCACTGTCATTAGTGTCAAAATCGCGTAGAATTCATGCAGTAAATTTCATAACATCCTATATATATATATATATATATATATATATATATATATATATATATATATATATATATATATATATATATATATATATATATATATATATATGTATATCTATATATATATATATATATATATATATATATATATATATATATATATATATATATAATTTAAAAGATCAAAAAATCATAGTATTACTTTATCGTTTCATTTTAAAATTATATGTACCTATGTACATATACATATGTGGGTACGACGCTATATATAAATTATATCTACGTACTTACCCTAATTTCACTTAAACGCTAGCTATTAAACAATTAACCTCTCTTTATGTAAGGAAAAACAAATCCTACCCTTTTTTTATTAAATTATAAAAATACATACATTTTTGGTCCTAACAATCTACTAATCTCACAACAAGAACGTAGCAGAATTTTTTTTCTTAAATTTAGTCGTGTATGCCCAGATGTATTCTACATTTTTACAGCGACGTATTTTAAGCCTACTATGTATATTTAGTTCTTCATATTCATAAAACCTTACTAATTGTGCCTATTTCAAAATATACTATTCATCCGCGTCTCTCAAATTAGATCTTTCCGGAATATTTAAACTGTTTCAATAAACCAGGTGATTTTATGTAAAATAGGAATCCGATTTCAGATCAGTAAAAATAATACGCAAAGTATTTCAATAGGGCAATATGCAACCTTATTTGAATACATATCCCAAATTATAGACGAATAGCATAACACATTTTTGACAGGAACAAGTCACCTTATCTATTAAAGAGGTACAATATAGATAAAAAAAAAAGTTTATATTTTTTATTAAAAGTAGGATTTAGCGGAAAGCAAAGTATAAACGAAGGAAAACGAAGTAAAAGTCAATAATTATATTTCATTCAAATGTGTGAAAGACTAGGCTTTGAAAAATAACTGGGAATAGATAGTGTCAATATATTTTAACAGATTACGACTTTACCAATAAAAAGATAATTTTTTCTTCTTTACTTATCGCGCATCATTTAAAACATAGAAGTCTTAGTTTTATATTTTAGCTACAAAAAAGTGGTAAAAGGTTTTAACAAAAGTTTTTTTTCTTTCAAATTATTTTGTTTCTTGATACTATCTTTTACCTGTTAAAAGATATCATATCACAGTATAGGACGTATTACTAATAAGGTTTTGAAAAAGCGAACATATTAAAAATGTGTAGGAAGCAATATTAGGAAATGCTTTTCGTTTAAAAATCCATAGAGTGTACCTACATTTTTTCACTTATATTC
The DNA here is from genome assembly GCA_963971165.1 of Philopedon plagiatum. Classification (NCBI taxonomy): domain Eukaryota; kingdom Metazoa; phylum Arthropoda; class Insecta; order Coleoptera; family Curculionidae; genus Philopedon; species Philopedon plagiatum. The sequence continues at coordinate 37,971,260 of OZ020189.1, read as the reverse complement.
TTGGACAATAATTGTCTTGAAAAAATTCTAACAACACTTAAAGGGTAAAAGCAGATGAAATAAGATCGGATATTGTGTAGGGTATAAATAAACTAGTAGTTAGTAGAGGTGGTTTTGTAGTAGAGTAAGGTAATGATAGCTTAGGTTTAATTGTATAGACTGCAGTCAACTATAAACTTAGGTTTAACTGTTAGGCGTCTTTAATTGGCCAACCCTGCCTTTTGGTAAAAACTCCTTTGGGCAAGCTGTATATAAGAATAAAGTATAATACGTATTTTATATTTCAGACTTTTCAATTTAAATCAAAATTTTTCTCTTGCGAGTAAGAGTAACTTACTCTTGGTATGTTTTAAAGAAATAATTCTGCTATGTTCTTTCCTGATTATATTTCCATAAATTATTTTAGTGAATAAATATTTGATAATAATTAATATTTATAAATCTAGTTTATATTTTTCAGTCTTATAGTCAAATTGTTTAAAAAGTACATTAACCAATAATATAAATAATTCAGTTGTAAGTAATTTTTGGTAGCTGCAAAATATTAGGTCTCTTTGTCAAGGATGAATAATCCCTCATATAACTTTTGACTTTCTTTCTGGTATTAATATTAAATTATACATCGACATCTACCATTAGAAAGAGCTATATCAACAGACCTGAATACACATAGATTTAAATTAAACTCATTAAAAACATACTACAAACATGGGTGCACCCAATAACTAATAGGCACTTCCTTTGGGGCCTCGATTTTGTCAAGATATTATGATATGACGTAAAATCGGGTAGAAATCCCTTAAACTTTTTAGTGAATATGGTTTAACTATCTCCCTCCCAAGATTTCCTGGTTACGATATTAAGAAAAATATGAGGTTTAGTGAAAGAACCCATAGCTATCGGCTAGGTCAGGATTGATTGCATGTGTTACTAAAATCTCATTGATTGATACTATTGCTGAGGACCCAGAAGTGTGGTTCAGGCAGTGACGAAACAAACGTAGTTGGTGAATAAAGTTTTAATAATATAATACACAAGATCAGTACCATCATGTGCTGAATTCGTAAAATTGGCATCTGTTGCAAAGGGTTGAATAATCTGAAAAAAAGAGACAGTTATTAGTCTACTGTAATTATTATCTTCCTCCATTTACTATTAAGGTAAAATTTGTAACATTTCTGTAAATAAATCAACGACTTATTTTTTCGAAAATATAAAAAATGTGTTGAATTTAAAGAATTTTTTACAAGTAGTGGTCCTCGCCTATCCTTCGACCTTCTGCTGATGCGTTCCATTCTTTGGTACTACCAGCCGGTCATGGTAGAAGAAAACAAAGGCACATCAAAGATATAGTAATGCGCAAGGCTGCGTGTCGGCACGTCAGTGTTGCCCCTATGAAAAATATGTTTTCGGTAGTTTACATCTTTAAAATTCGGCAGAAACCGTTAGAAATAAACTTATCTACAAAAGATTTCTCTCCGCTGGCACCAACGTCATTGTACTTTACAAGATTGATTTTGACTCTAGTACAAAAGGCTAATAATTCACGTAATACTATGATAAGGCGAATAATAGTGTTGTCCTCCTAAAGCAAGGAAATTGATCACCGCGCTACGATGCTATTATAACATAACACAGGACTATAATATTAACCTACTACACACACACACACAAGACCGGCTATCGGCAGAGCAGTCCACGATTAATTAAGCACTTTACAGTAATAATATTGGTATATATGAACTTACTATTTTTTCTGAAGAAAGAATGTCAAAAAGCACTAAAAGTACCGCGTTCGTAAAGAAAAAAAAACGAAGAACGTTCTGTTACTATTAATTAACGCTTCGTTTTATCTACGTATTCAGTAAATCTAAAATCTCACACTAGAAATCAATTAAAATGTTAGTATTGGCTTAATTAGCCACCAGATATATAATATTCAAAGCCTACCTCATGCCATATTATTTACAAATGTATTAATAAGTTCTTAAATCCATTATGCATGGGCGAATGTATTTAATCCTTATTTAAATAATTACCCGTCCTGGCTTTTGTGAATATCTTTTTATCTCTTGTCTAATATATATATATATATATATATATATATATATATATATATATATATATATATATATATATATATATATATATATATATATATATATATATATATATATATATATATATATATATATACAAAAATATGATAAGTATCCAGACAAGTTCCCACAGACAGAGCCGAAATATTTTCGATTAATGATAACGTGGCATTAAAACTGAAGATTTTTAACGCCGTTTTGCTTCTTCTTACTGTATACACAAATAAGATTCTCATCAAAGTCTTTTACCAGATAATGGGCTTATCCAGTAATTTTTTATTTCATAACATGAAAGTAAAGCTCGAAAAGCTTATATCCAAAAAATCATATTTTTTTTCTAATCAAATTCGCCTTCAAACTAGCGATCAAACATCGCTCATTATAAAAAGTGGAGATGATATAGTCCCACGATGGGCGAACCTAATTTAATAAATAAATGAAGCGTTGGTACCACTGCAAAAAATTTTCCGACAATTCCCTTAACAGTGGATTGGTTTTCAAGGTTATGTTATTACTAAAACTGCCGATAGGACACATGGCGGTTCTAGAAAAATGGTCCATTTCGTCTAGCCCGTGTTGTTCAAAAAACAATTAAATCCATCCAGTTCTAACTTTCATCCATTAAAAAATAATTATTTAGTATATTTTGTTTCAAAATTTATCACAAACAGAAGAAAAAACATAAAAATAAGAGTATTTTACTATATTTATTCCAGCACCATTTTTTTTTTCAATAATTAATTCCAAACGTTTGGGTATGGATCCGACCAGCGTTTGAGCATGATGCGGATTATAAATAGTTGTTCCATATTTCTTCTACTTGTTCCGCAAGCAATCACTATTTTCTGGATTTAAATCATTTTGTTTATTGAAATCATACCCCATGTAGAGGGCCTTTAAAAATATGAATCTGTCCCCGACCATAGCACACCAGGTATTAACTCACCAATTATGCTGACTGGCCTCAACTTTAATCCATCGAGGATTTTCCGGTGCCCAATAGTGCATATTGCGGCGATTCACCTTAGATTTAAAAATAGAAAACAGGCTATGAAACGCAGTACAAAATACTACATAAAGTAATCTTAGTAGAATAAAATATCATCAGAAAGAACTATCCTTCTTACAAATGTCATTGTTTTTTAGAATTTTATATCTTTAAGCTGCTGCAAAATGTAATTCGGTTTTAAAAATTTTTACTATAATTCCTGATGAAGGGTGAAATAAGGGTGAAAACTGTACCGATTTATGAAACATTCCCGAATGATTAGCCAGTTCTCTTTATCCAACGTGCGGACTTAATTAATTAAAGTAAAATTCCAACGGCCATCTTTTCATTTGTCTTTAAACTCTCTTCTTGGCACGAAGGTTTCCGGCATTGTGCCTTCGGTCTTCTAATTGGCTACTCGAATTAAGAGCGTGGCGTCCTCTTTAGCCTATTTGCTAACTACTATAACGGGAAAAGTTTTCGTTTCGTCTTTGTCTTCATTATCGTGTCATTTGGCATATTTGTCAATTTTGTTGTTTAGTAAGCCCTTCTTCCCCGTTAAAAATCAGCTGATTGCAGCTGGCTTCCTTAATTTGTCTCCAGTTGCTTAGATGCCATATGAGACTATAGTATAGCCAGGTTTGTTCATGTGATTAAATATTGTCATAGTTATGTTATCATGGATCATTTTATTAATTATTTTTAAAATCACACTTTATTTATACAAAGATTATTTTGACAATAACGATGAATAGACACTCTGTTATTCGGTGGACTTGGTGACGACATTGAAGGTCAGCTTGGTTTTGTTTAACTTTATTGAGTAAGTCAAGGTATGTTGACCTAGCAATGCACCGATCGTCGATAACTGCATAATGGAGTGATAGGTAGTCGTTCTGAAGATGTCGAGATAAGACATGTGCCCGTTGGTCGGGAGAAGAGCCGCCCTTATAGAGAAGATGTAAGGGAAGTGTATAAGTAAGTGCCTCATTTCATTTATTTAATGCCAAACTTTATTTTATTGCTATTATTGTTGATTAATTATTAAATGTTATATTTTTTATAACCTGTTTTAACTTCATTCCCTCCATACGATCCCAGAGACTATTACTTAGTCTCAGTCGCAACAACCCCCGTTGTGACAATATTGAATAACGAACCCAATATTCCATAATTGTGCAGCTTATGGGTATTTATTTTTATCTACATTCCTCCAGAATCAATAACATGCCGATCTCAATATTGTAATTTTGTTCCGTAGTTGTTATGATTTGAAACTGGAATTGACGCCTTTTGACAATTTGTCTTAACCAACTTTCAACGGAACCCGATATTTTTATGCCATTAGGCTTTACTTAGATGTACTTTTACCCTTTAAACAGCTCTTTTTATTCCATTATGTAACAATGCAACTAGTAGAGTAAATGCAACCATTGTCTACGTACGCAGATTACACATGTCTTCTGCCTTCTTATTTGCTTGCAGAATCTTTACTAAAATATTCCAAACTGTTTTTGAAATATCGCATTGTAACACTTTAAAATCCTGACTACATTTTTTTGTATATAGTTTTTAAGTCTTTGCGCCCACAAAAGGACATGTACAGAGATAGACCTACGAAAATGGGAAACCAAGCTTTGAAATCCAGTATGTAAAGGTCGGAAAAAACCTCACGTTACGAAATTTATTTCATTAGTAGTGAAGGAAAGGTTCCCAATATGATCCCAGCATTTTATTTGACCCGCTCCGACCCCCCCCCCCCTCAAGAAAACTTGTTAAAGCAACAAGTGCCAATTTAAGTCAATAGCCTAGAATACTGCAAAGTTGTCCATCTACATAAGTTGTTGCTGTGAAATAGGGAAATGTCTGTATCCTTTTACATTTTTACTTTTTATTTAGGTAGGATTATTATTAAGGATGCCCTCTTGAATGCCACAGCAGTGGCGGCGTTTATAAGCAACTACGTATAAGCATAGACTAAATAATACATAGACGAACACTGGCGGGTAACAAAAATCGACCAAAAAGCGGGCATCCATTGAGACATTTTGAGGGTTTACTGGTTTATGGCTGAGAAATTTGTTTGTCCACAATTATACATGCATGCGTTTATATGTACTATATAGACATATAATGGTGAACAAACAAATTCCTAAACCATAAACCAGTAAATTCACATAAATGTTTCAAAGGATGTCCGCTTTCGGTCCCATTTCGGTGTATTCGAGGATTTGTCTATATTCTCTATAGTCTCTGGTATAAGTGATAATAATACTTTATATAATATTATGTAATACGTACCCAGTTAGTATTAAAAATCCGGATTGGCTCGGCAAAACATTTGCAGCTTCCATAAGCGATGCCCGATGCGGCGAAAATATGTTCTTATATAAAGAAAACGACCATCGGCATCTACAGATGTTATATTTTCGTCGTTGAAATGGTTTCTGAACTTATTTAACGTATTGGCATTGTTACTCTAAATTTGTCGTAGTCTGGCAAAATCTGGATTTTTTCCTATTGCATTGTAAAATTTTTCTCTAACACAAATACCTGTCTGTTCATTTAAAGTCTGTAGCACTTTTTGCACGTCATCTACTATTCGAAAGGATTCACCAAAGGATAATGAAGTCGTTTGCGCACAGCCAGTTAATGTCTTTGCAACGCACTTCGGCCGGGCAATTTCAATTTAGGATTATATTTCTTCCAAAACTGACAAAATGGTTTTTCATTTAATATAAATAACGGCACATTAGACGACCACAGCATAATAAGAAAATCGAAAAGAAACTGTGTATAAAGGCGTTGGCCTCTTTTCCTAATGGATGTGTTACACTGTTTACGTGCCATATACATAAACATTTCTTCAAGGCCAATAAGCTTCGCTGACAAACCACATATTTTACTTACGATCCATTATATTTAAAATCAGGAAATTCCCATATAAACCCTCTAACACTGTGACCAAACAGTTGCATGTTACTGCATACTTTCGGCATATTACGAGCTACCAAATATACAGCGACGCGATAGAACAGTAAAATCAACAAGTGGCAAAGCTAAACTGAATTGCTGCTGCGGCCAAGTTCCCCGCGCTAATGCTACTGGAGCGGCACTCACAGTGGGCAGCCTTAATTATTATGTTTATATTTTCGGCTCAAGGTTTTAAATATTATACAGGGTGAGTTTTTTAAAGTGGCGAAATTTCGAAAACGATTTAAAATATTTTCGTGAAATTTTGATGAGTTAATAGGGAGATGGGGGACATATTTAACCATAGTTTGACATTTTCCCCTCTCTATATTATGAGAATTATTTATTAGGATATAAAGTAAAAAAAAAACATTTAATTTTAAATTATTTACCGTCTGTCATGCTTAAGAAGTTGTTCGAAATGTCCCCCATTAACCTCCAAACACTTTCTCACTAGTTTTCTAAATGAATTTCGTACCCGCTGTAATTTTTCAGGTGTCACTAAAAAGCTGACAAAACGGATTCGGTCTTTCATATCATCTTAAGTAGGTGCAGTCGCCATTATTTTGTCCTTTATAAAACCCCTCAAGAAAAAGTCAAGCGGGTCAAAAACTGGGATCTAGCAGTAAACTGAGAAGTAATAATTAAAACGTCAAAATTCTCAACTGACTTAAGTAAAAATATCGCATTTCCAAAGAAACCGCCCCAATCAAACCCAAACAAATAATAACTCCGAAATATGTAAACTTGATTTATTGGTAAAATTTATTTATTTTTGAAATTCAATCAAAATGTAGTTAACCGTAATTCCGTAACCGAAAAAGTAAATCATAAGAAAATTTGTAAACATACATACGTAGTTTTTTATATTTGAATTTTATAAACAAAAGTACATCCCATTTAAAATTTCAAAGTTACTCCCCTCAAAATAGGGAGAGCGGTCAAAATATGTTTAAATATGCCCCCCCCCCCCCATTCGCCAAAATTTTATGAAAATATTTTACACGTTGTTCGAGATATCGCCTTGTAACACTTTAAAAACATCACTCTGTAGAAAAAAATTTAAGCCACATGTGTACCAGTTTTAGGTTTAGTTATATTTCAAAATATCAAATGAACCTAAAACCCTAAAACGGAAATCATTTTGGAACTTTCTCATCTCATAATATTACAGGGGCCAAAATAGTTTAAATTAGTTTGTAAAACGTTAACTGCTTCCCCATTTTTTTTTTTAATTACAAAACCATGGATCACAACGTTTTAGGCAGCCTATATTCTATTTATACACGTCATAAGAGCAGTGAAAATAAAGTTACATGAAACGGCTTTTACAAAAGTTTAGAGAAGTTTTAAAAGTAAAAGTTTCATCGACAAAATTCCAATAAAAACAATTTAAACTTTGTATTTGAATCTATTGTTAAGCTTTTTGATTTATTAAAACAACTTAACCTACTTAAATGTAATTTCGACCACTTTATACAAATATCTTTTATATAAATTTTTTACATTCGTTGCAAGAAAAGACCCATGTATAGATAGAAAATAGTTATTTGTGTAAAATTTCCTCTCGCCAATAAAGTTTAGTCGTTCAAAGAAAAAAAGGCTCCCCCCCGCATTATATGAAAGCAATGACTATCGTAACAGCAAAACTTACCGTTACTAATGTACAGGGTGTCCAGTTTTCGACCCTTGCAGAGTATCTCGCTTATCTTTAAAGATAGAGAGCTGCGGTTTTCGCAATACTGTGCTACTTTTTCATGAAACGTTTGATGCTACAATAGTTATTTATACTATAAGGGATGTAAGTAACATTTACCAGTCGAGGACGAATTTTGCGCCCGAGCGATAGCGAGGCAAAAAAGTCCGAGACTGGTTAATGTACTTACATCCCATATAGTATATAACATTTTTCCCCCTCCCTGAATTGTATGTTTACCAGAAAATGCTGGATATATTTTTGGATTTTTATTATCATTACATTCGATAGCATTCTCATTAAATTATGAAGGCAGTCGTGATCCGTTGCCAGAGCAATATAAGCAGTTTTTATTTTATCAACAACGTCAAGTTGACAATTCATAGCGAAAAGCTTGAAGAAGTCGAATTATTTGATTCTGTGTCGACAAAATGGATGTTTCAGACATAGAAGAATCAGCAAATATTGCTTGTTTATCTCCACTACTGGAAAAGTCGAAAAAAAGGTATGAAGCAGCATATAAATCCTTTAAGAATTGGTGCCAAAGCAAGACGGCTACTGCAGTCTCAGAAGCCTTGTTTTTGGCGTATTTCCACGAGAAAAGTGTGTGAAGTCCCCATCAAGCTTATGGTGTGAGTATTCGATGTTGAAGTCCACCCTTTTTATAGAGGAAAATATAGATATTTCTAAGTATCCAAAACTTCGAGCATTTTTGAAAAGAAAAATTTATGGTTACAGACCCAAAAAATCGAATGTGTTTAACAGGGAAGATGTGAATAAGTTCATGCTTGAAGCCCCCGATGATATGTACTTATTGATGAAGGTCGTAATGGCAATGGGAGTTGCTGGGGCGTGCCGTTCTAATGAACTCTGTGAAATGAAAATGGACAATGTTAAAATAAGTCAAGAAGTCATAATTGTGACCATTCCTGACTCCAAAAATGGAATGTCACGTACATTTACAGTGACAAAAAGTGACGACACTCAGGTTTGTCATTTCAAAATAATTCAAAAGTACATTGATATAAGATCCCACATGACGACTATTAATCCGCGCTTCTTTATGCGATATCAAAATGGAAAGTGCTTAAACCAGCCTGTTGGGAAAAATACGTTTTCGTCAATTCCAAGTAAAATTGCGAAATTTCTAAAGTTTGAGAACTTCAAAATGTATACTGGACACTCTTTTAGAAGAACGTCGGCAACTTTATTAGCAAATACTGGAGTTGATGTATTAGCTATCAAGCGACATGGTGGATGGAAATCCGCTACTATTGCGGAAAGTTACGTAGCTGAGAGCCTCAACAATAAAAAGGAAGTAGCGAATAAAATTTTATACAATAAGACCCAGCCAGAAGTCTCTTGCAGTGCTTCAACAGTGACAGAAACATTGGTTAGAAATGAAGGATCTGTGGAGTCAGAAAATGTAATACACATCAAGAAGAAACGAGAAAACGTGTTTCCAAATTTTGTTAATAATGTGAATAATTGTAATAATTGTACCATTAATATTCATTTCAATTAATATCACCGGATTTTTGTAATATGTTGATGAAATCAAAAATTAAAGTTATTCTTATAATAATTTCAGATTATTATTTCCCTAGGGATGTAAGTTGACTTACATCCTATCGTTAAGGGCAACCAATACCTTGTTGAGTAACTTTCACTTCCGTCTGTCAAAGCAGTGTCAAAATAGGTTGCTTACAATACAGGGAGGGGGAAAACAGAATTTTCATAGCCCCTTCGTTTCGGAGATACCGGGCGATTTTGAAAATGTGTCATTTTCAAGCACTCCTCGTATCTCAGTTGCCTTTTAACTTATCTGTGAGACAAAAACTGATTATTATATAGAGTTTTGCGTAGAATCCAGTGGAGTAGTCAGTTTTTTTCTAGAAGAAACGAATTTGAAGATAAAAACCAAAGTTGCATTTTTTTAAATGGGGCACCCTGCATGTTTTGTTTTCATTCGATTGCTTTTTTCATAAGCTTTCAAAAATATATAATTGTTGGTATATATCTTTTGGAATAACTTGGAATTTTACAATTAAAAAAAAGGGTGTAATATTTCATAGTAGGCCGTGATATAATGCTTTGAGACAAATGAATATAATAGTATCCTTTCATGGCTGCTAGTCAGAGCGCTTGTCAAATTTTGTAAGAGATCATTTAAAAAAAATGATTGTTCTCAAAACTCCTACTTGTTTTTTATTACTGTGATTTTCATTAAAAAAATGGCTAAAATGAGAGTTTATCAGAACTTTTAAAAGTATGATATGTTAGCTTAGTATATTGAATCGAGTGAAAAATCGCATGATGCCGCCGAACTCTATTTGAACAGGTATCTTTGGCTTTTTTTTCTATATTCATTCTAGATATTCAGACAGAAGGCAACCTTTTCCGGATATATTTTCTAGAATTAAAAAAAAATAATAAATATTTAGGCCACAATGTAAAGTCAAAATCCTTCAGCATTTACATCCTGGGAATGCTGAACGTCGCCTCATTTTTTGCAATTGGTTTTTGCAGCAAACTTAAGCCTATGTGAATTTTGTATTAAAAGATTTGTGATATGGTCCGATGAGGCGTATATCACAATTTCTGGTATTTTCAGTTGACACAATGTCAGACATTAGCATCAAGAAAACCATTATCTTTACTTTGAGCGGGAGCAGCAGGAAAGATTCAGTTTCAGCGTTGCTCGTTTAATTTTGGGAAGGCAACTGACTTATAAAATTTATGAGAAAATCCTTTCAGCAAATCGTTACCTGGGTATAATGCAAGATGTTGTACCTGAATTGCTAGATAATGTTTCCTTGGCTTACTTAAACAATTATATTTCCAACAGGACTGCCCATAATGCCGGAATAGTTCGCCCTTTCTTAGAAAATAATTTTCCTGAAACCTGAATAGAGACCAACGGACCTGTAAGATCTTCCTGTCCTTGACTTCTTTGTGTGGGTTACTTACAAAATAAAGTTTACAAATCTCGACATCGCACTATACCTACCTATAGAAGAACTTCACTCGAATTTAAAAATTTGCAGGGACGGTCGATCATACTTTTAAATGCCATACTTTTGTGATTTATAAAATATAAACAAAGATTTTTTTACATTTACATTTTAGATTTACTAAAAAACATCTGTTTCCGGTTTTATCTAAAATTGTTTGGAAAAATGAATTTTTTTATTTAAATAGTTTTTGATATAGTTATGTTACTGGGATTTAAAATTTTAAAAATAAACCTGAATGTTAGTTAAATGTCTCTCTTCATTTGTTCCAAATCTATATTACGGCCTACTATGTATCATAGTAGTTTTTTTTTAATTGAAAAATTCGGAAGCTATTCCAAAAGATATATACCAACAATTATACATTTTTGAAAAGCTTACGAAAAAGTAATCGAATAAACAAAATATATAGGGTGTCCCACTTAAAAAATGCAACTTTAGTTTTTATCATCAAATTCGTTTCTTCTAGAAAAAAATTGACTACGCTACTGGATTCGGCTCAAAAACTATATAATAAACAGTTTTTACCTTATCGATAAGTCAAAAAGCAACTGAGATACGAGGGGTGCTTAACAATGACACATTTTCAACATCGCCCTGTATCTCCGAAACGAAGGGGGCTATGAAAATTCTGTTTATAACATCATACGTCTCACGAAAACGTAGCACAGTACAGCGAAAACCGCAGCTCTCTATCTTTAAAGATAACTGAGGTGCCCTGCAAAAGGGTCGAAATATGGACACCCTGTACATTAAATAAGGTATGTTACAAAATTAATAAAAAATGTTAAAAAACGATTTACCGCTGTGAAAGTTTGAAAGAAGCTTAAGTGATATCTTTAAATAATTAACTAATAATTTTAATTTTCACTAAAAAAATAAGGGCGAGTTAAGTTAGTAAAGAACGTTAACAAGGTAAAAAACAGTCAATAAGGAAGTACAATTGACAATACCGCTTGGAGTTGATGTGGAAGTCATCGTCATTAGGAGACGAACGTAAATCTATAATATACATATTCTTATGGATGCTTCCCATTTCAGAGGTCGCTAACTGCCTGACGGTGTTGTCGCAGCTTTTACTGAGTCATTATTTCCATGAAAAAATACTGACTATTGTTTTTCATAGATTTATATAAAGAGACTCTAAAACAAGTTGTTGTCCTTTCGGTTTCAAAATAAGCATAAGAGAAACCATAATTGAATTTACTTATACCGAAAGTTAGTTTAATTAAAATTTAATATTTTGTAGGATGTATACCTACAGTCTACAGGACGATTCATATGGAGATATGAAATATGGACAGTGGCGGCTTTTGAGGGTAGGCCGGGCCTACTCAATAATTTTCCAAGCTTTTAAATTTCTTTTTGCTTAATTTACTTTTTCTTCGTGTAGGAGAAACAGAGAAAATAGTTTATTGAAGGAGAAACATTCAGTATATAGTCTGTGATATTGTTCTAATCGTTTACTTGTGTTTTATTGACTTTTTGACTGTTCGTTTCATCTTGACCTATGTAACATATGTCCGCCCAAGATATCTGGAACCGGCAGAAGAATTTAAAGAATGCAAGGAGAGACTTAAACAACGTTGCCACTTTGTGTGTAAACCAGTTTTAAAAACTGTTTAATTTTTCGTTAATAAGATTTAAACTTTTCTTACCGCATCATAAAATAAGTTCTATAATACCTGTCGTTAAGAATTAGATAAATCTTCTGTTTTCAACAATTAATTTCCGGGGTGTTATTTCCCCACAAAATATTTAGCGAGAAATTACCAACATTGCACTATTTCCGTGTCTTCTTCGCCTCGTCGACTGAACGGTGACTTGGCCCGCGTCGGTAACACGCTTATTGAATAGAAAAATAATAGATAGAACTTATTTGGCTGATTGCGAAGTCGGTCTCCGTCTTTGTAAATGATTTATTGCCTCTCCGGGTCGGGATGTCTGTGAGTTGCCTCATAGCCGTCTCATCATCGGTCGAGAGTCGTGGTGTTTAAAAATGCAAAATTTGAAGGGAAAAGTTTTGCACAGTCAGGCGCGTGAGATAATTGCAAACGTAATTAGGGTTTGCGATGAAGAGGCAGGGAATAATATGATAAAAATTCCATTAAAAAATAAAACAGATATGGCTATGTTGTACACAGGAGTAGGAAGATCATCTATAACAAGAATTAGAAAAGAAGATGCTCTTAGACAACAACATAATCCCGCAAACTTATTATCTTCTCCAAGAAAAAAACGGGAACGAACAAAAACGACGCCGATTCTGAGTAAAATGGACTAAGCAAGACTTCATAATCATTATAGGTAATATAAACAGAACACATTTTTTCCACCAATTTTTCTTTTATTTTTTTAGTTACATTTTAAATCCTTCAAAGAAGGTATTGTGTAACAATTTATTTGAATAATTGCCACAGATTTATAAATATTTAAGTTTTTAAACAGGTTAGTTTGAATTTGTATGATTAAATTAATAGAACGCCGAAGCTGAACCCTCAAAAACGTTTTTTTGCCATCTATTATATTATGGAAACAAAGCATTGGCGAACGCTTACTAATCAGGTTTTTTAACCTATTTTATAAAAGAATTATTCCCTACATTCTTTAACGGAGTTTCCTACAAGTCTTTTATATATTAAACGAACCTGATTGTCAATACATTTTAATTATTTTTTATAAGGACGGATAAGTTGACACTACGCCACTGAGTAGTGCTATTTTAACATAGTTTTTATGCATTTTTATGACTTCCTTTCCCTTTCGTCCCAGTTACAGGGAACTTGGGCGGACTTGTTGTTTATTAAATCAAAATAGTAAAAATTGAAGGTTTGGATTTTCTTTTGTGTTTTTTCGTTCGACGAACATTTTTTCCATCTACAACCTTTTGATTCTTTTGAAAATTGAGTTTTTTAGTAACAAAGTTGTAGAACGCATATTACTAGTTAGTTATTATAGACCGCCTTTCAGGCTCGGTCTATATACCGAGCCCTTGGTCAGAAAATGTGTGTGCGTATGTGCGTGCGTGCGTGCGTGCGTATGTTGTCCGTTTCGACATTTTCACTTTTTCAATTTTTTTTCTCGAAAATGGTTAGAGTGGCGGCAACCAAATTTTCTGGGTTAATAGAGGGATAGTGCGGCTAGCTTCGGTAAAAAATTCAGTTATACAGGGTGTTCCGTTTCGGAGCTATTAAACGTCAAAGTCGAAATTTCAGCGATTTTCGTTGCAATCGATTACAGGTCGCAAAAGTGAATTAAATCGATTTAAATTTTCAGAGGTTGTAGAAGACCGGGGTGTTCCGAACCCTATTGAAACTGGCGGTATTCGGAAAATGGGAAGTAATTTTTTTGAATTTTTTTATGTCGAAAAATGCCCTTTGTAGACCCCAATTTGGCACCGAATAAGTCGAAACCGGAACATCGGACAGAAAAACGTATTTGAACTTAAAACTAAAGAATCTCAAATACTTTCTTTTTGCAATACATTTACCTATACCTAAAGCGACTGGAAATTGGAGAAATTTGGGAAAAAGTGGAAATTACGAATTTTCATGCAAATTTTTGACGGTTTTGAATTTTTTGGGGGGTCAAAATGGATCCAAATCGAAATTCCATGTGCCCTATCGGAAAGAGCTCGCCGAAATACGTTAGAAACGTATTTTTTAGTTCTTTTATTTCTAATAGGAAAGGAGAAATCGATAATTAAATTTCGATTTTTTACGATTTTTTTTCATGACATCTCTACATTTGAATCACTCTGTATCTTTTCCTATCTAATTTCTTCTAACTTTTTCAACGCTATCCGTTGGGGATATAATCAGGCTTTAAAACGAATCCCGAATGGGTGATCCAGGGCCTGATTTAGGGGGTAAAAACTAATTTTTTCTGTTTTTTTCCATCAAAATTCATATTTAAAAGGCATTATTATATATTATTTCTCTTATTTAACGATTCTTTTTTGGTTTATTTTCTTCCCTGATCATCTAAGAACACTCCTAACTAATTAAAACTCCATATTTTTTCGTTAAAGTTATAAATAAATACCTTTTTTTGCATCGCTGCAGGAAAAATTTTAAAAAGTGCATATATAAAAGCCGTGCCTTGACAAAACAATTGAACGGACCCTCTTTACATCGAAATTAAAATATGACCTGTCAAAATGTCATGAAAATAACAGTTTTTGTAGCGATATTGGAAGCTTCCTGGACCGATTTCGGCTTGAAATATACATGGCAAAGGTAAAATGGACTTTATATTTTTAATAGCGGTACATTTCATTGGACGATTTGAGCATTAAATACTAATTTCATTAATTTTGCTGAGGTCCTGCAAAGGCATTTAAAAATCAATTTCTATACGGGGAAATTTATTCATTTAATTATAATGTATGAAATGTCACAATTTGGCTAAAATGTCAGCATTTTGATGCGAGATTGGAAGGAGTCCGGACCAACTTCGGCCTCGAATTTACCGGGCAATGCATTTAGGGACCTTATACTTTCGGTAGAAAGACATTTCATTTCATATTATACCGATTAAATACCATTTTAATCGATTTTCCTATGACGCTACAAAGCATCATTGAAGATTCTAATATGAAGCTCAGTGGCATCGAAAAAATCCCAAAATATGCATTTTATTTTCTAACCATGAGCGTGTATACTTTTGGGGCAATATATTAATTATTATTGAACAATTTTAATTTAATTTTAGGGAAATGACTTGATTCGGATCGTTTTAAAGTAACCAGAACGATTCGAAAATACATTTTATACCTTCCGGCATGTGCATGATTGTATATATGTCTACAGGGTGTCCGAAAAGTCTTTGTATGCGCAAATATCTTTGTCATTAGAGCGAAGAAAAACTTAAATGAGTCTTATTTCAAGGAAATCGTAAATTTTTCATTCCTTTGTGTGGTTGTTTATATGTTGGTACACAACAGAATGTCCAAAAAGTCTTTGTATGGGGAAATATCTTTGCCAAATTTAATTTTAGGGAAATGAATTGACTCCCTTTTAAAGTAACCTGAACGATTCGAAAGTACATTTTATACCTTTCGGCATGTGGGTGATTCTGTATATGCCTACAGGGTGTCCGAAAAGTCTTTATATGCGCAAATAACTTTGTCATAAGTACGAAGATAAAATTAATAGGGTCGGTTTTCAAGAAAATCGAAAATATTTAAATTACCATGTGTCGTGTTGTGTTGTGTTTTTATGTATGTATACAGGGTGTCCGAAAAGTCTTTGAATGGGCAAATACCTTTGCCTTTCGTACAAATAGTAACTCGATGGTCGGATTTAAAGCAAATCGTAGGTATATATTTGCATTTCTATGTGTACGGATTTATATGTTTGTATACAGGGTGTTGGAAAAGTCTTAGTTTGGAATGGGCAAATACTCCTATTAGTACTTAGCATTATTAGGTCGAATTTCAAGTAAATCGAATATATTTGTATTAATATGTGTTTATGCTTGTACGTGTGTATACAGGGTGTCCGAAAAGTCTTATTATTTGCAACTCCTTTTATTAGGACCAAAATAAACTTAATTAAGGCGGATTTCAAGAAAATTGTCTATATTTGTATTACTATGTGTTTATGCTTGTGCGTGTGTATACAGGGTGTTCGAAAAGTCTTATTATTTGCAACTCCTTTTATTAGGACCAAAATAAACTTAATTAAGGCGGATTTCAAGAAAATCGTCTATATTTGTATTACTATGTGTTTATGATTGTACGTGTGTATACAGGGTGCAACTCCTTTTATTAGGACCTAAATAAACTTAATTAAGGCGGATTTCAAGAAAATCGTCTATATTTGTATTACTATGTGTTTATGATTGTACGTGTGTATACAGGGTGCAACTCCTTTTATTAGGACCTAAATAAACTTAATTAAGGCGGATTTCAAGAAAATCGTCTATATTTGTATTACTATGTGTTTATGCTTGTACGTGTGTATACAGGGTGTCCGAAAAGTCTTAGTATTTGCAACTCATTTTAATACGACCAAAATAAACGTAATTAAGGCGAATTTCCAGAAAATCGTCTATATTCCTATTTAAACGTGTGAGTGTTAGATTGAATGTATACAGGGTGTCCAAAAATTCTTGGAATGGGCAAATACTCCTATTAGTACTTAGCATTATTAGGTCGAATTTCAAGTAAATCGAATATATTTGTATTAATATGTGTTTATGCTTGTACGTGTGTATACAGGGTGTCCGAAAAGTCTTATTATTTGCAACTCCTTCTATTAGGACCAAAATAAACTTAATTAAGGCGGATTTCAAGAAAATTGTCTATATTTGTATTACTATGTGTTTATGCTTGTGCGTGTGTATACAGGGTGTCCGAAAAGTCTTATTATTTGCAACTCCTTTTATTAGGACCAAAATAAACTTAATTAAGGCGGATTTCAAGAAAATCGTCTATATTTGTATTACTATGTGTTTATGATTGTACGTGTGTATACAGGGTGCAACTCCTTTTATTAGGACCTAAATAAACTTAATTAAGGCGGATTTCAAGAAAATCGTCTATATTTGTATTACTATGTGTTTATGCTTGTACGTGTGTATACAGGGTGTCCGAAAAGTCTTAGTATTTGCAACTCATTTTAATACGACCAAAATAAACGTAATTAAGGCGGATTTCAAGAAAATCGTCTATATTCCTATTTAAACGTGTGAGTGTTAGATTGAATGTATACAGGGTGTCCAAAAATTCTTGGAATGGGCAAATACTCCTATTAGTACTTAGATAAACTTTATTAGGTCGAATTTCAAGCAAATCAAATATATTTGTATTAATATGTGTTGATGTTTGTATGTATGTATACAGGGTGTCCGAAAAGTATTTTTGTTGGCAAAAATAGTTTCTACGTGTAGGTGTTTGTATGTATGTAGCGATGGGGTCACGAAGGGCGGTCTATTCTCCATCATCAGTCCGAAGGAGTGTGATATCTTCCTTAATACATGGCATAGAAACACGAAATTTTCAGGGCATGACAATGATGATATTACCGACCTTATAGAGCCCCCTCGGGGGGCGATTAGGCGGTCTACCCGTACTAGTTATAGACCGCCTTTCAGGCTCGGTCTATATACCGAGCCCTTGGTCATAAAATGTGTGTGCGTATGTGCGTGCGTGCGTGCGTGCGTATGTTGTCCGTTTCGACATTTTCACTTTTTCAATTTTTTTTCTCGAAAATGGTTAGAGTGGCGGCAACCAAATTTTCTGGGTTAATAGAGGGATAGTGCGGCTAGCTTCGGTAAAAAATTCAGTTATACAGGGTGTTCCGTTTCGGAGCTATTAAACGTCAAAGTCGAAATTTCAGCGATTTTCGTTGCAATCGATTACAGGTCGCAAAAGTGAATTAAATCAATTTAAATTTTTGGAGGTTGTGGAGGACCGGGAGCTTCAGAACTCTATTGAAACTGGCGGTATTCGGAAAATGGGAAGCAATTTTTTTGAATTTTTTTATGTCGAAAAATGCTGTTTGTAGACCCCACTTTGGCACTGAATAAGTCGAAACTGGAACATCGGACAGAAAAATGTATTTGAACTTAAAACTAAAGAATCTCAAACACTTTCTTTTTGCAATACATTTACCTATACCTAAAACGACTGCAAATTGGAAAAATTTGAGAAAAAGTGGAAATTACGATTTTTCGTGCAATTTTATGACAGTTTTTAATTTTTTTGGGGGTCAAAATGGATTCAAATCGAAATCCCATGTGCCTTATCGGAAAGAGGTCGCCGAAATACGTGATTTGCATATTTTTTGGTTCCTTCATTCCTAATAGGAAAGGAGCAAGCGATAATTAAATTTAGATTATTTACGATTTTTTTTCATGACATCTCTACATTTGAATCACTCTGTATCTTTTCCTATCTAATTTCTTTCAACTTTTTCAACGCTATTCCTTGGGGATATAATCAGGCTTTAAAATGAATCCCGAATGGGTGATTCAGGACCGAATTTAGGGGGTAAAAACTCAATTTTTCTGTTTTTTTCAACCAAAATTCATCTTTAAAAGGCATTATTATATATTATTTCTCTTATTTAACGATTCTTTTTTGGTTTATTTTCTTCCCTAATCATCTAAGAACACTCCTAAATAATTAAAATTCCATATTTTTTCGTTAAAGTTATAAATAAATACCTTTTTTTGCATCGGTGCAGGAAAAATTTTAAAAAGTGCATATATAAAAGCCGTGCCTTGACAAAACAATTGAACGGACCCTCTTTACATCGAAATTAAAATATGACCTGTCAAAATGTCATGAAAATAACAGTTTTTGTAGCGATATTGGAAGCTTCCTGGACCGATCTCGGCTTGAAATATACATGGCAAAGGTAAAATGGACTTTATATTTTTAGTTAAAATACGTTTCATTGGACGATTTAAGCATTAAATACGAATTTTTTAAATTTTTCTCAGACCATGCAAATGCATGTCAAAATCAATTTCTATACGGGGAAATTTATTCATTTAATTATAATGTATGAAATGTCACAATTTGGCTAAAATGTCAGCATTTTGATGCGAGATTGGAAGGAGTCCGGACCAACTTCGGCCTCGAATTTACCGGGCAATGCATTTAGGGACCTTATACTTTCGGTAGAAAGACATTTCATTTCATATTATACCGATTAAATACCATTTTAATCGATTTTCCTATGACGCTACAAAGCATCATTGAAGATTCTAATATGAAGCTCAGTGGCATCGAAAAAATCCCAAAATATGCATTTTATTTTCTATCCATGAGCGTGTATACTTTTGGGGCAATATATTAATTATTATTGAATAATTTTAATTTAATTTTAGGGAAATGACTTGATTCGGATCGTTTTAAAGTAACCAGAACGATTCTAAAATACATTTTATACCTTCCGGCATGTGCATGATTGTATATATGTCTACAGGGTGTCCGAAAAGTCTTTGTATGCGCAAATATCTTTGTCATTAGAGCGAAGAAAAACTTAAATGAGTCTTATTTCAAGGAAATCGTAAATTTTTCATTCCTTTGTGTGGTTGTTTATATGTTGGTACACAACAGAATGTCCAAAAAGTCTTTGTATGGGGAAATATCTTTGCCAAATTTAATTTTAGGGAAATGAATTGACTCCCTTTTAAAGTAACCTGAACGATTCGAAAGTACATTTTATACCTTTCGGCATGTGGGTGATTCTGTATATGCCTACAGGGTGTCCGAAAAGTCTTTATATGCGCAAATAACTTTGTCATAAGTACGAAGATAAAATTAATTGGGTCGGTTTTCAAGAAAATCGAAAATATTTAAATTACCATGTGTCGTGTTGTGTTGTGTTTTTATGTATGTATACAGGGTGTCCGAAAAGTCTTTGAATGGGCAAATACCTTTGCCTTTCATACAAATAGTAACTCGATGGTCGGATTTAAAGCAAATCGTAGGTATATATTTGCATTTCTATGTGTACGGATTTATATGTTTGTATACAGGGTGTTGGAAAAGTCTTAGTTTGGAATGGGCAAATACTCCTATTAGTACTTAGCATTATTAGGTCGAATTTCAAGTAAATCGAATATATTTGTATTAATATGTGTTTATGCTTGTACGTGTGTATACAGGGTGTCCGAAAAGTCTTATTATTTGCAACTCCTTTTATTAGGACCAAAATAAACTTAATTAAGGCGGATTTCAAGAAAATTGTCTATATTTGTATTACTATGTGTTTATGCTTGTGCGTGTGTATACAGGGTGTCCGAAAAGTCTTATTATTTGCAACTCCTTTTATTAGGACCAAAATAAACTTAATTAAGGCGGATTTCAAGAAAATCGTCTATATTTGTATTACTGTGTTTATGATTTTACGTGTGTATACAGGGTGCAACTCCTTTTATTAGGACCTAAATAAACTTAATTAAGGCGGATTTCAAGAAAATCGTCTATATTTGTATTACTATGTGTTTATGCTTGTACGTGTGTATACAGGGTGTCCGAAAAGTCTTAGTATTTGCAACTCATTTTAATACGACCAAAATAAACGTAATTAAGGCGGATTTCAAGAAAATCGCCTATATTCCTATTTAAACGTGTGAGTGTTAGATTGAATGTATACAGGGTGTCCAAAAATTCTTGGAATGGGCAAATACTCCTATTAGTACTTAGCATTATTAGGTCGAATTTCAAGTAAATCGAATATATTTGTATTAATATGTGTTTATGCTTGTACGTGTGTATACAGGGTGTCCGAAAAGTCTTATTATTTGCAACTCCTTTTATTAGGACCAAAATAAACTTAATTAAGGCGGATTTCAAGAAAATTGTCTATATTTGTATTACTATGTGTTTATGCTTGTGCGTGTGTATACAGGGTGTCCGAAAAGTCTTATTATTTGCAACTCCTTTTATTAGGACCAAAATAAACTTAATTAAGGCGAATTTCAAGAAAATCGTCTATATTTGTATTACTATGTGTTTATGATTGTACGTGTGTATACAGGGTGCAACTCCTTTTATTAGGACCTAAATAAACTTAATTAAGGCGGATTTCAAGAAAATCGTCTATATTTGTATTACTATGTGTTTATGCTTGTACGTGTGTATACAGGGTGTCCGAAAAGTCTTAGTATTTGCAACTCATTTTAATACGACCAAAATAAACGTAATTAAGGCGGATTTCAAGAAAATCGTCTATATTCCTATTTAACCGTGTGAGTGTTAGATTGAATGTATACAGGGTGTCCAAAAATTCTTGGAATGGGCAAATACTCCTATTAGTACTTAGATAAACTTTATTAGGTCGAATTTCAAGCAAATCAAATATATTTGTATTAATATGTGTTTATGTTTGTATGTATGTATACAGGGTGTCCGAAAAGTATTTTTGTTGGCAAAAATAGTTTCTACGTGTAGGTGTTTGTATGTATGTAGCGATGGGGTCACGAAGGGCGGTCTATTCTCCATCATCAGTCCGAAGGAGTGTGATATCTTCCTTAATACTTGGCCTAGAAACACGAAATTTTCAGGGCATTACAATGATGATATTACCGACCTTATAGAGCCCCCTCGGGGGGCGATTAGGCGGTCTATGCAATCTAGTTATAGACCGCCTTTCAGGCTCGGTCTATATACCGAGCCCTTGGTCAGAAAATGTGTGTGCGTATGTGCGTGCGTGCGTGCGTGCGTATGTTGTCCGTTTCGACATTTTCACTTTTTCAATTTTTTTTCTCGAAAATGGTTAGAGTGGCGGCAACCAAATTTTCTGGGTTAATAGAGGGATAGTGCGGCTAGCTTCGGTAAAAAATTCAGTTATACAGGGTGTTCCGTTTCGGAGCTATTAAACGTCAAAGTCGAAATTTCAGCGATTTTCGTTGCAATCGATTACAGGTCGCAAAAGTGAATTAAATCGATTTAAATTTTCAGAGGTTGTAGAAGACCGGGGTGTTCCGAACCCTATTGAAACTGGCGGTATTCGGAAAATGGGAAGTAATTTTTTTGAATTTTTTTATGTCGAAAAATGCCCTTTGTAGACCCCAATTTGGCACCGAATAAGTCGAAACCGGAACATCGGACAGAAAAACGTATTTGAACTTAAAACTAAAGAATCTCAAATACTTTCTTTTTGCAATACATTTACCTATACCTAAAGCGACTGGAAATTGGAGAAATTTGGGAAAAAGTGGAAATTACGAATTTTCATGCAAATTTTTGACGGTTTTGAATTTTTTGGGGGGTCAAAATGGATCCAAATCGAAATTCCATGTGCCCTATCGGAAAGAGCTCGCCGAAATACGTTAGAAACGTATTTTTTAGTTCTTTTATTTCTAATAGGAAAGGAGAAATCGATAATTAAATTTCGATTTTTTACGATTTTTTTTCATGACATCTCTACATTTGAATCACTCTGTATCTTTTCCTATCTAATTTCTTCTAACTTTTTCAACGCTATCCGTTGGGGATATAATCAGGCTTTAAAACGAATCCCGAATGGGTGATCCAGGGCCTGATTTAGGGGGTAAAAACTAATTTTTTCTGTTTTTTTCCATCAAAATTCATATTTAAAAGGCATTATTATATATTATTTCTCTTATTTAACGATTCTTTTTTGGTTTATTTTCTTCCCTGATCATCTAAGAACACTCCTAACTAATTAAAACTCCATATTTTTTCGTTAAAGTTATAAATAAATACCTTTTTTTGCATCGCTGCAGGAAAAATTTTAAAAAGTGCATATATAAAAGCCGTGCCTTGACAAAACAATTGAACGGACCCTCTTTACATCGAAATTAAAATATGACCTGTCAAAATGTCATGAAAATAACAGTTTTTGTAGCGATATTGGAAGCTTCCTGGACCGATTTCGGCTTGAAATATACATGGCAAAGGTAAAATGGACTTTATATTTTTAATAGCGGTACATTTCATTGGACGATTTGAGCATTAAATACTAATTTCATTAATTTTGCTGAGGTCCTGCAAAGGCATTTAAAAATCAATTTCTATACGGGGAAATTTATTCATTTAATTATA
Source organism: Philopedon plagiatum (assembly GCA_963971165.1). Taxonomy (NCBI): domain Eukaryota; kingdom Metazoa; phylum Arthropoda; class Insecta; order Coleoptera; family Curculionidae; genus Philopedon; species Philopedon plagiatum. The sequence goes on along the minus strand of OZ020189.1, from coordinate 37,947,961 downwards.
ATGTATGAAATGTCACAATTTGGCTAAAATGTCAGCATTTTGATGCGAGATTGGAAGGAGTCCGGACCAACTTCGGCCTCGAATTTACCGGGCAATGCATTTAGGGACCTTATACTTTCGGTAGAAAGACATTTCATTTCATATTATACCGATTAAATACCATTTTAATCGATTTTCCTATGACGCTACAAAGCATCATTGAAGATTCTAATATGAAGCTCAGTGGCATCGAAAAAATCCCAAAATATGCATTTTATTTTCTAACCATGAGCGTGTATACTTTTGGGGCAATATATTAATTATTATTGAACAATTTTAATTTAATTTTAGGGAAATGACTTGATTCGGATCGTTTTAAAGTAACCAGAACGATTCGAAAATACATTTTATACCTTCCGGCATGTGCATGATTGTATATATGTCTACAGGGTGTCCGAAAAGTCTTTGTATGCGCAAATATCTTTGTCATTAGAGCGAAGAAAAACTTAAATGAGTCTTATTTCAAGGAAATCGTAAATTTTTCATTCCTTTGTGTGGTTGTTTATATGTTGGTACACAACAGAATGTCCAAAAAGTCTTTGTATGGGGAAATATCTTTGCCAAATTTAATTTTAGGGAAATGAATTGACTCCCTTTTAAAGTAACCTGAACGATTCGAAAGTACATTTTATACCTTTCGGCATGTGGGTGATTCTGTATATGCCTACAGGGTGTCCGAAAAGTCTTTATATGCGCAAATAACTTTGTCATAAGTACGAAGATAAAATTAATAGGGTCGGTTTTCAAGAAAATCGAAAATATTTAAATTACCATGTGTCGTGTTGTGTTGTGTTTTTATGTATGTATACAGGGTGTCCGAAAAGTCTTTGAATGGGCAAATACCTTTGCCTTTCGTACAAATAGTAACTCGATGGTCGGATTTAAAGCAAATCGTAGGTATATATTTGCATTTCTATGTGTACGGATTTATATGTTTGTATACAGGGTGTTGGAAAAGTCTTAGTTTGGAATGGGCAAATACTCCTATTAGTACTTAGCATTATTAGGTCGAATTTCAAGTAAATCGAATATATTTGTATTAATATGTGTTTATGCTTGTACGTGTGTATACAGGGTGTCCGAAAAGTCTTATTATTTGCAACTCCTTTTATTAGGACCAAAATAAACTTAATTAAGGCGGATTTCAAGAAAATTGTCTATATTTGTATTACTATGTGTTTATGCTTGTGCGTGTGTATACAGGGTGTTCGAAAAGTCTTATTATTTGCAACTCCTTTTATTAGGACCAAAATAAACTTAATTAAGGCGGATTTCAAGAAAATCGTCTATATTTGTATTACTATGTGTTTATGATTGTACGTGTGTATACAGGGTGCAACTCCTTTTATTAGGACCTAAATAAACTTAATTAAGGCGGATTTCAAGAAAATCGTCTATATTTGTATTACTATGTGTTTATGATTGTACGTGTGTATACAGGGTGCAACTCCTTTTATTAGGACCTAAATAAACTTAATTAAGGCGGATTTCAAGAAAATCGTCTATATTTGTATTACTATGTGTTTATGCTTGTACGTGTGTATACAGGGTGTCCGAAAAGTCTTAGTATTTGCAACTCATTTTAATACGACCAAAATAAACGTAATTAAGGCGAATTTCCAGAAAATCGTCTATATTCCTATTTAAACGTGTGAGTGTTAGATTGAATGTATACAGGGTGTCCAAAAATTCTTGGAATGGGCAAATACTCCTATTAGTACTTAGCATTATTAGGTCGAATTTCAAGTAAATCGAATATATTTGTATTAATATGTGTTTATGCTTGTACGTGTGTATACAGGGTGTCCGAAAAGTCTTATTATTTGCAACTCCTTCTATTAGGACCAAAATAAACTTAATTAAGGCGGATTTCAAGAAAATTGTCTATATTTGTATTACTATGTGTTTATGCTTGTGCGTGTGTATACAGGGTGTCCGAAAAGTCTTATTATTTGCAACTCCTTTTATTAGGACCAAAATAAACTTAATTAAGGCGGATTTCAAGAAAATCGTCTATATTTGTATTACTATGTGTTTATGATTGTACGTGTGTATACAGGGTGCAACTCCTTTTATTAGGACCTAAATAAACTTAATTAAGGCGGATTTCAAGAAAATCGTCTATATTTGTATTACTATGTGTTTATGCTTGTACGTGTGTATACAGGGTGTCCGAAAAGTCTTAGTATTTGCAACTCATTTTAATACGACCAAAATAAACGTAATTAAGGCGGATTTCAAGAAAATCGTCTATATTCCTATTTAAACGTGTGAGTGTTAGATTGAATGTATACAGGGTGTCCAAAAATTCTTGGAATGGGCAAATACTCCTATTAGTACTTAGATAAACTTTATTAGGTCGAATTTCAAGCAAATCAAATATATTTGTATTAATATGTGTTGATGTTTGTATGTATGTATACAGGGTGTCCGAAAAGTATTTTTGTTGGCAAAAATAGTTTCTACGTGTAGGTGTTTGTATGTATGTAGCGATGGGGTCACGAAGGGCGGTCTATTCTCCATCATCAGTCCGAAGGAGTGTGATATCTTCCTTAATACATGGCATAGAAACACGAAATTTTCAGGGCATGACAATGATGATATTACCGACCTTATAGAGCCCCCTCGGGGGGCGATTAGGCGGTCTACCCGTACTAGTTATAGACCGCCTTTCAGGCTCGGTCTATATACCGAGCCCTTGGAAAAAAGTTGTGTGTTCGTGCGTGTGTATGTTGTCGTCCGTTTCGACATTTCCATCTTTTCAATTTTTTTTCTCGAAAACGGTTAGAGGGAGGGCAACCAAATTTTCTGGGTTAATAGAGGGATAGTGCGACTAGCTTCGGTAAAAAATTCAGTTATACCGGGTGTTCCGTTTCGGAGCTATTAAACGTCAAAGTCGAAATTTCAGCGATTTTCGTTGCAATCGATTACAGGTCGCAAAAGTGAATTAAATCAATTTAAATTTTTGGAGGTTGTGGAGGACCGGGGTGTTCCGAACCCTATTGAAACTGGCGGTATTCGGAAAATGGGAAGTAATTTTTTTGAATTTTTTTATGTCGAAAAATGCCCTTTGTAGACCCCACTTTGACACCGAATAAGTCGAAACTGGAACATCGGACAGAAAAACGTATTTGAACTTAAAACTAAAGAATCTCAAATACTTTTTTTTTGCAATACATTTACCTATACCTAAAGCGGCTGGAAATTGGAAAAATTTGGGAAAAAGTGGAAATTACGATTTTTCATGCAAATTTTTGACGGTTGTCAATTTTTTTGGGGGTCAAAATGGATTCAAATGGAAATCCCATGTACCTTATCGGAAAGACCTCGCCGAACTACGTTATAAACGTATTTTTTGGTTCCTTTATTCTTAATAGGAAAGGAGCAATCGATAATTAAATTTAGATTTTTTACGATTTTTTTTCATGACATCTCTACATTTGAATCACTCTGTATCTTTTCCTATCTAATTTCTTCCAACTTTTTCAACGCTATCCGTTGGGGATATAATCAGGCTTTAAAATGAATCCCGAATGGGTGATCCAGGGCCTGATTTAGGGGGTAAAAACTCATTTTTTCTGTTTTTTTCCATCAAAATTCATATTTAAAAGGCATTATTATATATTATTTCTCTTATTTAACGATTCTTTTTTGGTTTATTTTCTTCCCTGATCATCTAAGAACACTCCTAACTAATTAAAACTCCATATTTTTTCGTTAAAGTTATAAATAAATACCTTTTTTTGCATCGCTGCAGGAAAAATTTTAAAAAGTGCATATATAAAAGCCGTGCCTTGACAAAACAATTGAACGGACCCTCTTTACATCGAAATTAAAATATGACCTGTCAAAATGTCATGAAAATAACAGTTTTTGTAGCGATATTGGAAGCTTCCTGGACCGATTTCGGCTTGAAATATACATGGCAAAGGTAAAATGGACTTTATATTTTTAATAGCGGTACATTTCATTGGACGATTTGAGCATTAAATACCAATTTCATTAATTTTGCTGAGGTCCTGCAAAGGCATTTAAAAATCAATTTCTATACGGGGAAATTTATTCATTTAATTATAATGTATGAAATGTCACAATTTGGCTAAAATGTCAGCATTTTGATGCGAGATTGGAAGGAGTCCGGACCAACTTCGGCCTCGAATTTACCGGGCAATGCATTTAGGGACCTTATACTTTCGGTAGAAAGACATTTCATTTCATATTATACCGATTAAATACCATTTTAATCGATTTTCCTATGACGCTACAAAGCATCATTGAAGATTCTAATATGAAGCTCAGTGGCATCGAAAAAATTCAAAATATGCATTTTATTTTCTAACCATGAGCGTGTATACCTTTGGGGCAATATATTAATTATTATTGAATAATTTTAATTTAATTTTAGGGAAATGACTTGATTCGGATCGTTTTAAAGTAACCAGAACGATTCGAAAATACATTTTATACCTTCCGGCATGTGCATGTTTGTATATATGTCTACAGGGTGTCCGAAAAGTCTTTGTATGCGCAAATATCTTTGTCATTGGCACGAAGAAAAACTTAATGAGTCTTATTTCAACGAAATCGTAAATTTTTCATTCCTTTGTGTGGTTGTTTATATGTTGGTATGTATACAGAATGTCCAAAAAGTCTTTGTATGCGGAAATATTTTGCCGTTAGTACGAAGATAAAATTAATTGAGCCGGTTTTCAAGAACATCGAAAATATTTAAATTACTGTGTCGTGGTTGTTGTGTTTGTATGTATGTATAGTACAGGGTGTCCGAAAACTTTGTATGCGCAAACATATTTGTCATTGGCACGAAGAAAAACTTAAACGAGTTTTATTTCAAGGAAATCGTAAAGTTTTTATTCCGTTGTGTGGTTGTTTATATTATTATGTTGGTATTTATACAGAATGTCCAAAAAGTCTTTGTATGCGGAAATATCTTTGCCAAATTTAATTTTAGGGAAATGAATTGACTCGGATCCTTTTAAAGTAACCTGGACGATTCGAAAGTACATTTTAGACCTTTCGGCATGTGGGTGATTCTGTATATGCCTACAGGGTGTCCGAAAAGTCTTTATATGCGCAAATATCTTTGTCATAAGTACGAAGATAAAATTAATAGGGTCGGTTTTCAAGAAAATCGAAAATATTTAAATTACCACGTGTCGTGTTGTGTTGTGTTTTTATGTATGTATACAGGGTGTCCGAAAAGTCTTTGAATGGGCAAATACCTTTGCCTTTTGTACAAATAGTAACTCAATTGTCGGATTTAAAGCAAATCGTAGGTATATATTTGCATTTCTATGTGTACGGATTTATATGCTTGTATACAGGGTGTTCGAAAAGCCTTAGTATGGGTAAATACTTCTACTAGTACCAAGATAAACTTAACTAATTAGGATTTTAAGGAAATCGGCTATACTCCTATTTAAACGTGTGAGTGTTAGTGTGAATGTATACAGGGTGTCCAAAAAGTCTTGGAATGGGTAAATACTCCTATTAGTACTTAGATAAACTTTATTAGGTCGAATTTCAAGCAAATCGAATATATTTGTATTACTATGTGTTTATGCTTGTACGTGTGTATACAGGGTGTCCGAAAAGTCTTATTATTTGCAACTCCTTTTATTACGACCAAAATAAACTTAATTAAGGCGGATTTCAAGAAAATTGTCTATATTTGTATTACTATGTGTTTATGCTTGTACGTGTGTATACAGGGTGTCCGAAAAGTCTTCTTATTTGCAACTCCTTTTATTAGGACCAAAATAAACTTAATTAAGGCGGATTTCAAGAAAATCGTCTATATTTGTATTACTATGTGTTTATGATTGTACGTGTGTATACAGGGTGTCCGAAAAGTCTTATTATTTGCAACTCCTTTTATTAGGACCTAAATAAACTTAATTAAGGCGGATTTCAAGAAAATCGTCTATATTTGTATTACTATGTGTTTATGCTTGTACGTGTGTATACAGGGTGTCCGAAAAGTCTTAGCATTTGCAACTCCTTTTAATACGACCACAATAAACGTAATTAAGGCGGATTTCAAGAAAATCGTCTATATTCCTATTTAAACGTGTGAGTGTTAGATTGAATGTATACAGGGTGTCTAAAAAGTCTTGGAATGGGCAAATACTCCTATTAGTACTTAGATAAAGTTTATTAGGTCGAATTTCAAGCAAATCGAATATATTTGTATTAATATGTGTTTATGTTTCAATGTATGTATACAGGGTGTCCGAAAAGTATTTTTGTTGGCAAAAAGAGTTTCTACGTGTAGGTGTTTGTATGTATGTAGCGATGGGGTTACGAAGGGCGGTCTATTCTCCATCATCAGTCCGAAGGAGTGTGATATCTTCCTTAATACATGGCCTAGCAACACGACATTTTCAGGGCATGACAATGTTTTATATTACCGACCTTATAGAGCCCCCTCGGGGGGCGATTAGGCGGTCTACCCGTACTAGTTATAGACCGCCTTTCAGGCTCGGTCTATATACCGAGCCCTTGGTCAGAAAATGTGTGTGCGTATGTGCGTGCGTATGTTGTCCGTTTCGACATTTTCACTTTTTCAATTTTTTTTCTCGAAAATGGTTAGAGTGGCGGCAACCAAATTTTCTGGGTTAATAGAGGGATAGTGCGGCTAGCTTCGGTAAAAAATTCAGTTATACAGGGTGTTCCGTTTCGGAGCTATTAAACGTCAAAGTCGAAATTTCAGCGATTTCCGTTGAATTCGATTACAGGTCGCAAAACTTAAGTAAATCGATTTAAATTTTCGGAGGTTGTAGAGGACCGGGGTGTTCCGAACCCTATTGAAACTGGCGGTATTCGGAAAATGGGAAGTAATTTTTTTGAATTTTTTTATGTCGAAAAATGCCCTTTGTAGACCCCACTTTGGCACTGAATAAGTCGAAACCGAAACTTCGGACAGAAAAACGTATTTGAACATAAAACTAAAGAATCTCAAATACTTTCTTTTTCTAATACATTTACCTATACCTAAAACGACTGGAAATTGGAAAAATTTGGGAAAATCTGGAAATTACGAATTTTCATGCAAATTTTTGACGGTTTTGAATTTTTTGGGGGGTCAAAATGGATCCAAATCGAAATCCCATGAGCCTTATCGGAAAGAGCTCGCCGAAATACGTTAGAAACGTATTTTTTAGTTCTTTCATTTCTAATAGGAAAGGAGCAATTGATAATTAAATTTCGATTTTTTACGATTTTTTTTCATGACATCTCTACATTTGAATCACTCTGTATCTTTTCCTATCTAATTTCTTCCAACTTTTTCAACGCTATCCCTTGGGGATATAATCAGGCTTTAAAATGAATCCCGAATGGGTGATCCAGGGCCTGATTTAGGGGGTAAAAACTCATTTTTTCTGTTTTTTTCCATCAAAATTCATATTTAAAAGGCATTATTATATATTATTTCTCTTATTTAACGATTCTTTTTTGGTTTATTTTCTTCCCTGATCATCTAAGAACACTCCTAACTAATTAAAACTCCATATTTTTTCGTTAAAGTTATAAATAAATACCTTTTTTTGCATCGCTGCAGGAAAAATTTTAAAAAGTGCATATATAAAAGCCGTGCCTTGACAAAACAATTGAACGGACCCTCTTTACATCGAAATTAAAATATGACCTGTCAAAATGTCATGAAAATAACAGTTTTTGTAGCGATATTGGAAGCTTCCTGAACCGATTTCGGCTTGAAATATACATGGCAAAGGTAAAATGGTCTTTATATTTTTAATAGCGGTACATTTCATTGGACGATTTGAGCATTAAATACCAATTTCATTAATTTTGCTGAGGTCCTGCAAAGGCATTTAAAAATCAATTTCTATACGGGGAAATTTATTCATTTAATTATAATGTATGAAATGTCACAATTTGGCTAAAATGTCAGCATTTTGATGCGAGATTGGAAGGAGTCCGGACCAACTTCGGCCTCGAATTTACCGGGCAATGCATTTAGGGACCTTATACTTTCGGTAGAAAGACATTTCATTTCATATTATACCGATTAAATACCATTTTAATCGATTTTCCTATGACGCTACAAAGCATCATTGAAGATTCTAATATGAAGCTCAGTGGCATCGAAAAAATCCCAAAATATGCATTTTATTTTCTAACCATGAGCGTGTATACTTTTGGGGCAATATATTAATTATTATTGAATAATTTTAATTTAATTTTAGGGAAATGACTTGATTCGGATCGTTTTTAAAGTAACCAGAACGATTCTAAAATACATTTTATACCTTCCGGCATGTGCATGATTGTATATATGTCTACAGGGTGTCCGAAAAGTCTTTGTATGCGCAAATATCTTTGTCATTAGAGCGAAGAAAAACTTAAATGAGTCTTATTTCAAGGAAATCGTAAATTTTTCATTCCTTTGTGTGGTTGTTTATATGTTGGTACACAACAGAATGTCCAAAAAGTCTTTGTATGGGGAAATATCTTTGCCAAATTTAATTTTAGGGAAATGAATTGACTCCCTTTTAAAGTAACCTGAACGATTCGAAAGTACATTTTATACCTTTCGGCATGTGGGTGATTCTGTATATGCCTACAGGGTGTCCGAAATGTCTTTATATGCGCAAATAACTTTGTCATAAGTACGAAGATAAAATTAATAGGGTCGGTTTTCAAGAAAATCGAAAATATTTAAATTACCATGTGTCGTGTTGTGTTGTGTTTTTATGTATGTATACAGGGTGTCCGAAAAGTCTTTGAATGGGCAAGTACCTTTGCCTTTCGTACAAATAGTAACTCGATGGTCGGATTTAAAGCAAATCGTAGGTATATATTTGCATTTCTATGTGTACGGATTTATATGTTTGTATACAGGGTGTTGGAAAAGTCTTAGTTTGGAATGGGCAAATACTCCTATTAGTACTTAGATAAACATTATTAGGTCGAATTTCAAGTAAATCGAATATATTTGTATTAATATGTGTTTATGCTTGTACGTGTGTATACAGGGTGTCCGAAAAGTCTTATTATTTGCAACTCCTTTTATTAGGACCAAAATAAACTTAATTAAGGCGGATTTCAAGAAAATTGTCTATATTTGTATTACTATGTGTTTATGCTTGTGCGTGTGTATACAGGGTGTCCGAAAAGTCTTATTATTTGCAACTCCTTTTATTAGGACCAAAATAAACTTAATTAAGGCGGATTTCAAGAAAATCGTCTATATTTGTATTACTATGTGTTTATGATTGTACGTGTGTATACAGGGTGCAACTCCTTTTATTAGGACCTAAATAAACTTAATTAAGGCGGATTTCAAGAAAATCGTCTATATTTGTATTACTATGTGTTTATGCTTGTACGTGTGTATACAGGGTGTCCGAAAAGTCTTAGTATTTGCAACTCATTTTAATACGACCAAAATAAACGTAATTAAGGCGGATTTCAAGAAAATCGTCTACATTCCTATTTAAACGTGTGAGTGTTAGATTGAATGTATACAGGGTGTCCAAAAATTCTTGGAATGGGCAAATACTCCTATTAGTACTTAGATAAATTTTATTAGGTCGAATTTCAAGCAAATCAAATATATTTGTATTAATATGTGTTTATGTTTGTATGTATGTATACAGGGTGTCCGAAAAGTATTTTTGTTGGCAAAAATAGTTTCTACGTGTAGGTGTTTGTATATATGTAGCGATGGGGTCACGAAGGGCGGTCTATTCTCCATCATCAGTCCGAAGGAGTGTGATATCTTCCTTAATACTTGGCCTAGAAACACGAAATTTTCAGGGCATGACAATGATGATATTACCGACCTTATAGAGCCCCCTCGGGGGGCGATTAGGCGGTCTATCCGTACTAGTTATAGACCGCCTTTCAGGCTCGGTCTATATACCGAGCCCTTGGTCAGAAAATGTGTGTGCGTATGTGCGTGCGTGCGTGCGTGCGTATGTTGTCCGTTTCGACATTTTCACTTTTTCAATTTTTTTTCTCGAAAATGGTTAGAGTGGCGGCAACCAAATTTTCTGGGTTAATAGAGGGATAGTGCGGCTAGCTTCGGTAAAAAATTCAGTTATACAGGGTGTTCCGTTTCGGAGCTATTAAACGTCAAAGTCGAAATTTCAGCGATTTTCGTTGCAATCGATTACAGGTCGCAAAAGTGAATTAAATCGATTTAAATTTTCAGAGGTTGTAGAAGACCGGGGTGTTCCGAACCCTATTGAAACTGGCGGTATTCGGAAAATGGGAAGTAATTTTTTTGAATTTTTTTATGTCGAAAAATGCCCTTTGTAGACCCCAATTTGGCACCGAATAAGTCGAAACCGGAACATCGGACAGAAAAACGTATTTGAACTTAAAACTAAAGAATCTCAAATACTTTCTTTTTGCAATACATTTACCTATACCTAAAGCGACTGGAAATTGGAGAAATTTGGGAAAAAGTGGAAATTACGAATTTTCATGCAAATTTTTGACGGTTTTGAATTTTTTGGGGGGTCAAAATGGATCCAAATCGAAATTCCATGTGCCCTATCGGAAAGAGCTCGCCGAAATACGTTAGAAACGTATTTTTTAGTTCTTTTATTTCTAATAGGAAAGGAGAAATCGATAATTAAATTTCGATTTTTTACGATTTTTTTTCATGACATCTCTACATTTGAATCACTCTGTATCTTTTCCTATCTAATTTCTTCTAACTTTTTCAACGCTATCCGTTGGGGATATAATCAGGCTTTAAAACGAATCCCGAATGGGTGATCCAGGGCCTGATTTAGGGGGTAAAAACTAATTTTTTCTGTTTTTTTCCATCAAAATTCATATTTAAAAGGCATTATTATATATTATTTCTCTTATTTAACGATTCTTTTTTGGTTTATTTTCTTCCCTGATCATCTAAGAACACTCCTAACTAATTAAAACTCCATATTTTTTCGTTAAAGTTATAAATAAATACCTTTTTTTGCATCGCTGCAGGAAAAATTTTAAAAAGTGCATATATAAAAGCCGTGCCTTGACAAAACAATTGAACGGACCCTCTTTACATCGAAATTAAAATATGACCTGTCAAAATGTCATGAAAATAACAGTTTTTGTAGCGATATTGGAAGCTTCCTGGACCGATTTCGGCTTGAAATATACATGGCAAAGGTAAAATGGACTTTATATTTTTAATAGCGGTACATTTCATTGGACGATTTGAGCATTAAATACTAATTTCATTAATTTTGCTGAGGTCCTGCAAAGGCATTTAAAAATCAATTTCTATACGGGGAAATTTATTCATTTAATTATAATGTATGAAATGTCACAATTTGGCTAAAATGTCAGCATTTTGATGCGAGATTGGAAGGAGTCCGGACCAACTTCGGCCTCGAATTTACCGGGCAATGCATTTAGGGACCTTATACTTTCGGTAGAAAGACATTTCATTTCATATTATACCGATTAAATACCATTTTAATCGATTTTCCTATGACGCTACAAAGCATCATTGAAGATTCTAATATGAAGCTCAGTGGCATCGAAAAAATCCCAAAATATGCATTTTATTTTCTAACCATGAGCGTGTATACTTTTGGGGCAATATATTAATTATTATTGAACAATTTTAATTTAATTTTAGGGAAATGACTTGATTCGGATCGTTTTAAAGTAACCAGAACGATTCGAAAATACATTTTATACCTTCCGGCATGTGCATGATTGTATATATGTCTACAGGGTGTCCGAAAAGTCTTTGTATGCGCAAATATCTTTGTCATTAGAGCGAAGAAAAACTTAAATGAGTCTTATTTCAAGGAAATCGTAAATTTTTCATTCCTTTGTGTGGTTGTTTATATGTTGGTACACAACAGAATGTCCAAAAAGTCTTTGTATGGGGAAATATCTTTGCCAAATTTAATTTTAGGGAAATGAATTGACTCCCTTTTAAAGTAACCTGAACGATTCGAAAGTACATTTTATACCTTTCGGCATGTGGGTGATTCTGTATATGCCTACAGGGTGTCCGAAAAGTCTTTATATGCGCAAATAACTTTGTCATAAGTACGAAGATAAAATTAATAGGGTCGGTTTTCAAGAAAATCGAAAATATTTAAATTACCATGTGTCGTGTTGTGTTGTGTTTTTATGTATGTATACAGGGTGTCCGAAAAGTCTTTGAATGGGCAAATACCTTTGCCTTTCGTACAAATAGTAACTCGATGGTCGGATTTAAAGCAAATCGTAGGTATATATTTGCATTTCTATGTGTACGGATTTATATGTTTGTATACAGGGTGTTGGAAAAGTCTTAGTTTGGAATGGGCAAATACTCCTATTAGTACTTAGCATTATTAGGTCGAATTTCAAGTAAATCGAATATATTTGTATTAATATGTGTTTATGCTTGTACGTGTGTATACAGGGTGTCCGAAAAGTCTTATTATTTGCAACTCCTTTTATTAGGACCAAAATAAACTTAATTAAGGCGGATTTCAAGAAAATTGTCTATATTTGTATTACTATGTGTTTATGCTTGTGCGTGTGTATACAGGGTGTTCGAAAAGTCTTATTATTTGCAACTCCTTTTATTAGGACCAAAATAAACTTAATTAAGGCGGATTTCAAGAAAATCGTCTATATTTGTATTACTATGTGTTTATGATTGTACGTGTGTATACAGGGTGCAACTCCTTTTATTAGGACCTAAATAAACTTAATTAAGGCGGATTTCAAGAAAATCGTCTATATTTGTATTACTATGTGTTTATGATTGTACGTGTGTATACAGGGTGCAACTCCTTTTATTAGGACCTAAATAAACTTAATTAAGGCGGATTTCAAGAAAATCGTCTATATTTGTATTACTATGTGTTTATGCTTGTACGTGTGTATACAGGGTGTCCGAAAAGTCTTAGTATTTGCAACTCATTTTAATACGACCAAAATAAACGTAATTAAGGCGAATTTCCAGAAAATCGTCTATATTCCTATTTAAACGTGTGAGTGTTAGATTGAATGTATACAGGGTGTCCAAAAATTCTTGGAATGGGCAAATACTCCTATTAGTACTTAGCATTATTAGGTCGAATTTCAAGTAAATCGAATATATTTGTATTAATATGTGTTTATGCTTGTACGTGTGTATACAGGGTGTCCGAAAAGTCTTATTATTTGCAACTCCTTCTATTAGGACCAAAATAAACTTAATTAAGGCGGATTTCAAGAAAATTGTCTATATTTGTATTACTATGTGTTTATGCTTGTGCGTGTGTATACAGGGTGTCCGAAAAGTCTTATTATTTGCAACTCCTTTTATTAGGACCAAAATAAACTTAATTAAGGCGGATTTCAAGAAAATCGTCTATATTTGTATTACTATGTGTTTATGATTGTACGTGTGTATACAGGGTGCAACTCCTTTTATTAGGACCTAAATAAACTTAATTAAGGCGGATTTCAAGAAAATCGTCTATATTTGTATTACTATGTGTTTATGCTTGTACGTGTGTATACAGGGTGTCCGAAAAGTCTTAGTATTTGCAACTCATTTTAATACGACCAAAATAAACGTAATTAAGGCGGATTTCAAGAAAATCGTCTATATTCCTATTTAAACGTGTGAGTGTTAGATTGAATGTATACAGGGTGTCCAAAAATTCTTGGAATGGGCAAATACTCCTATTAGTACTTAGATAAACTTTATTAGGTCGAATTTCAAGCAAATCAAATATATTTGTATTAATATGTGTTGATGTTTGTATGTATGTATACAGGGTGTCCGAAAAGTATTTTTGTTGGCAAAAATAGTTTCTACGTGTAGGTGTTTGTATGTATGTAGCGATGGGGTCACGAAGGGCGGTCTATTCTCCATCATCAGTCCGAAGGAGTGTGATATCTTCCTTAATACATGGCATAGAAACACGAAATTTTCAGGGCATGACAATGATGATATTACCGACCTTATAGAGCCCCCTCGGGGGGCGATTAGGCGGTCTACCCGTACTAGTTATAGACCGCCTTTCAGGCTCGGTCTATATACCGAGCCCTTGGTCAGAAAAATGTGTGTACGTATGTTGTCGTCCGTTTCGACATTTTCACCTTTTCAATTTTTTTTCTCGAAAACGGTTATAGAGGCGGCAACCAAATTTTCTGGGTTAATAGAGGGATAGTGCGGCTAGCTTCGGTAAAAAATTCAGTTATACAGGGTGTTCCGTTTCGGAGGTATTAAACGCCAAAGTCGAAATTTCAGCGATTTCCGTTGACATCGATTACAGGTCGCAAAAGTGAATTAAATCGATTTAAATTTTTGGAGGTTGTGGAGGACCGGGGTGTTCCGAACCCTATTGAAACTGGCGGTATTCGGAAAATGGGAAGTAATTTTTTTGAATTTTTTTATGTCGAAAAATGCCCTTTGTAGACCCCAATTTGGCACCGAATAAGTCGAAACCGGAACATCGGACAGAAAAACGTATTTGAACTTAAAACTAAAGAATCTCAAATACTTTCTTTTTGCAATACATTTACCTATACCTAAAACGACTGGAAATTGGAAAAATTTGGGAAAAAGTGGAAATTACGAATTTTCATGCAAATTTTTGACGGTTTTGAATTTTTTGGGGGGTCAAAATGGATCCAAATCGAAATTCCATGTGCCCTATCGGAAAGAGCTCGCCGAAATACGTTAGAAACGTATTTTTTGGTTCTTTTATTTCTAATAGGAAAGGAGCAATTGATAATTAAATTTCGATTTTTTACGATTTTTTTTCATGACATCTCTACATTTGAATCACTCTGTATCTTTTCCTATCTAATTTCTTCTAACTTTTTCAACTCTATCCGTTGGGGATATAATCAGGCTTTAAAACAAATCCCGAATGGGTGATCCAGGGCCGCATTTAGGGGGTAAAAACTCATTTTTTCGGTTTTTTTCAACCAAAAGTCATCTTTAAAAGGCATTATTATATATTATTTCTCTTATTTAACGATTCTTTTTTGGTTTATTTTCTTCCCTGATCATCTAAGAACACTCCTAACCAATTAAAACTCCATATTTTTTCGTTAAAGTTATAAATAAATACCTTTTTTTGCATCGCTGCAGGAAAAATTTTAAAAAGTGCATATATAAAAGCCGTGCCTTGACAAAACAATTGAACGGACCCTCTTTACATCGAAATTAAAATATGACCTGTCAAAATGTCATGAAAATAACAGTTTTTGTAGCGATATTGGAAGCTTGCTGGACCGATTTCGGCTTGAAATATACATGGCAAAGGTAAAACGGAGTTTATATTTTTAATTACGGTACATTTCATTGGACGATGTAAGCATTAAATACATATTTTATTGGTTTTGCTGAGGCCCTGCATTGCATTATAACAATCAATTTCTATACGGGGAAATGTATTAATTTAATTATAATGTATAAAATGTCACAATTTGGCTTAAATGTCAGCATTTTGATGCGAGATTGGAAGGAGTGTGGACCAACTTCGGCTTCAAATTTACCAGGCAAGGGATTTAGGGACCTTATACTTTCGGTAGAAAGACATTTCATTTCATATTATACAGATTAAATACCATTTTAATCGATTTTCCTATGACGCTACAAAGCATCATTGAAGATTCTAATATGAAGCTCAGTGGCATCGAAAAAATTCAAAATATGCATTTTATTTTCTAACCATGAGCGTGTATACCTTTGGGGCAATATATTAATTATTATTGAACAATTTTAATTTAATTTTAGGGAAATGACTTGATTCGGATCGTTTTAAAGTAACCAGAACGATTCGAAAATACATTTTATACCTTCCGGCATGTGCATGATTGTATATATGTCTACAGGGTGGCCGAAAAGTCTTTGTATGCGCAAATATCTTTGTCATTGGCACGAAGAAAAACTTAATGAGTCTTATTTCAACGAAATCGTAAATTTTTCATTCCTTTGTGTGGTTGTTTATATGTTGGTATGTATACAGAATGTCCAAAAAGTCTTTGTATGCGGAAATATCTTTGCCGTTAGTACGAAGATAAAATTAATTGAGCCGGTTTTCAAGAACATCGAAAATATTTAAATTACTGTGTCGTGGTTGTTGTGTTTGTATGTATGTATAGTACAGGGTGTCCGAAAACTTTGTATGCGCAAACATATTTGTCATTGGCACGAAGAAAAACTTAAACGAGTTTTATTTCAAGGAAATCGTAAAGTTTTTATTCCGTTGTGTGGTTGTTTATATTATTATGTTGGTATTTATACAGAATGTCCAAAAAGTCTTTGTATGCGGAAATATCTTTGCCAAATTTAATTTTAGGGAAATGAATTGACTCGGATCCTTTTAGAGTAACCTGAACGATTCGAAAGTACATTTTAGACCTTTCGGCATGTGGGTGATTCTGTATATGCCTACAGGGTGTCCGAAAAGTCTTTATATGCGCAAATATCTTTGTCATAAGTACGAAGATAAAATTAATAGGGTCGGTTTTCAAGAAAATCGAAAATATTTAAATTACCACGTGTCGTGTTGTGTTGTGTTTTTATGTATGTATACAGGGTGTCCGAAAAGTCTTTGAATGGGCAAATACCTTTGCCTTTTGTACAAATAGTAACTCAATTGTCGGATTTAAAGCAAATCGTAGGTATATATTTGCATTTCTATGTGTACGGATTTATATGTTTGTATACAGGGTGTTCGAAAAGCCTTAGTATGGGTAAATACTTCTACTAGTACCAAGATAAACTTAACTAATTAGGATTTTAAGGAAATCGGCTATACTCGTATTTAAACGTGTGAGTGTTAGTGTGAATGTATACAGGGTGTCCAAAAAGTCTTGGAATGGGTAAATACTCCTATTAGTACTTAGATAAACTTTATTAGGTCGAATTTCAAGCAAATCGAATATATTTGTATTACTATGTGTTTATGCTTGTACGTGTGTATACAGGGTGTCCGAAAAGTCTTATTATTTGCAACTCCTTTTATTACGACCAAAATAAACTTAATTAAGGCGGATTTCAAGAAAATTGTCTATATTTGTATTACTATGTGTTTATGCTTGTACGTGTGTATACAGGGTGTCCGAAAAGTCTTCTTATTTGCAACTCCTTTTATTAGGACCAAAATAAACTTAATTAAGGCGGATTTCAAGAAAATCGTCTATATTTGTATTACTATGTGTTTATGATTGTACGTGTGTATACAGGGTGTCCGAAAAGTCTTATTATTTGCAACTCCTTTTATTAGGACCTAAATAAACTTAATTAAGGCGGATTTCAAGAAAATCGTCTATATTTGTATTACTATGTGTTTATGCTTGTACGTGTGTATACAGGGTGTCCGAAAAGTCTTAGCATTTGCAACTCCTTTTAATACGACCACAATAAACGTAATTAAGGCGGATTTCAAGAAAATCGTCTATATTCCTATTTAAACGTGTGAGTGTTAGATTGAATGTATACAGGGTGTCTAAAAAGTCTTGGAATGGGCAAATACTCCTATTAGTACTTAGATAAAGTTTATTAGGTCGAATTTCAAGCAAATCGAATATATTTGTATTAATATGTGTTTATGTTTCAATGTATGTATACAGGGTGTCCGAAAAGTATTTTTGTTGGCAAAAATAGTTTCTACGTGTAGGTGTTTGTATGTATGTAGCGATGGGGTTACGAAGGGCGGTCTATTCTCCATCATCAGTCCGAAGGAGTGTGATATCTTCCTTAATACATGGCCTAGCAACACGACATTTTCAGGGCATGACAATGTTTTATATTACCGACCTTATAGAGCCCCCTCGGGGGGCGATTAGGCGGTCTACCCGTACTAGTTATAGACCGCCTTTCAGGCTCGGTCTATATACCGAGCCCTTGGTCAGAAAATGTGTGTGCGTATGTGCGTGCGTGCGTATGTTGTCCGTTTCGACATTTTCACATTTTCAATTTTTTTTCTCGAAAATGGTTAGAGTGGCGGCAACCAAATTTTCTGGGTTAATAGAGGGATAGTGCGGCTAGCTTCGGTAAAAAATTCAGTTATACAGGGTGTTCCGTTTCGGAGCTCTTAAACGTCAAAGTCGAAATTTCAGCGATTTTCGTTGCAATCGATTACAGGTCGCAAAAGTGAATTAAATCAATTTAAATTTTTGGAGGTTGTGGAGGACCGGGAGCTTCAGAACCCTATTGAAACTGGCGGTATTCGGAAAATGGGAAGCAATTTTTTTGAATTTTTTTATGTCGAAAAATGCTGTTTGTAGACCCCACTTTGGCACTGAATAAGTCGAAACTGGAACATCGGACAGAAAAATGTATTTGAACTTAAAACTAAAGAATCTCAAACACTTTCTTTTTGCAATACATTTACCTATACCTAAAACGACTGCAAATTGGAAAAATTTGAGAAAAATTGGAAATTACGATTTTTCATGCAAATTTTTGACGGTTGTCAATTTTTTTGGGGGTCAAAATGGATTCAAATCGAAATCCCATGTACCTTATCGGAAAGATCTCGCCGAACTACGTTATAAACGTATTTTTTGGCTCCTGCATTCGTAATAGGAAAGGAGCAATTGATAATTAAATTTCGATTTTTGATCATTTTTTTTCATGACATCTCTACATTCGAATCACTCTGTATTTTTTCCTATCTAATTTCTTCTAACTTTTTCAACGCTATCCGTTGGGGATATAATCAGGCTTTAAAATGAATCCCGAATGGGTGATCCAGGGCCTGATTTAGGGGGTAAAAACTCATTTTTTCGGTTTTTTTCAACCAAAATTCATCTTTAAAAGGCATTATTATATATTATTTCTCTTATTTAACGATTCTTTTTTGGTTTATTTTCTTCCCTGATCATCTAAGAACACTCCTAACTAATTAAAACTCCATATTTTTTCGTTAAAGTTATAAATAAATACCTTTTTTTGCATCGCTGCAGGAAAAATTTTAAAAAGTGCATATATAAAAGCCGTGCCTTGACAAAACAATTGAACGGACCCTCTTTACATCGAAATTAAAATATGACCTGTCAAAATGTCATGAAAATAACAGTTTTTGTAGCGATATTGGAAGCTTCCTGGACCGATTTCGGCTTGAAATATACATGCCAAAGGTAAAACGGACTTTATATTTTTAGTTACAATACATTTCATTGGACGATTTAAGCATTAAATAAGAATTTTTTAAATTTTTCTCGGACCATGCAAATGCATGTCAAAATCAGTTTCTATACGGGGAAATTTATTCATTTAATTATAATGTATGAAATGTCACAATTTGGCTAAAATGTCAGCATTTTGATGCGAGATTGGAAGGAGTCCGGACCAACTTCGGCCTCGAATTTACCGGGCAATGCATTTAGGGACCTTATACTTTCGGTAGAAAGACATTTCATTTCATAATATACCGATTAAATACCATTTTAATCGATTTTCCTATGACGCTACAAAGCATCATTGAAGATTCTAATATGAAGCTCAGTGGCATCGAAAAAATCCCAAAATATGCATTTTATTTTCTAACCATGAGCGTGTATACTTTTGGGGCAATATATTAATTATTATTGAATAATTTTAATTTAATTTTAGGGAAATGACTTGATTCGGATCGTTTTAAAGTAACCAGAACGATTCTAAAATACATTTTATACCTTCCGGCATGTGCATGATTGTATATATGTCTACAGGGTGTCCGAAAAGTCTTTGTATGCGCAAATATCTTTGTCATTAGAGCGAAGAAAAACTTAAATGAGTCTTATTTCAAGGAAATCGTAAATTTTTCATTCCTTTGTGTGGTTGTTTATATGTTGGTACACAACAGAATGTCCAAAAAGTCTTTGTATGGGGAAATATCTTTGCCAAATTTAATTTTAGGGAAATGAATTGACTCCCTTTTAAAGTAACCTGAACGATTCGAAAGTACATTTTATACCTTTCGGCATGTGGGTGATTCTGTATATGCCTACAGGGTGTCCGAAAAGTCTTTATATGCGCAAATAACTTTGTCATAAGTACGAAGATAAAATTAATAGGGTCGGTTTTCAAGAAAATCGAAAATATTTAAATTACCATGTGTCGTGTTGTGTTGTGTTTTTATGTATGTATACAGGGTGTCCGAAAAGTCTTTGAATGGGCAAATACCTTTGCCTTTCGTACAAATAGTAACTCGATGGTCGGATTTAAAGCAAATCGTAGGTATATATTTGCATTTCTATGTGTACGGATTTATATGTTTGTATACAGGGTGTTGGAAAAGTCTTAGTTTGGAATGGGCAAATACTCCTATTAGTACTTAGATAAACATTATTAGGTCGAATTTCAAGTAAATCGAATATATTTGTATTAATATGTGTTTATGCTTGTACGTGTGTATACAGGGTGTCCGAAAAGTCTTATTATTTGCAACTCCTTTCATTAGGACCAAAATAAACTTAATTAAGGCGGATTTCAAGAAAATTGTCTATATTTGTATTACTATGTGTTTATGCTTGTGCGTGTGTATACAGGGTGTCCGAAAAGTCTTATTATTTGCAACTCCTTTTATTAGGACCAAAATAAACTTAATTAAGGCGGATTTCAAGAAAATCGTCTATATTTGTATTACTATGTGTTTATGATTGTACGTGTGTATACAGGGTGTCCGAAAAGTCTTAGTATTTGCAACTCATTTTAATACGACCAAAATAAACGTAATTATGGCGGATTTCAAGAAAATCGTCTATATTCCTATTTAAACGTGTGAGTGTTAGATTGAATGTATACAGGGTGTCCAAAAATTCTTGGAATGGGCAAATACTCCTATTAGTACTTAGATAAACTTTATTAGGTCGAATTTCAAGCAAATCAAATATATTTGTATTAATATGTGTTTATGTTTGTATGTATGTATACAGGGTGTCCGAAAAGTATTTTTGTTGGCAAAAATAGTTTCTACGTGTAGGTGTTTGTATGTATGTAGCGATGGGGTCACGAAGGGCGGTCTATTCTCCATCATCAGTCCGAAGGAGTGTGATATCTTCCTTAATACATGGCATAGAAACACGAAATTTTCAGGGCATGACAATGATGATATTACCGACCTTATAGAGCCCCCTCGGGGGGCGATTAGGCGGTCTACCCGTACTAGTTATAGACCGCCTTTCAGGCTCGGTCTATATACCGAGCCCTTGGTCAGAGAATGTGTGTGCGTATGTGCGTGCGTGCGTATGTTGTCCGTTTCGACATTTTCACTTTTTCAATTTTTTTTCTCGAAAATGGTTAGAGTGGCGGCAACCAAATTTTCTGGGTTAATAGAGGGATAGTGCGGCTAGCTTCGGTAAAAAATTCAGTTATACAGGGTGTTCCGTTTCGGAGCTATTAAACGTCAAAGTCGAAATTTCAGCGATTTTCGTTGCAATCGATTACAGGTCGCAAAAGTGAATTAAATCAATTTAAATTTTTGGAGGTTGTGGAGGACCGGGGTGTTCCGAACCCTATTGAAACTGGCGGTATTCGGAAAATGGGAAGTAATTTTTTTGAATTTTTTTATGTCGAAAAATGCCCTTTGTAGACCCCAATTTGGCACCGAATAAGTCGAAACCGGAACATCGGACAGAAAAACGTATTTGAACTTAAAACTAAAGAATCTCAAACACTTTCTTTTTGCAATACATTTACCTATACCTAAAACGACTGGAAATTGGAAAAATTTGGGAAAAAGTGGAAATTACGATTTTTCATGCAAATCTTTGACGGTTGTCAATTTTTTTGGGGGTCAAAATGGATCCAAATCGAAATCCCATGAGCCTTATCGGAAAGAGCTCGCCGAAATACGTTACAAACGTATTTTTTAGTTCTTTTATTCCTAATAGGAAAGGAGCAATTGATAATTAAATTTCGATTTTTTACGATTTTTTTTCATGACATCTCTACATTTGAATCACTCTGTATCTTTTCCTATCTAATTTCTTCCAACTTTTTCAACGCTATCCCTTGGGGATATAATCAGGCTTTAAAACAAATCCCGAATGGGTGATCCAGGGCCGCATTTAGGGGGTAAAAACTCATTTTTTCGGTTTTTTTCAACCAAAATTCATCTTTAAAAGGCATTATTATATATTATTTCTCTTATTTAACGATTCTTTTTTGGTTTATTTTCTTCCCTGATCATCTAAGAACACTCCTAACTAATTAAAACTCCATATTTTTTCGTTAAAGTTATAAATAAATACCTTTTTTTGCATCGCTGCAGGAAAAATTTTAAAAAGTGCATATATAAAAGCCGTGCCTTGACAAAACAATTGAACGTACCCTCTTTACATCGAAATTAAAATATGACCTGTCAAAATGTCATGAAAATAACAGTTTTTGTAGCGATATTGGAAGCTTCCTGAACCGATTTCGGCTTGAAATATACATGGCAAAGGTAAAATGGTCTTTATATTTTTAATAGCGGTACATTTCATTGGACGATTTGAGCATTAAATACCAATTTCATTAATTTTGCTGAGGTCCTGCAAAGGCATTTAAAAATCAATTTCTATACGGGGAAATTTATTCATTTAATTATAATGTATGAAATGTCACAATTTGGCTAAAATGTCAGCATTTTGATGCGAGATTGGAAGGAGTCCGGACCAACTTTGGCCTCGAATTTACCGGGCAATGCATTTAGGGACCTTATACTTTCGGTAGAAAGACATTTCATTTCATATTATACCGATTAAATACCATTTTAATCGATTTTCCTATGACGCTACAAAGCATCATTGAAGATTCTAATATGAAGCTCAGTGGCATCGAAAAAATCCCAAAATATGCATTTTATTTTCTAACCATGAGCGTGTATACTTTTGGGGCAATATATTAATTATTATTGAATAATTTTAATTTAATTTTAGGGAAATGACTTGATTCGGATCGTTTTAAAGTAACCAGAACGATTCTAAAATACATTTTATACCTTCCGGCATGTGCATGATTGTATATATGTCTACAGGGTGTCCGAAAAGTCTTTGTATGCGCAAATATCTTTGTCATTAGAGCGAAGAAAAACTTAAATGAGTCTTATTTCAAGGAAATCGTAAATTTTTCATTCCTTTGTGTGGTTGTTTATATGTTGGTACACAACAGAATGTCCAAAAAGTCTTTGTATGGGGAAATATCTTTGCCAAATTTAATTTTAGGGAAATGAATTGACTCCCTTTTAAAGTAACCTGAACGATTCGAAAGTACATTTTATACCTTTCGGCATGTGGGTGATTCTGTATATGCCTACAGGGTGTCCGAAAAGTCTCTATATGCGCAAATAACTTTGTCATAAGTACGAAGATAAAATTAATAGGGTCGGTTTTCAAGAAAATCGAAAATATTTAAATTACCATGTGTCGTGTTGTGTTGTGTTTTTATGTATGTATACAGGGTGTCCGAAAAGTCTTTGAATGGGCAAATACCTTTGCCTTTCGTACAAATAGTAACTCGATGGTCGGATTTAAAGCAAATCGTAGGTATATATTTGCATTTCTATGTGTATGGATTTATATGTTTGTATACAGGGTGTTGGAAAAGTCTTAGTTTGGAATGGGCAAATACTCCTATTAGTACTTAGATAAACATTATTAGGCGAATTTCAAGTAAATCGAATATATTTGTATTAATATGTGTTTATGCTTGTACGTGTGTATACAGGGTGTCCGAAAAGTCTTATTATTTGCAACTCCTTTTATTAGGACCAAAATAAACTTAATTAAGGCGGATTTCATGAAAATTGTCTATATTTGTATTACTATGTGTTTATGCTTGTGCGTGTGTATACAGGGTGTCCGAAAAGTCTTATTATTTGCAACTCCTTTTATTAGGACCAAAATAAACTTAATTAAGGCGGATTTCAAGAAAATCGTCTATATTTGTATTACTATGTGTTTATGATTGTACGTGTGTATACAGGGTGCAACTCCTTTTATTAGGACCTAAATAAACTTAATTAAGGCGGATTTCAAGAAAATCGTCTATATTTGTATTACTATGTGTTTATGCTTGTACGTGTGTATACAGGGTGTCCGAAAAGTCTTAGTATTTGCAACTCATTTTAATACGACCAAAATAAACGTAATTAAGGCGGATTTCAAGAAAATCGTCTATATTCCTATTTAAACGTGTGAGTGTTAGATTGAATGTATATAGGGTGTCCAAAAATTCTTGGAATGGGCAAATACTCCTATTAGTACTTAGCATTATTAGGTCGAATTTCAAGTAAATCGAATATATTTGTATTAATATGTGTTTATGCGTGTACGTGTGTATACAGGGTGTCCGAAAAGTCTTATTATTTGCAACTCCTTTTATTAGGACCAAAATAAACTTAATTAAGGCGGATTTCAAGAAAATTGTCTATATTTGTATTACTATGTGTTTATGCTTGTGCGTGTGTATACAGGGTGTCCGAAAAGTCTTATTATTTGCAACTCCTTTTATTAGGACCAAAATAAACTTAATTAAGGCGGATTTCAAGAAAATCGTCTATATTTGTATTACTATGTGTTTATGATTGTACGTGTGTATACAGGGTGCAACTCCTTTTATTAGGACCTAAATAAACTTAATTAAGGCGGATTTCAAGAAAATCGTCTATATTTGTATTACTATGTGTTTATGCTTGTACGTGTGTATACAGTGTGTCCGAAAAGTCTTAGTATTTGCAACTCATTTTAATACGACCAAAATAAACGTAATTAAGGCGGATTTCAAGAAAATCGTCTATATTCCTATTTAAACGTGTGAGTGTTAGATTGAATGTATACAGGGTGTCCAAAAATTCTTGGAATGGGCAAATACTCCTATTAGTACTTAGATAAACTTTATTAGGTCGAATTTGAAGCAAATCAAATATATTTGTATTAATATGTGTTTATGTTTGTATGTATGTATACAGGGTGTCCGAAAAGTATTTTTGTTGGCAAAAATAGTTTCTACGTGTAGGTGTTTGTATGTATGTAGCGATGGGGTCACGAAGGGCGGTCTATTCTCCATCAACAGTCCGAAGGAGTGTGATATCTTCCTTAATACATGGCATAGAAACACGAAATTTTCAGGGCATGACAATGATGATATTACCGACCTTATAGAGCCCCCTCGGGGGGCGATTAGGCGGTCTACCCGTACTAGTTATAGTCCACCCCATCTGTCTATTTTCTTCCACGGGAAAACGAAATAACTGCAAATCTGACCAAGCTCGTGGAGACTTGCCGCAGGCAGTTCAAATAAGATTTTGTTTTTTGTTACCAGTCAAAATATAATCCATCAAATAGCGCTGAATAAATCACATAATATACAGGTAAGTATATTACTCTCAAATGGAGGAATTTCCCGTCGCGTCGGTCGCGTCGCGTCGTGGGCAGCTGTTTGGCCCTAGGCATTTATTGCAGAAGAAATTTAGCCATAATGTTTCAAATTCGTCGCTGTGCTAGCCTTTTAATCACGCAGCTTGTTGACCGCCATTTTAAAATATTACATTTTTCGACTCATTGTAGACAATCTGCGATCTCCTGAGACCTCGTTTGGTAACGAGGAAGAGAAAATAGGCTCTTGGTTGTTCTTTACCTATTCAACTTTAATGCTTAAATGCATTAATCACATTTTCTTTAAACCATTTTAATTACAGATAAAATTTTGTTGAAATTAATTAATAAATTAATTTTAGCGCTCTAATATTCATTGTATTTTGAATCTAATTTATCATCGTATTTAACCACATTTCTAAACGTGGTGATGTTTCCAATGGGTGCGTGGTGGGGAAAATCAGCTGTCAGAGTATAAGGTCATTAACATAAGCAAATTTTAAAACTTTTTTAATAATTAATTAATAAGATTATTATTGGGTCCTCGTCCGTTTAACAAATAAATGGAACTATAAATAACCTGTTTTTAGAAAATAATATTTTACTCAGCCGACTATCCGTCAGTTCATACTTAAAATCTTGCTTATCTGAAATCTATTGACTTGGAGTTGACCAATGAAATAATATAATGCGAAGAAATTAATTAATGTTTTCCATAATAATTGAAAAACTTGCCCAAAATGCCATTTTAAACAATTTCTAACGTTAACTATGGTAACATGGTAACACAGAAGCGCGAGAAGCATATACACTTTGCTTCCTGGGGGGAGTGTCAAAATTATTTTACCTCCGCGAGGAGTAAAAGTAAGCTTTTCTAACCAAAAATAAGGAAGTAGTCGGTAACTTTCCCTAAAGGAGGAAGAAAGAATTCTAAATATTGTGTATTTAAGATGTCTGATTTTTTTGATATTTTGATATGTTTGTAATCATCTAATATAATTTATAATAACAATTCATAAAATCAACTTTAAATATCTAAAGAAGTCTCACTCTATATTATTTATACTTATACAGGGCCCGCGGATATTATTTCATTTCGAAAAATTTATAACCTAAAAAAATGCAACACTAAAACAGAATACCATGCTGCGTTTCCTCCGAACTGGTTCAAGCGTTTTTGCTCATGCTAAATGTAAAATAGACATTCTAAAATCAAACAACTTTCTTTTTAATTACATTACAAACTCATTTAGCTTTTGGGATAAGGAAACAGAACATTTTAGTTTGGACACCCTGTATAGTACTTAAAATATTATTAATAATAATGGCGAAAAAGGTCGGAGACAGTATTTCACCCACGATAATTTTTACCAATAAAGTCCTAAAAGAAGTTATTGTTTTTTTACTTAAAATAGCTCCCAGCATCTTTTAGAAGTGTGTGCTTATAAAATACAACAATATTTAAATTTTGTATAAAAATGTATTTTCAACGTCTTGCGTTGGAGTTAAAAGCTATAAAATAACCCCACCTTTACCTTAGGGAACAGCGATAATAAAGGATATATCGTCATCTGATATAAGAGAATTCTTGCTAACTTGCCCTAATTTGAGAACGCAAAAATCTTGGCACTTGCGTTAAAAGTATTTTAAAAATGTTTATCACCTTTAGAAATAAACACTATTCCTTCAAACGAGATAAATATTTGGTTTTTTGAACTAGTCAATATTAGGATTTTTGCTTTTAAGAACCCCTCTAATTGCTAGTAAATAGCGTTTTTCATTGGATAAACTGACTGACAAACTGACACTCTTGACACAAACTCGAAACGTGCTGTCAAAAACCTGCACTCGCTCCATTTCAACGCAACAACTTTTTACAAGATCTAAAATGCGGGAAATTTAACGGTAAGGACACAAACTGTTTCCCCATTATTTTTTCTTGCGAAGAATAACTCACGGAATAAAGTTTATATAGAATTAATTCGACAGGTATTATACCGGAAAACTCGACAAGGAAAAAAGACGTGGATAAACTAGACGACATATTTGGAAGAAGTAAAAAGATTAACAGAATACCACAAGAGGAGAAGCAAGACAAAGAAGATAAGATTGATACATTAACAAAAATTATGACAGACCTAATAAAAGATACAAAAGAAATAAAACAAGACCACAAAGATTTCCAGCAGATATTGATAGCGCTCAGAGAAGAAAACAAAGACCTACACGAAAAAAAAAACAGAAAAATAAAAGACAGACTTGAAAACTTACAGGATACAGTGAGAAAATTGGAGAATGAAAAAATCAGAAACAACATAATAATTACAGGACTAGAGGTAAAAGAGGAAAATGGAATCGGGTAGCATGGGCTAGAACACTTCCTAGGAAGAACAACAGGTAGAAAATGCAGATAAAGGAGGCAGGTGTGATAGGAACGAAAATATTGGTTGGGTTGGACAACACTTACGAAAAAGAAATATGAATGAAGAACAGAAACAAACTAAAACAATTACAGGAGAAAATATACATAAATAATGAAATGACTAAAGAAGAAAGGGAGATCCAAAAACAGATAAAACTAACAGCAGAAAAGAAAAGAAAAATAGGGAAACGTATAAAGACAGGGTTACAAAAGATCACAATTGAGGGAATAGAATTTGAAATGGGATAAGAAGCAAGGAGACCTAAGCAAACCGAAGCAAGCCCAAGCAATTAAAAATCATAGAAAAAACAAGAAAAAAACATTCCAAAAAACTGATTGATTGGGATAGGGACGGAATACAGACGAAGACCCTAACAAAGGAAAAGGACAAAAGAGAAAACGGAGCGAAGAATAGATACAAAAATGGGAAACCAGAACCATATAGGAAAAGATGGGAAAAGGAAGAAAGGAACCAAACGACAAAAAAAAAGTAGAAAAACAACACCAATGAAAATAGCTTCAAAATGACAAAGGCAGGTACATGGAACATACGAAGTTTGACTGGAAAAGAACAGGAAATAGTTAAAGAAATGATAGATCAGCAAATGGACGTGCTAGCATTAACAGAGGCAAAAAAGAAAGAAAACGGAGTTATGCAAATTCAAAAGGGATACTGGTTATTCGGGAGCGGCGTAGAAGAAAACGAAAGAGCCACAAAAGGGGCTTATAGTATCTCCAAACTAGCTAAAAAATATTATCAAGGAGAAATATATAAACGAAATAATGATAGTAATGGAAATCAAGATGGGAAAGAAAGAGACATGTACTATAGTAATAGTCACCTATGCTGTAAATGATGATTCTAACAAAGAAGAGAAAGGTGAGTATTTCAGAAAACTGCAAGAAGAAATGGTTGATACAAACGAAGAATGTCGTAGCAGTTTTAAATGGAAGAGTGGGAAAAGACAACAAGGGATATAAAAGAATAATTGGAAAAGAACGATAAATAACAAAAAACAACAACGGAGAAAAAATTATTGAAATGTGTATGGAAAACGACCTAATAATAACAAATATAAAGTACAAACATAAAGAAATACACAAAATCACAAAATAAGAACCTGGGAGAAATAAAAAGGCAATCATTCATTATTTCCTGGTAAGTAAGAAATATCAGAAATATATAAGATGTAAAAATATCAAGCAGAGGCGAAATCAGTAGCAACCACTACCTATTAAAGATGAAAATAAGAACAAAACAAAAAGAAAAGAAAGACCCAAGAATATAAAAAGCTATAAATTCAAAGAAACGACACAAAGAACAAAATACCAAGAAAACCTTAAGAGAAACCTATAAGTTCAAGAGGAAGAAGAAATAGATATAGAAGAGCACGGAAAAAAATTCAATGAGGCAATACTAATGGCGGCAGAAGGAATTTGTGGAATATTCAAAAGAGGGAACAAAAATATAAAGAGAACGAAATGGTGGGCAACACTGGTAGAAGAACAAACTATGGAAAAATTCTTCAGCACCAAAACTTTAGAAAATCATGGAAAATATAAGGAAAAAAGAAAAGAACTCAGAGACACAGTAAAGGGTGCAAGACAAGATGCGTGAAGAAAATTCGGACAAAAGATGAATATAAACTTAAGAGAAAACCAAAAACTGTTTTATGGTACGCTGAAACAACTAAAACAGAGAAAAATAAACAGTACCTATGAGAAATATGAAGAACCTGGACGGAACCATAATAATGGAAGAAGATAAAATAATGCAGAGATGGACGGAACATTTTAAAGAATTTAGACACAGAAAACTCAGCCGGAGATACGACAGAGAAACGAGTAAAAAGAGGAATAAAAATAACAACAATCATGAAAGAAGTCATCAAAAAGTTAAAAATAGAGAAAGCCGCAGGGATAGCCGAAATTACATCTAAAGTGCTAAAATACTTAGACGAGGCAGGAATAAAGGTTTTCACAGAATGCTAAACAAGGTGATAAGAGAGAAGATAGTACATAGGGAATGGTATACCGAGATTATCCTACCATTACATAAAAAAGGCGATGTGAGAGAATGTTCAAATTATCGAGGAATTACGCTAATGAGCCTACCAGAAAAGTGCTGGCCAGAATAATGGAAACAAGAATAAAAGAACAACTAGAAAACATGTGGAAGAAACACAATATGGTTTTAGGGAATGAAGGAGCACACAGGACCCAATATTCATATTATACGAGTACAAATCACAGAAAAATGTTTTGGCAAAAATAAACACACTAATTCAATATTTATTGACTTGGAAAAAGCATTTGACTGAATAAGACGATAGGATGTATGGGAACGTTTATATAGAAGAGAAATCGACTGTAAAACGACAGAAGGAATAAAAGCTATGTATGACACGACAAGAAATGTGGTGAGAACAAACAAAGAACAATCGGCAGAGTTTAAAACAATGGACCGCCTGAAACAGGGATGCGTGCTGAGCCCTCTATTGTTCGCAGTAGTGGTAGACGAGGCAATAAAGAAAGCAAAACAAAAGATAAAACCTATGACGTTGGTATACTGGAAGATGAACGATAGATGACTCTACTGGCCGATATAGAAGAAAATCTGCAGCATAATATAGACAAACTTAATGAAAAGCTAAAAAGAATTAATATAAACATAGATACCCAAAAATCGAAACCGATGATTATTACACAAAACAACAAAAGACGCGACATTATAATAGAGGAAACGAGCATAGAAGAGGTTAAAGAACTCTAGTATCTTGGAACTGCATAGAAGGAAATGGTAAACAAGGAAAAGAAATAAATGATAGAATAGCAAAAATAGGAAGACTGTATAATGGACTAAAAGCAACATTCTTTGGAAGAAAAAAATAACAAAGGACGTAAAGGTGGAAGTTGTCAAAAGGGTAATACGCTCATCATTACTATATGCGAATATAGCGAAACATGGACTCTCACAAGTATGGATAAGAGCAAGATAAATGCAACGAAAATGCGATTTTTGAGAAAAATAGAAGGAAAAACTAGAAGAGAGAATTAGAAACGAGGTATTTAGAAATGAACTGAAAATAAAACTAATGCCGACAAAAATCGAGAACAGACAACTAGGATGGCTTGGGCATGTTTACAGAATACCAGAGGAAAAACTTACAAAAAAGGTTTACGAAGCAAGAATCTAAGGAGTCAATCGAATAGGAAGAACTAGAGGAAGATGGCACGATGGAGTGAGGGAAGTGGTGCACAAGAGAAGGATCCAATGAAATGACGCCAGAAACTTAGCGCCAGAGAGGAAGGAATGGAAAAGACTAATAAACGCAACTTCATAGTCTTACACCACGATGGTAGAAAGACTTAGGAATAAGTAAGTAAAAGTAATTTGGGAGACTAAATAACATAATTTTATTTAATTGATCAAAATTCTCGATAACATATTTATTAAAAAACGTTTCTGATTTGATCTTCTATTAGTGAGTAAAATATTTTTTTATTCACGATGAATAAAATTATTAAAACATGCGAACAAACAAAAGCTTTCAGACATCTTGCCGAAAAAGCTGCACTCAGAGCAAATTTAATTGTATGGGTTCTTAGCGGAAGAGAAAACCTGACACTTTCGCCAATCTTTGCGTGGTGGTGTCGTCATTTTGCGAAATCCTGTAGCGCAGTGGGGGCAGGAGCTAAAGGACACTGAAGGATTCCATTTTATCTTTATTTTTTGGTCGACTTATGTTTTTTTGGTTAAAAATTAGCTTATGATGAAAAATCCTTTTGATAAACTTGGCTTTGTTATCAACACTTTCAATAATTACTTTCACTTTGTGGCCGTATAGCTTTCACAACAGGCTCACTAGGCCAAATGTTGCAAATTGCCAGTACGCCACTATCTTATTCATATTAGCACCTAAAATTAATAATTAAATAAACTTACATATAATTTACAGCCTAACAGATGATTGTGTCGATTTACGATGGATAGAGAGCAAAGGAACAGAATTTCCGTTTTGAGTGTTTCCATTAAGCATGAAAACACCTGCATTACTATCGGCCGTGTGATAATTACTCCATCTGGTGCTTTGGCGACTAATATTTCGTTGAAAACTTCTTTTTATGGTTTGATGGACGTCATGGTTTGCAAAACAGAATAAAATGGCACAGCAGAGGCCCTGAAACAAAAACTAAAGCTTACATTCTTAGACCAATGTATAATTAAGACCAGATGACGACATAATATGTCTTCATTTAACATCCGTCTCACCCAACCCAACCGGTGTTTATGAATCAGGACGGCAGTACGTTTTGGTACTGGTTTCTGGACATCTACATGGACGTGTACCGGGTGAGTCAACGATTGCGAGGAGTAATGTTATGCATTGAAGGTAAGATTTGTCAATAATAAGCTTTTGTGTTAAGGTATGGTTGGATATTCTGCACATTTTAAAACTATTTTGAATTACAGCATGCGTCCAAAAAGTAGGGTGTCACAAAGTTAGATTTTTTTTAAATGGGAGACTATATTTGAATGATTTTTTGAATTCTACGTGTAATTTCATAACCTTTTCACTATTGGTGTAATATACGAAAAAGTTATAATTTTCAAGATAATTCGACTTGTAATAAAAATTTAGAATTTGCAAGCATCACCTTGTTGTGAAAATACTACTTAAATTTTGACTACAAGCGATTCATAATTTGTATCCTGAGTAAATTAAGTCAAAAAAACATATCCACTATGAAATATTAGACATCCCATTTCAGGGTGTTTTATTTCTAGGTCCAAAATCAGAAAACTTCTAAAAAATGGCACTTTTATCAACACCCTTTCTATTTTTCTGTCATCTCATCAAAAACTCTTCAAATTTTGTCAAGAATTTCCTATCCGTATCTGTAATAGCTTTTGAAATATTTTGATTTTTCGGGATTTTCTGTGCTCGTTATATCATCTTTTGTCGGTGAATCTCGCCATGGAAAACAAATGAAAGTAATGTTAAACATTAAGAATAAGATCGGCTTTGAAGTTAAGCATTTTGACTGTAAAGTTTATTGTCCAGTTATTTAGGGGAGACCGGGGTGGAATGGGGTTGCTAACGTTGTAGTTTATTTTTGGAAGGGTAAATAATGTGATAAAAATTCAAAAAAAATCATGGCGATGTATTTGAGTATTGTAAACAATAAAAATATATATATATATAAACATAAGGCTCGTAGTTTTTTTCTTTTTCAATTTAGAAAAAAAAGTATCTTTTACTCCATTCTGCCCCGCCTACGGGGCAGGATGGGGTACCCGCGGTTATCGGGCTTGCACACTTCACAGAGAAGCACGGACTCGTCGTCACTGTCTATCCCCGCACAGGAATTATGCGCCCACTTTTTGCATTGAATGCATGAAGCCCAACCTTCAGTCGAAGCTGAATACTGGTCAGTAGAGATAGATGGGGCGTTCTGCATCCACACTGTGTGTAAATCGAATACGCAAACCCAAGTCGTCGATACCGAGTAAACGAGAGCAAACCCAACCGGTACCGAGCGAACCAGAGCAAACCCAACCCCGATATCGAACGCACCTAATCAAACCCAACCCGATACCGAACGCACCTAATCAAACCCAACTGTCAACTGTCATATGTCAACTGTCATCTGTCAACTGTCATCTGTCATATGTCATACGTCATCTGTCACACTTTTGGGCGTTAGTTATTTTGGTCTTAACTACTTGGGCACTATCTATTTTGGGGACACTATCTATTCTTCTCCTTCTTCTTCTTCTTTCTGCCGTTTTTGTTCACGATGACGTCACAAACTTTTTCATTAATCCTAATTAAATGTATTTATTTCGTAAGTCGCATATGCACTGAAAAAAGTTTTCTGTCCAAGGCGCGGATCGAACCCGCACACACCATGTGTGTAATTTCGTATTATATACGTTTCCCAGCTATAGAACCAAGTACGCCACGGCACCTAGTTGAATAAATAAACCGGGAAAATGATATCTTCCGGGAGTTTGGACGTGACGTAGTAGGTATGTTTTGTGTGTTTTTTGCGATATACAAATTAAAAAATACGTAACGTGTTCGGGGGCGTTGTCAGAAGACGTTTAAAAAAAGAATGGCGTTGATCGGCCCTTTGGTTCCGGAGAAAATAATAGTATTATGCTACTACATACATATAAAGCGTCGTGCGCATGGCACGTTTTTGCGATAAAAAAATTTAAAAAATACGTCACGTGTTCGGGGACGTTGTCAGAAGGCGTTTAAAAAAAGAATGGCGTTGATCGGCCCTTTGGTTCCGGAGAAAATAATAGTATTATGCTACTACATACATATAAAGCGTCGTGCGCATGGCACGTTTTTGCGATAAAAAAATTTAAAAAATACGTCACGTGTTCGGGGACGTTGTCAGAAGGCGTTTAAAAAAAGAATGGTGTTGATCGGCCCTTTGCTTCCGGAGAAAATAATAGTATTATGCTACTACATACATATAAAGCGTCGTGCGCATGGCACGTTGTTGCGATATAAAAATTTAAAAAATACGTCACGTGTTCGGGGGCGTTGTCAGAAGGCGTTTTAAAAAAAGAATGGCGTTGATCGGCCCTTTGGTTCCGGAGAAAATAATAGTATTATGCTACTACATACATATAACGCGTACTGCGCATGGTCAGAATGCTGGCAGTGCTGGCAGTACTGGCAGCAATTTTACACTCTAACTGGGGACGCGGAGAAAAAATCGCAAAATAGATTTTTTTCGCCTCGACTTTGGTGAGAGTACAAAATAGCTGCCAGCAGTGCCAGTATTGCCAGCACGCTCGCAGCGCCCCCTCACTAACGATCGCTGGCCAATCTTTGAACTACGCCAGCATACTCACAGCGCCCTCTCACTAACGCTCGCTGGTCAAGTTTCGAACTAACCGGGCCGAAAGCCACCGAGGAATACCGAGTAGCAGCAGCGATAAGCAGTCTAATTAGGACATTGATACGAGCGCATTAGATCTGACAAAATTGCGCTATATATTTAGAAATTTAAATTAAAAATTACCAAAAAATCCCGATCATGATTGTAGACTCCTACGGAAGCTCTCAGTGGCGTAGAAAATAAATATGACTGTAACATTAAAATGGAAAATGAAGGCTGCTGAGTCTATCCGAGGTTGTCACTCAATGAGTGTAGGTGAGAAACATGGGCTGGAGTCTAGGGAATGATTCTGTGATGTCAAAGTTGATTGTAGACCCGTCCGAAAGCTCTCAGTGGCGTAGAAAATAAACATTTCAATTACATGTATTAACATATAAAGTTCTGCTGAGTCTATCCGAGGTTGTCACTCAATGAGTGTAGGTGAGAAACATGGGCTGGAGTCTAGGGAATGATTCTGTGATGTCAAAGTTGATTGTAGACCCGTCCGAAAGCTCTCAGTGGCGTAGAAATGAAATATTACTGTAACATGTATTTAAAACTAAAGTTCTGCTGAGTCTATCCGAGGTTGTCTCTCATTGAGTGTAGGGTAAAAAAGTAGGCAAGAGTCTGTAGGATGCCCACGTAATGCCAAAGTTGATTGTAGACCCGTACGGAAGCTCTCAGTGGCGTAGAAATTAAATATTACTGTAACATGTATTAACATATAAAGTTCTGCTGAGTCTATCCGAGGTTGTCACTCAATGAGTGTAGGTGAGAAACATGGGCTGGAGTCTAGGGAATGATTCTGTGATGTCAAAGTTGATTGTAGACCCGTACGGAAGCTCTCAGTGGCGTAGAAATGAAATATGTCAGTTACATGTATTAAAACATGAGTCTATCCGAGGTTGTCACTCAATGAGTGTAGGGTGAAAAAGTGGGCTAGAGCCTGCAGAATGCCTCTGTGATGAGACGTGACGTAGTAGGTATGTTGTATGTATTTTAGGTGGATACTATAATAATAATAATAAAATAGTTTCTTTATATTTAACATGCATCACGTGTGCCAGCCTGTGCACTAGCAGCCGACGATATCGGGAACGACTCGTCGTCGGTTCCAGGTAGCCCTACACACGAAACGGTGTTGCTGTCGAGGGTCTTACCGCGTATACCACAATATTACATGCTTTAAAGATTGCGTCATCAGCGGAAAAAATTCCAGGTAAAGCGCGCTAAAATTGATCGACACGAGGCACGGTCAACCTGTGCACTCGCAGCCGGCGATATCGGGAACGGCGCGTCGTCGTCATCGGTTCCAGGTGGCCCTACACACAAAACGGCGTTGCTGTCGTGAGCCTCGTCACGTATACCACGATATTACATGCTAAAAAAAATTGCATCATCAGCGGAAAAATTTCCAGGTAAAGCGCGCTAAAAGTGATCGACACGAGGCACCTGTGCTGTGCAGGTGTACCTGTGCACTGTGCTGTTGCTGGGCGTTGGCGATGCACCGCTCACTTTTTTTGTGTAGACGCGCTTGGGGGGGCACTTTCAAGTGTGAGAAACGCTGGTCTATTCACCAGTCGTTAGCAAGGTTTCGTGCAGAGCAGTCGATTCTGGAAGAAATATACGTTGGTTTTGTTTTTTCTTGTGTTATAAAGTGTGTATTTGTGTAATATTATTTGGTAAGTACATTTATATGTATTATATCAAGAAACAAATAAAAAGTACTTCAATTCTCTAGTAAAAATCTGTTGTGTCGTAGCTTAGCAAATAATTATTATTTATGTGTATAGCAGTGTTAAAAATATTACAGATATGCCTATCTGTATATTATAGGTCTATTAGTAAAATCTTATACTTAGTTAGACCGTTTTGCCTTCTACTTGTAGAAAAAATTAAAAAGGAGTGAAATAGGCCCCATACTAAGAATAATAATTTGTTCATGCGTCTGCCACACAAATCGATAGTTCTAGAAGGCTGAAAAATATAATTGCGTAATATTATGAAATATCTAAAAAAAAGTATCAATCGCTGCTAACCTCAACCCTCATCCGCAACTATATTGTTTCTTACAGAAAATGTTTGTCTGTCAGCGCTGCAACCGGTCGTTCTCCAGGAAGGACAGTCTTAAGCGTCATGGAGACTGTAGTCGTGCGATAAAAGCATGTGAGACGTGTAGAATAATCCTCCCCTCGGAAATGGCGCTCCAGAAACATCAACGAGAAAAACATAGAGCTCCAAAACGGACAGCTGAACCCTCGCAAACACCCATAACGAAAAAAGCAAGACTTGTCTCGTCTGATGGTAAGTTTATATATATTTTACTGTATATTTGACTGTTGTAAATTCGTTTTTAGTCTTTTAGTTATACTAAATATTTTTTCCTAGTGCAAGAACCATCGACGTCGGTCACGCAGCACTGTTCACTATGTCAGATAGATGTCACTAGCAACCGCTGGCTGGGACATCTAAGAACCCAGCGTCACCGAGAACAATGCTGCGTGGTGCAGGAGGAAGGTGTAGAGCTCGTGAAAACGTCCTTTAGAAGCCGAATTGCTACCTACCGACTTTCTTCAAACCAAGACCCCACCGACATCAGGAGATACCTCGACAATCTAAGAGATAAATTTGTCAAGTTGGTGGGGGGCATTTTACAACAGTACGAACTCCTAAAAGT
The DNA here is from genome assembly GCA_963971165.1 of Philopedon plagiatum. Lineage (NCBI taxonomy): Eukaryota > Metazoa > Arthropoda > Insecta > Coleoptera > Curculionidae > Philopedon > Philopedon plagiatum. Next base: position 37,910,624 of record OZ020189.1, on the reverse strand, counting down.
CGGTTTGGAGCTTTTTGGCCGCTTCCTTCTGCAGACCAAGGAAACAGATGAAGTCAAGTCGTTTAACAGCAAATATGTGATGGTTAGCGAGGCAACCGATTTGGAGGAGTTGTTCAACCAGTTTGCTGTGATCCTTGACAAGAAGTATTCTGAATTCAAGGAAAAAGACAGCGGTAAGTATTTTTTCACAACAAAAATAACATACTTTCTAACACTGTAAAAACTTAATACTAAATTGCTGTTTCTATTGTTACAGGGTGGGTGCTTCAACAACTCCTCCACTTGGAATTAGGGATTAACAAGATCAAGCCTCTAAAGCCATCCTCCTACATTCCACTGCCTAAGGAGATTGAAGCAAAGAAAGCTGTTCTGAACATCCAGAACGCGGATGAAAAGTGTTTCATGTGGTCAGTCCTAGCCGCCTTACATCCTTTGGATCGAGCTCAAAATGCAAATAGAGTCGCGAACTATTTGCCTTTTGAAAACGAGCTGGACTTTACAGGTATGGAATTTCCGATTAAACTTGTGGATATATTAAAGTTTGAGCGGCTCAATAATATTTCTATTAATGTCTATGGACTTGAAAGGGTTTTTGACAATGGTAAAAATATTATTGAAGTCGTGGGGCCCTTATACTTTACAAATTCTCGTAATAGGGAGCGACATGTAAATTTGTTAGTAATCAGTAATGACTATGGCAATAGTCATTACTGCTTAATAAGAAGTTTATCTCGCCTGATCTCAAGACAGTTATCCAACCACCATGCTGAAAAGTATTTATGTGATGGTTGTTTATCTTATTTTTATTCAGAGCAAAAATTAAAAGAACATCAAGAACATGATTGCGGGCACGTTTTAGCTAAAGTCCCAACAACAGATTTAAAAAAAAATAAATATGGCGAAGAGATTCCCGAGAATATTTTGAAATTTACAAACTTTGAAAAGAAATTAAAGGTGCCTTTCGTTGTTTATGCTGATTTCGAGACTATCCTTGAACCTATCGATACAGAGGAAAATGTGCAGGATCCCGATACGTCATACACTGTGAAAACGCATAAGCATGTCCCGTACTCTTTCGGTTACTACATCAAATGTGACTTTGATGATGCTCATTCGATTTACCAAAGTTATAGGGGTCCGGATGCCCACAAAGAATTCGTAAAACGCTTAGAGACTGATTGTAAATCAATCTATAATCGCTTTATGAAGGAAGTAGTACCCATGATTCCTATTTCTGCGGCACAAGAGATTGAGCATCAAAATGCTGTGGTGTGTCATATCTGCGAAAAGCCATTTGATGTAGCATTAAACGATCGCGTGCATGACCACAATCACGCAAATGGCGCATATCGGGGGCCTGCGCACTCTGTATGCAACCTAAATTACAAAATCCCTCAATTTATACCTATCTTTTTCCATAACATGTCCAATTTTGATTCCCACCTGTTTATCAAGGAATTGGCTGCCAACGAAGAAAAGCTGGATGTTATCCCTCAAAACAAGGAAAAGTATATATCATTTACTAAGCATGTTTTGGTGGATAACATCGAGAACAAAGATGGCAAACAACGACGGGTATTTTTAAAATTACGCTTTCTCGACAGTTTTCGTTTCATGGCCAGCGGTCTAGATAAGCTCAGTCAAAATTTAAAACCAGAGCAATGTCGAGAAGTTAGAAAATATTTCGCGGAGGAAAATAAGTTTCAGCTTATTCGGCAGAAGGGTGTCTTCCCATATAATTACGTAGACAGTTTCGAAAAATTAAATGATACAGAGCTTCCATCGCATAAAGACTTCTACAATCAGCTAAAGAAAGAAAACATTAGCAAAGAGGATTACAAGCGTGCTTGGACTGTGTGGAATTTATTTGAGTGCAAAACTTTAGGCGAATATTCAGATCTTTATTTAAAATCCGACGTTTTATTATTAACAGATGTTTTTGAAAGTTTTAGAGACGTGTGCCTAGATACTTACCACCTCGATCCTGCTCAGTATTTTAGCGCACCAGGACTTTCGCTAGATTCTGCCCTTAAGTCAACGGGCGTAAATCTTGAATTACTGACAGATCTAGACATGGTACACTTCTTTAAACACGGTATTCGCGGCGGGGTCAGTCAGTGTAGCGTTAGAAAAGCTTTCGCGAACAATAAATTTCTACCTCATTATGACGCTTCCAAACCTACTTCCTACATCATGTATTTGGATGCTACCAACCTGTATGGTTCAGCCATGTCACAATATTTACCAACGGGGAATTTTCAGTGGTTAGATGAGACCGAAATTCAAAACTTAGAGTACATGAATGTCGCGAGTGATTCTAAAACTGGCTACGTATTAGAGGTAGATTTAGAATATCCGGAACAGTTACATTATTTGCACAACGAACTACCCTTTTGCCCACAATCCATTGCTTCTCCAGAATCCAAATTTAAAGATATCAAAAAATTAATTCCGAATTTCCAGTCTAAAAGTAAATATATAATTCATTGCCAAAATTTGCGTCAGGCTTTAGAACATGGGCTTAAGCTCACAAAAATTCATCGCGTATTAAGTTTCGACCAATCACCATGGCTTAAGAAATATATAGATCTAAACACAGCAATGCGCAATAAAGCGACAAATAAGTTTGAGAAGGATTTCTTTAAACTTATGAACAATGCTGTGTTTGGTAAAACAATGGAAAATGTAGAGAAAAGGGTAGATGTTAAGCTGGTTTCTCATTGGGAAAATATTGGTAGAAGGTTGGGGGCCGAAGCGTTAATTTCAAAACCTCATTTTAAAGCCCGTACTATTTTCAGCGAGAACCTGGTAGCTATCCAGATGAAAAAACAGAAAGTCGTATATAATAAACCTATTTACGTAGGTTTTAGTATCTTGGAAATATCCAAGACAATTATATATGACTTTCTGTACGGGTATATCAAGCCAAAATATGGTAACAACGCGGTATTACTCTACACTGACACCGATTCCCTTGTGTTGAAAATTACAACTGAAAATTTCTACCATGACATGCGACAAAATTTAGATAGGTTCGATACGTCCAATTACTCCCAAGATAACCCACATGATGTTCCTGTAAACCAGTCAATTTTGGGTAAAATGAAAGACGAGTATGCAGGAAAAATCATTTGGGATTTCTACGGCACCGGGGCGAAAGCATATTGTGTAAATGTTGAGGGAGAGTTGACGAAAAAAGCCAAGGGAGTTCCTGACTACGTCACGCAGAAAGAACTAACTCTGGATGATTATAGGGAGGCGGTTGACGTAGAAGGAACTCTCATTCATCGACAGATGAATACTTTCCGTTCGCATTTACATGATATGTATGTCGAACTGAAAAATAAAGTAGCGCTATCACACGCGGACGATAAGCGTTATCTTATTCCCGGTGACTCGGAGAACACGCTTGCTTGGGGTCATAGAGATTATGAAAGGTATAAGGAATCATTGGAAATTCCATAAGCTAAGACTGATCACCGACAGCTATCTTTCCATCAATCCCTTTCGGTGGCTATATGTGTGACTTTAGAGGCTGTGATATTAGGCTAGTAATTTATTTTATTTATTTAATGATTGTATTTATTTTACCCCAATTTACTCTATTTACTATATGTTTTACACTTTATTTAATTATTGTATATATTTTACCCCAATTTACTCCATTTACTGTATGTTTATATGTACTTTATATGTTTTGCACTTTATTTAATGATTGTATTTTTTATTTTACCCCAATCTACTCTATTTACTATATGTTTTACACTTTATTTAATTGTTGTATTTATTTTACCCCAATTTACTCTATTTACTATATGTTTTACACTTTATTTAATTATTGTATATATTTTGCCCCAATTTACTCCATTTACTGTATGTTTATATGTACTTTATATGTTTTGCACTTTATTTAATTATTGTATTTATTTTACCCCAATTTACTCTATTTACTATATGTTTTACACTTTATTTAATTATTGTATTTATTTTACCCCAATTTACTCCATTTACTGTATGTTCATTTATATGTTTTACACTTTATTAAATTTTTTTTGTGTTTAAATTGTTGTCTTATTTCCTTAGTTAGAATAAAATAAATAAACAGAGTACTAGTTAGTAACAGAATACTGTTTGTATATTAAGCTTATACAATTCATAAATATGCTTTGCAAATAGGTGTATTAGCTTCTCGGTCCATCTAAATAGATACTTGTCTGTTGTGGCATCTTCAAACTTGAGACTTCTCTTATCGCCATTGCGATGAAACACTAAAGTACACTGTCCAATTATCATAACTATATCCACCCAATGGGTATTGAAACAATCAAAAGTGCTTAGAAATTCTTCAAATTCGCCACTGGAGAAATAAAGTTTACCATAACCAATAGTATCCAAAATTACTTGTTTGCGTCCCACTTCTGATGTGTCAAAAATGACTGTTATAAAGTCATCAATCTCGTAAACTCGGTTAGGCTTAGTCTTAAGAACTGGGACATCGGGACATCTAGAAGGAGCTTCAAACACCTTATCCCAGCTGGAAGAGGAGGAGGAAGCCATTGGTAAGTTTAAATGGTAAGTTGTAAAAATATTCTAACCAAAGATGTCTTTTCTTTGTAAAACGTAATGTCACTTTTCAGCTTGCGTATTTTTTTCAAATGCTCGTCTAATTTAACTGACAAGTCGACTGTCTTCGTCATGTGCTCGAGTCTGTCTAAATTTCTCAAGGGGTTCTATTAATATAGGGTAAAATTAAACATGTAATGCAATTTAACTTCTTTATTTCGGCAAAAAATCATAAATATATGCATACAATATTTTTGAATTCTCAGCACTACAAGCACAATATTCTAAACCATGATAAGAGCAAGTGGTTTTACTTAGAGATAATTTCGGTACATTAGCGCTATCCCTAGCAAATTCTAAATTAACAATATCGGGTATATTCTTAAAATATTTCATCGTGGAAAAAGTTTCAAGTAAAAAGGCCTTCTTTACATGTCCCTTCACATAGATGATATCAACATCTTGTAGATCGTTGTAGATAATGCGGTAAAGTTCATTGTAGTCGGTTTCGCCGGAATTGTAGTTTAAGCCATGTCGGTTCCCATATAGAAACATTGCTTGCTTCTGACAATCATAGGACAGCTCATAAAAGGGCTTAACTGGTTTAAAAAGATAGTTCTTTATTTGCTTTCCATCGTAAATAGACAATTCTTTAGCTTGGAATTCTGGAACGCGGAATCCTTGAACGTCAACCACAACAAACCTCATCGTGACAGGGCTGGAGAGTAACTGTCTACAACACATCACGTACTTGACCTGTTAAAGCCTGATACTCAAGCAGTCGATCATGAATAAGGGACGTCAGCTAGTGTTGGGGAGTTGTTTAGGGTGGTGTTAGGTTGCTAATAGGGGTCTGATAGGGTTGTGTTAGGGTAGTGTTAGGGTAGTGTTAGGGTAGTGTTAGGGTGTCGTTAGGTTTAATAAATAGTGAAACACTTCGTTTACACGCGGAGTCCTTGAACGTCAACCACAACAAACCTCATCGTGACAGGGCTGGAGAGTAACTGACTACAACACATCACGTACTTGACCTGTTAAAGCCTGATACTCAAGCACTCGATCGTGAATAATTATACAGAAAGCACGTGACTCATTTGAGAAGTTTTCGGAACTTTGAAACTCCAACTTCACGTCGATGGTGTTCCTCTTGAGGGCTTCACTTTGTTTGGAACAGTCAATAACAAAGAGGGTTCTACTAGCGAAGGCGACAAAATCCAAAAGCGGTTCACACCGTTGTTTTCCCAAATAGGTTTTTTGAAAGTCCGTATACATCTGATAGGCTTCTGTAAACTGTCTATTGGCAAAGTTTAGGTTTAACGATTCATAGGGGTAAACTTCAGAATTTAAATGCAACTTGACGTCGGTGATGTCCAAATTATCAAAGTAGGTACAATCAGCTTCAAAGTTATCTTTTCGCTTCTTCATAAAAAATACAATAACATATCGGGCTCTCTCAGACATCGTCTTAACGGTCCAAATATCACGCTTTGTCGTTCTCAAAGCAGGCAGTTCATGTATTTCCCAGTTTCTAAACGGGATATATATCGGTTTGTTCTTTGCAATTTCATCCAAAAGTCTCAATTTCACTGCATCACTCGGGTAAATATGTCTAACTTTCAACTCAACCGTTTTTAAGATTATTGTTGCCTTCTTAGTACCAGAAGACTTGTAGCAGTTGTCATCATGACGAGCACGAACTAGTTTAATTTTCTGTTTACCCATTAATACATTGTGGTAATCGGCAAACACGCCAAACAATATTGAAAGTGGTATACGAAAATTAAAGTCTTTAGAAGTTTCGTCCAAGGTCTTAGCAATTCCACTAGGCCAATTCCATCCAGCTATGTCCAGAGCTCGGCTTTCTTGCTCATTTAAACATAGCATATTTTTAACTGTGCTAACAATGCCGGGATCTCGAATCTTTTCAATCTCCTTGCCATTAACTTCATAGGAAATGGTGTCAAAGAGAAAGGCGCCAGCATTATTGGTTAGGTCGCAAGTACCGGTCTTACCAGCAGCGTCTGCTTCTACCTTAAACGCACCCTCGATGTAGAGTTGAGCTTCACTCATATCCAAAAAGACATCTTGCTGATTGATAACAATCTCGATTTCGTCATTGTTATTAAACGAGTTGGTAAAGGGGTGATAAGTGTGCCATTCTTCGCGAACAACCGACTCATCGTTCCTGATTTGATTGAAGATTTGAAGTTTTTCTGACATGGTAGCGGTAGTGACTGCGTCTAGACTGCAAATATACTATATTTGAAAACGTGAGTGATCCCTTCGACTTCTGATCACTGAATGAACTGCTAGCTGAAGTATTAGTGCTTAAATACCTTTTAAATACTAGAACCATTTCGTCTAAGTTCTAATCGAATGACTACTTCTTCGCCTCGAAAATTAATAGGTCTAGAATCCTGGTCTACTAGCGTGAGAGTAATGTTGTAGATGCTTTTTTGACTCACAGGTAAATAGATTAGATTCCTTGGCTCGATATTTATACTGTAGCCGGGATCGACGGTTGGTGCAAATTCGTAAAGAGTATGTGAGGGATTATTTGTGTAATACGAACCGGAAATGATGTTACACTCGACTCTAATAGTAACAACTTGTATAATATCCACAGGTTGATCTGATTCGTGGAATTTACCAGACTTTAACAGTTGAGGCGAAAATCCCAACAACTTTGCAATGCTGTCTTTTGGCTTAAAGTTTATGTCGTAGGCACTGGTTAACTCGCACTTTAACGTATTGTTATTGGGTTTAAGCGATAAGATGCTATTCCTTTCGTCTGTGGAAGCACTAGGATCTAGGAGCTTGCGTTGTAGAAACTGTTCGATATCTCCCAACTCATAGGATCCTGTTGGTATTTCCAATACTCGCTCCTCCTCCTGATTATTGACAATGTAATAAAACTTGTTTCGCCCCTCGTCTATATTAGGGATTGTGTTCCAAGTGTCTAGCGAAATTAATGCTAAAGAGTAATCGAATCTCGAATCGAGCTCTACGGGAGGTACAAAGTATGCTTCAAGTCGGCGAGAGCGACCTTTTAACGTGAATGTCTGTGACATGACTGATGTTGATAAGCATCAACACCTACATTTATAAAGTTTCATTGTAGAGAAATGCTAGAGCAAGATGTCCACAATTTGTCATTCCATAATCCTGATACTGTTCGAAATTAAAATATATCTTCACATTTTTCATGTACTTTACAAATTCCTTGGGCGGTTTCAAGTTGCCAAAACTATCGAAATAAACAACTAAATTACCGTGTTTCTTGTAAGCTACCCAATGTGTCCCGAATCCTGTGTTCCGATCCAAATTAATAACACCACACTCTGTTTTGAGGGGTGCGTTCGGTAAAGTGTCTCGCATAAATACTCCTCTAAAATGCGGTATTTTTAATCGAGTGACATACGAATTAATATCGTGATCGGATAACGGCCTTTCAGGTAGCTTTATTGGTAGTTTTTTGACATTTTACGTAAAAACAAACCATAGCCAGTTTTGTGTTTCTTTAAATACAGACCGCTGCCCTTTTTTCCCAATGCAATCGCTTCCATTGTTCCGTTGTGTCGTTTTGATTCTTTTAACTTATCCTTGGCACTTTTAGCGTCATTAACGGCCTTCGCTATCCCCGCGGCGCCCCCGCTTAGTGCTCCCAGGGCACTAAGTCCTGCAAATATGGGAATAAGTGGTAGGAGCCCACCCTGTTTCGGTAATGGTATTATTCGTGGTACGTTGATCCTCTTACGCCCTCCCACCTTCTTAACCGTTACTCGTGCAGCTTTAAGTATTTTACTGAGAGTTTTTTTCTTACTAACATCACCAGCACCCGTATGTTTAAATTGTTTCTTAAGCAGAGTGACCACTGATGATAGGTGTTTCATCTTCTTCTTGCCAGCACCCAACTTGCGTTTTACCTTCATAGTGTTAGTTACTAACCACGCTGAAGCTTTTTCTCCAAAACTGGAATCGCTTGCCTTGACTCGTTCCCAAGCTCGGTCCTCCAACACTCGATCGGCTTGATGTCTTTGTTCCAACTCTTTGGACTTTGCGTATTCGATATCGTGATCGCGGCAAGCACTATCCAATTTGTTCTTCGGTTGATCGCCTCGAGCCAGCCGCTCTTGAAGTTTGGTTCCCGGACCACAATAGGAATAACCAGGCAAATGAAGCTCGAATGGGAGCTTGTTGATAACTGTATTTAATACACCTGCACCCTGCAGAGTCTTCATTAGTAATGAAGTCCTGGCAGGGTGCAGACTACTATTTATAGAGATGCGTCAAGAGAAGCAGAAACTCAAAATCCAAGTTATAATTGCGATATGAAGAAAGACAAATCCCAAAGTAGCAAACATGGTCAACTTTTACCTTCTACAATTCGGTCGTTAATATGTGGTCCTAGTAATTGTGGCAAAACCAATGTAATGATTAGTCTTTTGATTGATGAAAATGGTTTAAAATTCGAGAATGTGTACGTGTATTCAAAATCTCTGCAGCAAGACAAGTACGACTTTCTTCAACGGGCCTTAAAACATTCCCGTTTAGGCTATTTCGGTTACAGTGATAACGATGAAGTTCTAGATCCTTCCAGTGCCCGACCTAACTCTGTATTCATATTTGATGACGTAGCATGTGAGAAGCAGGATAAAATACGTAATTATTTTTGTATGGGTCGTCATCATGCAATTGATTCATTCTATTTATCGCAAACTTACTCGAAAATACCTAAACAGCTGGTTCGGGATAATGCTAATGTATTAATTTTATTTAAGCAGGACGACTTAAACTTGAAGCATATCTACAACGATCACGTTAATACAGACATGGCATTCGATGCATTTAAGCACATTTGTTCCGAATGTTGGAAAGATAGGTATGGGTTCATAGTAATGGTAAAAGACAATGATATTGCTAAAGGCCGATATCGTAACAAGTTTGATACTTATATCATACCCTAAGCCCTCAAAGCTCAGTGTGACACTTGTCGTTCTAGAAGCCGGATGTACCAAGTATCTAGAAACAGGTCTGCGGTTGAGCGGTTGAGCGGTTGAGCGGTTGAGCGGTTGAGCGGTTGAGCGGTTGAGCAGTTGAGCGGTTGAGCGGTTGAGCGGTTGAGCGGTTGAGCAGTTGAGCGGTTGAGCGGTTGAGCGGTTGAGCGGTTGAGTGGTTGAGCGGTTGAGCGGTTGAGCGGTTGAGTGGTTGAGCGGTTGAGCGGTTGAGCGGTTGAGCGGTTGAGCGGTTGAGTGGTCGAGTGGTTGAGCGGTTGAGCGGTTGAGCGGTTGAGCGGTTGAGCGGTTGAGCAGTTGAGCGGTTGAGCGGTTGAGCGGTTGAGCGGTTGAGTGGTTGAGCGGTTGAGCGGTTGAGCGGTTGAGTGGTTGAGCGGTTGAGCGGTTGAGCGGTTGAGCGGTTGAGCGGTTGAGCGGTTGAGTGGTCGAGTGGTTGAGCGGTTGAGCGGTTGAGCGGTTGAGCGGTCGAGTGGTTGAGCGGTTGAGCGGTTGAGTGGTTGAGCGGTTGAGCGGTTGAGTGGTTGAGTGGTTGAGCGGTTGAGCGGTTGAGCGGTTGAGTGGTTATGTCTACTCCTTTTAACCAGCTTGATAAGAACGTTAAGCGTCGAATTATCCAAGCTTCGCGAACAATCCGAAAAAAGTTCTTGGCATTAAAGTTAGAGCGGGGTGAAGACGATGAAGCTCTTAATAAATTCTTAACACCTATTACAGACCCTCTGAATAAGCTCGTGGATGCTTCCCTCGGTAAAAAGGCTAAGAAACGTAAGATGCAAATAGAAAAGAGTGAATATGTAACTCCGTTGATAAAATTTGAGCAGCCTACAGCGATCTCTTCCTCTCAAGCCCCGGAAGTAAAGATACCGACGTCCTCGTCCTCCGCAGCTACTGAGTCCAGATATGGAGATAATTCCGATGATGTGTTTGAAGAAGCACAACAAGACCTAGCAGATAAATCGGTTCAAGATCTAAAAGCCGAGTTTGCGGCTTCTCTTCGACGACCGGAGGTGTATAGCAGCTTTGTCGAACAATATCCTAAAATTGCACAAGGGTATTTGAAAACATTTTGGTTTAACTCGACCGAAATAGATTCAAACGGCATGAAATATGATATGACGACTGATTCTTGGCATTTGGGTACACAGCCCGTCAAGTTTTTGAAGAACGGTGATATTCAAGTAGGTCCCGTTAAGTACAAAGGAACTGTGGGTTTATACGATTTACTGTTTTTAAAGGACCCGAAATATAATACCATGGCTGATGATAAAGACTATGGCGATATTTTAAAACGAACAGACTTATACCTCAATGAGACTGGTCAAATTAAAGGTAATAAGTCGCGTAAATATACTACAATTGTGAGGCCACTACTCGTAGCCATTTATTCAAAGAGTGTTCCTACTACTTCAAAGACGAGATCTCAATCAGTAAAATCATCGAAATCAGGATCTGCCTTAATGGAATACAACGAAAAACCCAAAGAATTTGTGTACTATGATGACGTCAACGAGTTAGTTGAACGTTTAAAAAAATTGGAAGCTTCCAATGAGGTTGGTAACAATAATAACATGAACGAGATTTGGAGCATTTTGCAGGAATTGGAGCAACTTGGAGTAATCGAATTCTATAAATAAGTTTGCTTAAAGCTACTATGTCTCAGTACCGCAGTAATCATGAATAAGTTTGGACGTTCCTTACCCCGCTCGTCTAATCAGAAAAGATTGCGAGTGTCGCAAACACCCAACTTGATTACTCTTACAAAAGATGGTGATTACAATATTCAAGATCATCGTCTTTGTAACGTGAAATCACCGACAGATGCCACTGATGCTGTAAATAAAAAGTTTGTTGAGAGTATAATTACACGAACTGATCAATCGATAAGTGTTCTTCAGCGACATTTTAACGATTCTCTCTCCGTTATTGAGAGTGCAGGTAAGAAGTATACTGATTCGATGGTTGCACAACTACATAAATTACTACAGGATTTAAATGAGCGTAATACAACTCTGCAAGCTGGTAATGATAAGCTGGATAAACTTGAAATTAGTTTAAAGGAATATGTCGACAGTAAAACTCAAAGTTCTTTACAACCATTTACTGACGATCTGGACCGAATTCGTGCTGAGCTTGCTGCGTTAAAGTCAAAATTAGTAACGACATTATATAATTAGATTTTGAAGGTTCCAAGCGTCATTACCCAGTGCGAACTATGGCGAAGAACATTACAAAAGCGAGAGAACAAGTTGTTAAGGAACTACACAAACCCGCTAGAATTAAATTTAAACGCCGCCGATTTATCCAGTATGGTTTAGATGATACGTTTGCTTCAGATCTTGCTCAACTCGATCAGTACGCTCGTGAAAACAAGGGATTTAAATACATCTTGGTTGTAATTGATTGTTTTTCGAAATTTCTCTGGACGAGGCCTTTAAAGTCGAAAAATGCTCAGGATGTGACTAATGCAATGGATCATATACTTAAACAGTCACGGAGGATTCCGAAAAAGCTGGTTACGGATAATGGTAAAGAGTATTACAACGCTAGCTTTCAAAGCCTTATGAAGAAGCATGGGATACATCATTACAGTACCTTTAGTATTTTAAAGGCTTCTATTGCCGAACGAGTAATTCGAACGCTCAAAGAACACCTGTTTAAGTTGTTTACCTTGAATGGTAATCATAAATGGATCGACTTGTTGGAACAAGTTACAAATAATTACAACAACACCAAACATCACACAATCCGCATGAAACCGAAGGATGTTAACAAAAGTAATGAGAAGAAAATATTGGACTCGGTTTATAGTCGTTTAAAGGTTGTGGGAAAGCCAAAATTCAAAGTTGGAGACATTGTTCGCATAAGTAAGGCCAAGCACGTGTTTGAAAAGGGTTATGTACCCAATTGGACCACTGAGTTGTTTAAAGTATCGCAGGTAAAGATCACCAACCCTACAACTTATTTGCTAGAGGATACGAGGGGACAGTCAATTAGCGGAGGGTTCTATGAAGAAGAGTTGCAAAAAACCACACAATCTGACGTATTTCTTATTGAGCAAGTTTTGCGTAAAAAAGGCAAAGAGATGTATGTGAAATGGCTTGGGTTTGATAAGTCGCATAATAGTTGGATAGATATGGACAAGGATGTGGTTTAAGCTCGCTCCCGGTATAAATAGTCAACATTTTTTAGTTTTAGCCAGTAGGAATCATGCCTTATTGCAAAGAGTGTGATGCGGAAATTTTATCTCGTAGTGCTCATAACCGTACCACAAAACATAAGCAGCAATGTAGTGAGAACTTGTCCTCTCATGTAAAACTAGTTCGAACTGCTTTTAAACAACGCATACTAACTTATCATCTGACAAGTGATTTACATTTGGTTGATGTCAAGCAATATTTGGGGGATCTAAAAGATACTGTTATCACTTTACTCGCTAAACCTTTAAAGACTTATCCCCAGCTTAAAGTTAATATGGAGCTATATGGTTGTTATCTGTTGGCAGCAACACAAGAACAAGACATTAAATCTTTCAATACAAAATTTAGTGTTATTTCTCCCAGCACTAATTTGGACGGCTTTTACGCGGAATATCAGATGTCTCTAATGGAAAAAGCTTCTGAATTTACCGAGATGGGAAGCGGATGGGCGTTATCCAAACTACTGTTTCTCGAACTGAACATCAATAAATGCGGAGTGGGGGTATAGCTCTCTCTCTCTCTCTCTCGCGCTCTCTCTCTCTCTCTATGATTACAATAATACGCAGGTTGACGTCACTATTTTAGTGTGAACCATGGTTAGTAAACGTTGTACCGCTGCTGCTCCTGAGTTGCTAGAAGACGAAGACGATAGCCCCCAAAGCTCATCGCCTTATTGGACTTATCTAGACAGTATGATTCGCCGAAGTAACAGAGAAATTAGCAACGAGAAAAAACTCTTGGGCGAATTTTGCTATTCTACTGGTAATTTTACAGTAATTGTGGGCCTCAGTGTTGCCAGGGGGATGATACCAAGTGTTAAACTAGTTCCCACAACACCTGAACGACAACCAGTCTCCCTCAGCCATTCGGATTGGATTGAGTTTTTGGAGATCATTGACAAGATGTGTGAAGATATTGGTGGAAGTGTGACAACAACGCTGATGTCGTCATCGGAAAATTTTACCGTATCCAGTGCTATTCTTTTAAACGAGCGAATATTCCGACTTGGAAGCAACGATGTGACTTTAACGTTTTCTTGTAATGATATAAATTCTATTGTTAGCATTAAGAGTTTAATTAACTTTAGAATAGAATTAGTGGAACGTTTACAATTTAGAACCTATTACGATGATACTTTACAGTATGCTCAATGTTTTGCTGATATTAAGGACAACTTTGTTCAAATTATTACGAATCTCTGTAATTTAAACCTGTTTGAACAAAGTTATTACATGTTGGAATTATTGCATTATTATCCGCAAAAATTGCTCGATGACTTTGAAAAACTGTACATTTATACCGATGACTCATAATAAAAAAAATATTTTTAAGCTCTAGGTTCATTTTTTCCCCTTCTCTCTCTCCTTTCCCCCACCATCGACATTCCTGCTGTTGCTTCTGCTGTTACTAATAAATGCAGTTCGATGCTAGCAGAGATTTCATAGTTGCTTCCACATTCGTTGCATACAGTTATAACCTGCTGAGATCTCTCGTGACTTTTACGTGTATTGAAACCTGTTTAGCAGCAGCATTCTACAATGAGTATTTCCAAGCAGACATTAGCGGAACTTAACGCTCGTATTAACAGTGATGTTGGGAACTTTCCCGAATGCAGAAAACTTTCCACTCTAGCTATAGGAGTAGCGTATCCTATTCAAACACTGAAATTTGTTACAACGCGTTTTGGGAGAGCTCTTGTTGCGACATTGGTTGACTTAGCCCAGGAAGATGTGATCTTTCAAACATTCTTACCGCAACGGATAGCTGAAACTATGTCGCAGGATCTGGTTGACAACATGAATCGATCAAGTGCCCAGTATACTCTAGTCTCTTGGGGACAAAGCTTGACTGCTGCTGGTTATAGCCCTCGCACCCTAATCCAGTTTGAATGCTTGGAATAGTTCATAGCTGTAATCTGTTTAATAGTATTAACTAATTTTGTATATAAAGTTGTTAAATATCGATATAAATTGTGGTTAAATAAATAATTTTCTATAATTACTAGTTTTATTACATATTCATACCTCGAAAAGCGTCCCCAAGCGCGTCTACACAAAGAAGTGAGCAGTGCGTTACTACTAGTACACAAAAAAGTGAGCGATGCGTCACCACTGCACAGCAACATCACTAGTACACAAAAAAAGTGAGCGATTAATTTTTATATCGCACAAACGTGCCATGCGCACGACGCTTTATATGTATGTAGTAGCATAATACTATTATTTTCTCCGGAACCAAAGGGCCGATCAACGCCATTCTTTTTTTAAACGCCTTCTGACAACGCCCCCGAACACGTTACGTATTTTTTAATTTGTATATCGCAAAAAACACACAAAACATACCTACTACGTCACGTCCAAACTCCCGGAAGATATCATTTTCCCGGTTTATTTATTCAACTAGGTGCCGTGGCGTACTTGGTTCTATAGCTGGGAAACGTATATAATACGAAATTACACACATGGTGTGTGCGGGTTCGATCCGCGCCTTGGACAGAAAACTTTTTTCAGTGCATATGCGACTTACGAAATAAATACATTTAATTAGGATTAATGAAAAAGTTTGTGACGTCATCGTGAACAAAAACGGCAGAAAGAAGAAGAAGAAGGAGAAGAATAGATAGTGTCCCCAAAATAGATAGTGCCCAAGTAGTTAAGACCAAAATAACTAACGCCCAAAAGTGTGACAGATGACGTATGACATATGACAGATGACGTATGACATATGACAGATGACAGTTGACAGATGACAGTTGACATATGACAGTTGACAGTTGGGTTTGATTAGGTGCGTTCGGTATCGGGTTGGGTTTGATTAGGTGCGTTCGATATCGGGGTTGGGTTTGCTCTGGTTCGCTCGGTACCGGTTGGGTTTGCTCTCGTTTACTCGGTATCGACGACTTGGGTTTGCGTATTCGATTTACACACAGTGTGGATGCAGAACGCCCCATCTATCTCTACTCTGGTCATTGCAGTATAAACATAGAGCGTCTTCTTCCTCCTCAGAGCTTTCTTCAACTCTTTTTGCCATCTTTTGCTTTTTTGGTACAGACACCACTGTTGCTTTCTTCTGTTTTTGACCTGACAGATTTTTTTTAACTTTGTTTGTTTGTGCCTCCTTAACTTTTTTTGTCTTCTCTATTGCTTCAGTCAGTTCTGCTTTGTAAGGAGACTCTGTAAGAATGGCGGTTTTGCCTCTCTTCCTTTGCACTCGTTTAGCGGCGATATTTAGTTTTGGTATTGGCATAACAACTTCTGGAGAAAGTGCTGGAAAACTGGAGGTGCTGAGTTTTTTTATTGGTGCATTAGGACTGTCAGGCATCGAGGAGCATTGAGGTCGAGGGTTATTTTGAGTTTCGTTGTTATTTTCCATCGTAACTTTGGAAGGTGTTAAGAGGTTATTAAAGGAATCGTTTTTTTCTGAAGAATCATCGACTCGAGTAGGACCGGCTTGTGCCTCAGCAATGGGACTATTATTATTTTCTGGAGAATCATCGACTCTAATAGGACCGGCTTGTGTTTCAGCAATGGGAATATTGTTATTTTCTGGAGGATCATCGACTGTAGTAGGACCGGTTTGTATTACAGCAAAGGGAATATTAGTTGTCTCGGCTGGTAAAAAGTCATCATCAGTAAAGATATCCTCATTTGTTGGCCAAATACCCGTTTTCTCAAAACCTTTTAGCGCGGTTTTCATGTTCGCAGCATTAATAAAGGCTTGTCCAAATAATGTTGATATTTGGAATAAAGTAACGACTTTACCTGGGTTCGACCGCAACCATTTTCGTACTTCGTTTTCATAATATAGACTTAAAGGTCTCATAAATGCCACATCTAGAGGCTGGAGCCAGTGTGAACAGTGAGGTGGAAAGCACAATAAAATAACACCTTTTTCACGAGCTAGATCGATGACTTCGAGGTTTTTCGTATGAGATGCATGCCCATCAAAAAGTAAGAGGACAGGAGTTTCTTTTTTTGCATTAGAAAATTCAATGAACTTTTTAAACCACTTTAGAAACACTTCTATGGTCATCCATCCAGAATCACTAACCTCAGCCCAACCACCAGTCGGCAAATTTAATTCGAATTCTTGTCGTTTCTTTTGTCGGGGGAAAATCAACATTGGAGGCATGAAATTACCCGCAGCAGAACAACAAATTTCGGCCGTAACCGTGTTACCACGCTCAGCAGAAGTCAATACGCCCACCTGACGTTGTCCTCTATTAGCAATAATTCTTGAATGCTGTTTCGGAATTACCGTAATACCGGTCTCGTCGCAATTATAAATTCTTTCGCCAGTAATTTTTTTTTCATTAATAACTCGATTTAGTAATGTAAAAAACTGCGCGACTGCTACTCTGTTGAACCCCATCGCACGTGCTCCAGAAGTTGCCTCGGGCTTTCTCAAACTTAATTCTAGATGACGTGTCATAAAAGATTGGGCCCAGTCTTCCCCTGCCATTTCTGTTTGTTCGTTAAATGGATGCTCACAACCGTTTCGAACCGCTAGTTGATAGGCTAGCTTTCTTAGGTCTTTCATTGTTAAGCCAAAGAGTCTCTTTTGCATATCTTTTAAATACGTAACCAGTTCTGACTCCTGATCTTTACTAAAAACACACTGATGTTTACCAGCTGTTTTATCAATAACATAATTTGGATCATTCTTGCGTTTTTTTACATGTCTTTCTAATGTAGTTTGTGGAAGTTGGAACTGAATTGACGCTTTGTTACAGCCCATTACGCCACTAATTACTGCATCTACTGCCTGATTCATAGTTTCAGTACTCCATTGCTGTCTATTGGTCTTTTTAACATATTTGCGAACCATCTGAAAATATTACAAAACCCTAAATTAAGATCATTAAATAAAGACGGGGCGGAATGGTTTACCCCGTTCTGCCCCACCCCGTTCTGCCCCACGTGTACTTAATAACAAAATCTAACTTTTGGCCAGGCACGCTTTACCAATATGTTGACCTATCCATATCAAAAGACACTTAAACACATGCAGTGTACAGTAAAATAAACAACAACCCTTAAAACAAATAAAGAATTAACTTACATTGTGTTGAAAATGCCGAAAAACTCTAATAACATACACAATTTCACAACGTTTGCTCAAAAACACTCTTAGCTGTTTGCAGTAACCCGTTTGTTGTTGCCTGTTGATAAGTGGCGTTCTAGTAAATGGTGTTAGAGAGCGCTAGTAATATCCGGCTTCTGCAGCGGGAAATATAAAACCTACACCGTTCCGCCCCGGTACCCCATTCCGCCCCGGTCTCCCCTATACTCAGAATGATTTTTTTCCAAAAATAAATTCATCGATGTGATTTATGTTTTGGGCGAGGCAGATAAAAATTGTCTTTTTGCCGAAAGATTATACAGGATAAAAAATATCCTCAGCGGCGAACATCCAGTCCTCGGAGTTTTCAAAATTTAATGGGACGTTTTAATTCAACCTGCAGTGTGGAACATTCAAAACGGAAAGTTGTCAATATAATAGCTACAAATGGTGAGAAAGAACTCCATATACTTTTACAAAATCAGGATAATCCCCAAGTTAGTAGCAGTAAATTAGCTTCACTGTGTGATACGTCTCAGTCAACGGAAAACCTAACAACGCGCAACTATAAATACCACCCGTACCTTGTTGAGTTACATCAGGAACTTCACGATGAAGATTTTTAAAGGTGCGTAACTTACTACCAATGGTTACGTGCCTAAATTGAAGTAAACCAAAATTATTTAAAACTTATAATGCATTTAAATAAGGCTACATTTAGAAGTAACGGTGCTGTCAATAGACACAATATGCATTATTATGCAACGGAGAACCCACACGGGGTCCGTGAAATTCAACAACCAAACCATTGGTCGGTTAATGTATGGTGCGGCATTCTTCACAACCGAATTATAGGGCCATATTTTTTTAAGGAACACAGGGCCTGCTTGTTTATTTTTCTTGCAACAGGAGTTGCCAAGACTATTGGCAGAAGTAGACTTTGATGGACGGCAAAATGTGGCTCCAACACAATGGTGCCCCCCCCCCCCCACACACTTTTATCGTGAAGCCAGAGAATATTCGGATTAGTAAACTATCCTCAAAGATGCATTGGGCGCGGGGGGTTTTATTGCATGGCCACCAATGTCTTGTGACCTTACCCTGTTAGATTTTTTCCTGGGTGGTTACATAAAAGATAGTATTGTATTCAAAATGTCAATCAAAATATTTCGAAAAGTATTAGAGATGGAGTTAGTACATTCTTTACAAAATGTGAAGAGTTTTTACGAGCTATAAGATGGCAGAAAAATATACAGGGTGATCCATTTGATAAAAGTGGCATTTTTTAATTAGAAGTTTACTGACTTTGGACCTAGAAATAAAACATCCTGTAAATGAAATGTCAAATATTATTTTGTGGATGTGGTTTTTACTCAGGATATAAATTATGAATCGCTTGGAGTCAAAATTTAAGTAGTATTTTCACAACAAACTGGTGCAGCTTGAAAATGCTAAATTTTCATTACAGGTCGAACTATCTTGAAAACTATGACTTTTCCGTATCTTAAACCAGAGTGAAAAAGTTATGACATTACACGTAGAATTCAAAAATCCTTTCAAATACAGGGTGTCCCATTTAACAAATCTAACTTTCTGACACCCTACTTTCTAAACGTATCCTGTATAATTCAAAATATTTTTTAGATCTGCCGAATATTCAACCATACCTTAGCACAAAAGCTTATTACCGACAAATCTTATCATCAAGGCACAAAATTACTCCGCGCATTGGCTTACCAGGTATATTCACCCCACAGACACAGGTTCATACACTGTGTGTGCACTGAAAAGACATTGTGGGACATTTCACTACAATTGTGTACCTTTTTCCAACAATTTGTTCTCAAAAACGTCCAAGACCAATTTGTAGCAAAATTTGCTACAAGTGTATGAAAATGTATAAAAACTGTTGTTACTAATTGTTGGAACCCACGTATAGACATTTTATTGTTACCAGTATTTTTAAAACCATAGTTACAGAGAACGTGTCATGTGTGACACAGAGAAAAAGTTTGTCATATTTTTCATGTAAAATTAAACCCATTTTTTAAGTGTAGAAGCAATAAAAATACAGTCCAAAGAAAAATCGAAGTTTGCTTCAAATATTTACATGGTCCCTCTTTCGTCGGATGGGTAAAGTTTTCGTCAACAACGTGGACGATTAGTTACATGACAAGCGAACATAGACGTACGTCCTGCCAGCGACATATTGCATCAGCAAAACTGAACAAAAATGCACGAATAAACACGTAGTGTACGTAGACATTGTCAAGAAGAAAAAATAGTGTTTTTTCCATAAGAAGAAGCGTACAGAGTGAGTCGTTCCTATTTTATCGCTATTGCTTGATCCTTATCCTAAAATATTTTCCTAGCTCCTTAATTCTGGCGTTGCATGTACAGGATAGGGTGACTTTGTACAATAATTAAGTGGTAAAATAAGGAAGGTAGTACCCAAAAATAAAATGAACATAAATTCTTTCAAATTTAATATTTCAGTACAGATTTTCTATGGAACGTCTTATATAATTTGTTAAAAGTACATTTTTTGAAAGATTTATTTGTACAAGGAAGTCGAATCAATTTTAGCAAAAATTTGTTTATGATAGTGTACGCTAATACTTAATATTTCTCCAAAATGGCAAAACAGGAACATATTCGTAAAAGAGCTGCACTTAAAGCTAAATTAACATTTTTTAGTAACTATTTACAAAGTTTTGAAGCCAAGTTGCAAAACAATAGTGTCACAAATATAGATTATCAACAACTTCAAACCCGGAAAAATGCTCTAGAGGGTGTTCTTTTAGTAGAGTTTGAAGATATTCAAACACAAATTGAAAATGAGTTAGGAGGTATAGATATTGATGTAGAAGAACGTATGTCATTTGATACACAATATTACGGTTTAATAGCAAAAGCTGAACAACATTTAGTAAATTTTAAGAAAACGGAAAATAACAATAGTAGCTCATCATCAGTATCTATGCAGTCTGTAAGAAATCATTCTCAAATTGATCATGGTGGTAACTCTCAAGGATTTTTTGGTCTTAGACTTCCCCCCATAGATGTAGCTAAATTT
Organism: Philopedon plagiatum; assembly: GCA_963971165.1. NCBI lineage: Eukaryota > Metazoa > Arthropoda > Insecta > Coleoptera > Curculionidae > Philopedon > Philopedon plagiatum. The sequence continues at coordinate 37,889,715 of OZ020189.1, read as the reverse complement.
AATGGAAACTTTCAAACCTGGTTAGAATATCGCGACACATTTGAATCTCTGATTCATTGTAACACGGTTTTGTCAAAAATACAAAAATTTCATTACTTAAGAGGCAGTCTGACTGAGGCGGCTGCACTGGTTGTACAATCTTTGGAATTTTCTGCTGAAAATTACGAGGTAGCATGGAACCTTTTGCTAGAAAGATATAACAATCCCCGTATTTTAATTCAAAACCATGTTAAAGCCCTTTTTAATGTAGAGTCTATTCCAAAAGAGTCGTCGGATCGCATAAGATCTTTGATAGATAACGTATCTAAACATATGAGGTGTCTTGAACAAGTCAATGAGCCTACCGTAGATACTTTAATTATTTATTTAATAAGTACAAAACTTGATAATAGCACGTCCCGTGAATGGGAAAAGTACAGAAACAGTAATGATTTAAGTAAAAAATCGCCAACTCTGAGTGATTTAAAAACTTTTTTAAATAACAAAGCCGATTTATTAGAAACTTTAAAAATCAATCATATAAACACCAAGGAAACTAGAAGACAGTTTTCTAATACAAGAAGCTTGTTTGCAGCGGTGAAAAATTGTGCAATTTGTAAACAATTACACCAGATTTCTAACTGCGAAACATTTTTAGGTTTAAATGTACAGGTTCGTATAAAAACGATTCAAGAGTTAAAACTATGTGTAAACTGCTTAAAATTTGGACATCACAGTAAAGTTTGTAGATCATATCCTTGTAAAATTTGTTCTTTGAAACACCATAAGTTGTTACACATAGATAGACGTCATAGTCAAAATAATAATTACCAAAATCTAGCACGGTCAAATAATTTAAATAGTACGGAGACATCGGTAAGTTCTCCAAGTAATAACACTAGTACAAGCGAACATGTATCAACAGATACACAAGCTTTTCAGATTTCTCAGACGGTACAAGAAAAAAGTACAGTATGTGGAATGTCGTACAGTCCGACCCAAGTTCTTCTTAGTACAGCGTTAGTACGGGTTCTGGACAAAAATAATAAGCCGCATACTACTCGAGTATTGTTAGACTCAGGATCACAATCGAGCTTCATTAGAACGGACATAGTTAATAAATTAAAATTAAATAAACAAGAAATAAATATGAATGTTGCCGGTTTAAATCAAACGATGTCAAAAATTCAGTACAAATGTGACATTACAGTACATTCTTTGCAGAATTCGTTCAATACAAAAATTTCTTGTTTAGTACTTCCTAACATCATCGGAAATTTGCCTAGTGTGCGTGTTAATACGCAAGATATAATTATTCCTACGCACATAAAGTTGTCAGATCCTTCTTATAACGACCCCTCTCAAATTGACATGTTAATAGGGGCGGATATATTTTGGTCATTAATTTGTCTAGGACAAGTATCTCTTGGAATCAATAAACCCTTATTGCAAAAAACAAAATTTGGTTGGGTAATTTCGGGACCCAGTGGCGTACTTTCAAATAATACTTCAGAAGATAAAGATAAAACATATTGTAATTTTGTACAGAACGCAGAAATGCGAGATCAATTAAGTCGGTTTTGGGAAATAGAGGAAGGGTATCTTTCTAAGGTACCTCAATCGGAAGAAGAAATAGCGTGCGAAAAACTGTTCGTTGATAAGACAATTCGGTGTTCGGATGGTAGATTTATGGTACAAATTCCGCTTAAATCCTCTCCTGATAGTCTTGGTGAATCATTCATACAAGCAAAGAAACAATTCTTATCGCTAGAACAAAAGCTGGAATTAAATCCGGACTTAAAATCGCAGTACGTAAATTTTATGAGAGAATACGCAGAACTAGAACACATGAAAAAGGTTAAGGGTGAAACTCAGTTTGAGCACTTATATTATATGTCACATCATAGTGTAGTTCGTGAAGATTCATTAACTACTAAACTTCGCGTAGTATTTAATTGTTCAATGAAAGCTTCCAAGGGTGTAAGTTTTAATGAAATTCAAATGGTGGGACCGACCGTACAAAAACGGTTACATACGGTACTAGCGCAGCACCATTTCTTGCCATTCGTTGTTTAAAGCAACTTGCACTCGACCATGAGACAATAGATCCTGAAATATCAAAAATCATAAAAGAAGAGTTCTATGTAGACGATCTTCTAACGGGCGCAGACACGGTCGAAAGGGCTGCGAAAATTTCAAGTGACGTTGCACAAGTATTAGGTACGGGATGTTTTGAGTTACGCAAGTTTTATTCAAACGACCCAAGAGTTTTAAAGTACGTGGACACGTCTACATCCACAAACAGTGTCGTTAATTTTGGCGAGAATGAGAATGCAAAAACGTTAGGTTTAATTTGGCATTGTCACTCTGATTGTTTAACTTACGATATAAATATAGTATCAAGGAAACTTCTTGTTACAAAACGTACCATTTTAGCAGGTATTGCGCAAGTTTTTGATCCGCTCGGTCTACTCGCAGTTTGTATAATAAAGGCAAACATTTTACTGCAACGATTGTGGCTGGAAAAATTAACGTGGGATGAAGCAGTGCCTTTGCAACTTTATACACCCTGGGTAGAATTTCGTGATCACCTCTCAGTTTTAAACCAGTTGCGCATACCTAGACATGTCATATTATGTGAAGATTCAGTTGACGTACAGTTACACGGGTTTTCAGATAGTTCAGAAACCGCGTACGGCGGATGTATTTATATCCGATCAGTAAACAAAAATAAGGTACACGTGAGATTGCTTTGCGCAAAGGCCAAAGTGGTTCCGCTCAAATCGATTTCGCTTCCTAGACTGGAGCTTTGTGGGGCATTGGTTTTGTCACGACTTTTACAAAAAGTTCTTTCATCACTTACAATTAGATTTAACGAATGTATTTTGTGGTGCGACTCAACGGTGATTCTTGGGTGGCTAAAAATACCACCAAATTTATTAAAAACTTTTGTAAATACTCGTGTAGCGGAAATTCAGTCAATTACTGGTAACTGGACATGGCGGCATGTGCCATCTAAGGACAACCCAGCTGATCTATTATCTAGAGGCCTAAATCCTCTACAGGTTATTAAGTCGAAGATGTGGTTTCATGGACCGGACTGGCTTAAAGGGAATAGCTCAGACTGGCCTTCTAAAGTGATAAAACGTGAAACTTTACCAGAAGTGAAAAACATTCCACAAACCTTACACATAGTAATACAATCTAAATTTCCCTTTGAAAGATTTTCGTGTTTACAACGTCTTAAACGGGTAGTAGCTTATTTATTTCGATTTAAAAATAACTGCAGTTTACGAGGTCTGAATAAGAATCAACGAACTATTGGCGTTTTGACTGTACAAGAGATTTCATATATGCTCAGATTGTTTTAATTAAAATAGCACAAGAACAATCTTTTTCTCAAGATATCACATCCCTTAAACAAAAGGGTGAAATTAATCAAAAAAGCAAAATTTTAAACCTAAAACCATTTTTAGATGATAATTTAATTTTAAGAGTAGGTGGGAAGTTAACTGATTCCGACATGGAGTATAATAAAAAACATCCCATTCTTTTGGATTCTAAGCATAGGTTGACTAAATTGATATTTGAATTCGAACATAAACGATTGTTTCACGCTGGACCACAGCATTTATTGGCCTCAATCAGAGACGAATTCTGGCCAATCAGTGGTCGTACCTTAGCAAAGATTACATACCGGAAATGTGTCGTATGCTTCAGACATAATCCGAAGGTTATACAACCAATAATGGGCAATCTGCCTAAAGAACGCCTACAGTCAGGTATTCCTTTCAATGTAGCAGGAGTTGACTACGGGGGTCCGTACCTACTAAAAGATAGAAAGGGCCGTGGCGCAAAAACTTCGAAATGTTGGCTTGCTTTATTTATTTGTTTTGCGACAAGGGCCATACATTTAGAACTGGTCACAGATTTAAGCAAAGACTCGTTTATGTTGGCATTAAAAAGGTTTATGTCACGTCGTGGAAAACCGTCGTTAATTTATTCTGACAACGGTACTAATTTTAAAGCTGCCAGCTCTGACCTCTCAAAACTAGGTACTTTCCTTCAAGAAAATCAAACTGCAATAATTGACGCACTTTTAGTTGACAGTATTGAGTGGAAATTTATACCACCTAACTCTCCCCATTTTGGAGGAATATGGGAAGCCGGTGTAAAATCAAGCAAATATCATTTAAAGCGTATTTTGGGTAGGTAACACTTTACTTACGTACGAAGAAATGTACACCTTTCTTGTGCACGTGGAGGCACTTTTAAGCTCCCGTCCACTCTCCCCTCTCTCCTCTGATCCTGGAGACCTAAATCCATTAACCCCGGCTCACTTTCTAATTGGTCGTCCAGTAACTTCATTACCAGAACCAATATTAAGCACTATTCCCGAAAATAGACTGAACAGATATCAGTTATTGGAACAGATGCGTCATCATTTTTGCACCAGATGGCACCAGGAGTTTGTTTCAGAATTACAACAAAGAGTACGCTTAACCAACCACAGTTAAAAGTCGGGACTTTGGTGATTATTAAGGAAGACAATACGCCAGTTATGAACTGGAGACTCGGAAGAGTAGTTAGTGTTCATCCCGGTAAAGATGGTGTAGCAAGAGTGGCAACTGTAAAGACTTCTCGAGGTGAAGTAAAACGAAGTTTGGCGAAAATGTGTCCCTTACTCCTCAATGACTAAAACTTTTAAAAGTGTTTTGTGTTGAAAGTTAGAACTTTCAAGGTGGGGAGTATGTTCGAAACCACGTATAGACATTTTACTGTTACCAGTATTTTTAAAACCATAGTTACAGAGAACGTGTCATGTGTGACACAGAGAAAAAGTTTGTCATATTTTTCATGTAAAATTAAACCCATTTTTTAAGTGTAGAAGCAATAAAAATACAGTCCAAAGAAAAATCGAAGTTTGCTTCAAATATTTACACTAATAATCCAATTAGAGTAAATTGCTCTACAAAGACTTTGCAACAATTTTGTGTGAAAAAAAGTCCAAACGATTTTTTCAGTGTGAAAAGTCAAGTCAAGTTTTCAACAATCCATAATTTGAAAGTTTGAGCACTTATATTATATGTCACATCATAGTGTAGTTCGTGAAGATTCATTAACTACTAAACTTCGCGTAGTATTTAATTGTTCAATGAAAGCTTCCAAGGGTGTAAGTTTTAATGAAATTCAAATGGTGGGACCGACCGTACAAAAACGGTTACATACGGTACTAGCGCAGCACCATTTCTTGCCATTCGTTGTTTAAAGCAACTTGCACTCGACCATGAGACAATAGATCCTGAAATATCAAAAATCATAAAAGAAGAGTTCTATGTAGACGATCTTCTAACGGGCGCAGACACGGTCGAAAGGGCTGCGAAAATTGCAAGTGACGTTGCACAAGTATTAGGTACGGGATGTTTTGAGTTACGCAAGTTTTATTCAAACGACCCAAGAGTTTTAAAGTACGTGGACACGTCTACATCCACAAACAGTGTCGTTAATTTTGGCGAGAATGAGAATGCAAAAACGTTAGGTTTAATTTGGCATTGTCACTCTGATAGTTTAACTTACGATATAAATATAGTATCAAGGAAACTTCCTGTTACAAAACGTACCATTTTAGCAGGTATTGCGCAAGTTTTTGATCCGCTCGGTCTACTCGCAGTTTGTATAATAAAGGCAAACATTTTACTGCAACGATTGTGGCTGGAAAAATTAACGTGGGATGAAGCAGTGCCTTTGCAACTTTATACACCCTGGGTAGAATTTCGTGATCACCTCTCAGTTTTAAACCAGTTGCGCATACCTAGACATGTCATATTATGTGAAGATTCAGTTGACGTACAGTTACACGGGTTTTCAGATAGTTCAGAAACCGCGTACGGCGGATGTATTTATATCCGATCAGTAAACAAAAATAAGGTACACGTGAGATTGCTTTGCGCAAAGGCCAAAGTGGTTCCGCTCAAATCGATTTCGCTTCCTAGACTGGAGCTTTGTGGGGCATTGGTTTTGTCACGACTTTTACAAAAAGTTCTTTCATCACTTACAATTAGATTTAACGAATGTATTTTGTGGTGCGACTCAACGGTGATTCTTGGGTGGCTAAAAATACCACCAAATTTATTAAAAACTTTTGTAAATACTCGTGTAGCGGAAATTCAGTCAATTACTGGTAACTGGACATGGCGGCATGTGCCATCTAAGGACAACCCAGCTGATCTATTATCTAGAGGCCTAAATCCTCAACAGGTTATTAAGTCGAAGATGTGGTTTCATGGACCGGACTGGCTTAAAGGGAATAGCTCAGACTGGCCTTCTAAAGTGATAAAACGTGAAACTTTACCAGAAGTGAAAAACATTCCACAAACCTTACACATATTAATACAATCTAAATTTCCCTTTGAAAGATTTTCGTGTTTACAACGTCTTAAACGGGTAGTAGCTTATTTATTTCGATTTAAAAATAACTGCAGTTTACGAGGTCTGAATAAGAATCAACGAACTATTGGCGTTTTGACTGTACAAGAGATTTCATATATGCTCAGATTGTTTTAATTAAAATAGCACAAGAACAATCTTTTTCTCAAGATATCACATCCCTTAAACAAAAGGGTGAAATTAATCAAAAAAGCAAAATTTTAAACCTAAAACCATTTTTAGATGATAATTTAATTTTAAGAGTAGGTGGGAAGTTAACTGATTCCGACATGGAGTATAATAAAAAACATCCCATTCTTTTGGATTCTAAGCATAGGTTGACTAAATTGATATTTGAATTCGACCATAAACGATTGTTTCACGCTGGACCACAGCATTTATTGGCCTCAATCAGAGACGAATTCTGGCCAATCAGTGGTCGTAACTTAGCAAAGATTACATACCGGAAATGTGTCGTATGCTTCAGACATAATCCGAAGGTTATACAACCAATAATGGGCAATCTGCCTAAAGAACGCCTACAGTCAGGTATTCCTTTCAATGTAGCAGGAGTTGACTACGCGGGTCCGTACCTACTAAAAGATAGAAAGGGCCGTGGCGCAAAAACTTCGAAATGTTGGCTTGCTTTATTTATTTGTTTTGCGACAAGGGCCATACATTTAGAACTGGTCACAGATTTAAGCAAGGACTCGTTTATGTTGGCATTAAAAAGGTTTATGTCACGTCGTGGAAAACCGTCGTTAATTTATTCTGACAACGGTACTAATTTTAAAGCTGCCAGCTCTGACCTCTCAAAACTAGGTACTTTCCTTCAAGAAAATCAAACTGCAATAATTGACGCACTTTTAGTTGACAGTATTGAGTGGAAATTTATACCATCTAACTCTCCCCATTTTGGAGGAATATGGGAAGCCGGTGTAAAATCAAGCAAATATCATTTAAAGCGTATTTTGGGTAACACTTTACTTACGTACGAAGAAATGTACACCCTTCTTGTGCAGGTGGAGGCAGTTTTAAGCTCCCGTCCACTCTCCCCTCTCTCGTCTGATCCTGGAGACCTAAATCCATTAACCCCGGCTCACTTTCTAATTGGTCGTCCAGTAACTTCATTACCAGAACCAATATTAACCACTATTCCCGAAAATAGACTGAACAGATATCAGTTATTGGAACAGATGCGTCATCATTTTTGGACCAGATGGCACCAGGAGTTTGTTTCAGAATTACAACAAAGAGTACGCTTAACCAACCACAGTTAAAAGTCGGGACTTTGGTGATTATTAAGGAAGACAATACGCCAGTTATGAACTGGAGACTCGGAAGAGTAGTTAGTGTTCATCCCGGTAAAGATGGTGTAGCAAGAGTGGCAACTGTAAAGACTTCTCGAGGTGAAGTAAAACGAAGTTTGGCGAAAATGTGTCCCTTACTCCTCAATGACTAAAACTTTTAAAAGTGTTTTGTGTTGAAAGCTAGAACTTTCAAGGTGGGGAGTATGTTCGAAACCACGTATAGACATTTTATTGTTACCAGTATTTTTAAAACCATAGTTACAGAGAACGTGTCATGTGTGACACAGAGAAAAAGTTTGTCATATTTTTCATGTAAAATTAAACCCATTTTATAAGTGTAGAAGCAATAAAAATACAGTCCAAAGAAAAATCGAAGTTTGCTTCAAATATTTACACTAATAATCCAATTAGAGTAAATTGCTCTACAAAGACTTTGCAACAATTTTGTGTGAAAAAAAGTCCAAACGATTTTTTTCAGTGTGAAAAGTCAAGTCAAGTTTTCAACAATCCATAATTTGAAAGTTAGTTGGAATATACTGGACTGATCAAAAAGTTGCGACGGAAGACAGTTATATTTTTTAAATGTAATGCCCCATTTTTCGCTTTATTTTCTGATTCTACTTAAAATTATAGACAGTAAATAATTTATATAACACTCCCAATATCCAAGCCTAATAGTTCCAGAGATATTTCAATATACAAAAAAAAGCATATTATTCTACAGAAAGTACCTATTAGAGAAGAAAGTTTCGGGGAAAACTCAAATTCTTTATTCCGAAATAGACTGCTAATGTACAGAGTCGCCTAAAAGTCATGGCTGACCAGTGTCATTTCTTTTATGGAAAATACACCTTTTTGTTATAGTTTATTTCTGTAAAAGTTTAAACAACTTTTAAATTAGAATTTCTTTTCATTTAAACCTATTTTTAAAATATTTCTAAGTATGCTTTATAAAACAAATAGATATTGGCCACCAATAACTTTACGATAGACTAAAGGGTTTACATTTTTTCGTTTATTTTTTAAATATTTTCTCTTGTTAGTGTACGGCTGGTCAAACACTGTTTTTAAGTGCATATTTAATAAAAGGAAATAGAACTTGCATTTCAATTATTAAAAAACCATACCAAAACATGGACACAAATACATCCAAAGTTTTCCGTTTATAGACCACTATTACCAGATGAAATTTTCAGGAAGCGGTAACACAGGGCCCAAAACAGAGGTAGCAAATGGTAGATTGAGAAAACGGTCTGGTAGCATCTACCTCTGGTAGCAAGTCTAGTGTGATAGTGTGAACTAAATAAACTGCTGGCCAATTCAAGCGGGACAAACTAAATTTTTGATAAAATTTAGAGTGGAATATTTTCGAAACGAAAAAAGATTTTGATTTAACTTTTTCAGTATGTAATTGAATAGTTCTTCTAGTTTTTATACTTCAAGGCACTATTGCTAGCAGTCGCTGCAACTCTATTTTACAGGGTGTTAAGTGAAACCCTGACTTTTTTGGAAAAGTTTTCCAGTTCCGAGAATCTAGGAAGAATTTTTTTTGAATTTTCTTTTCATACTAAAATGATCCATGGTCAAATACAAAAAAACAATTTCTCCGGATTTTCTCTATTTTCATTTGTTTTCCGTATACAGGGGTTAGTCGAAATTATCGACTTCTTCTTACAAAGGAACCCCTAATTTGGCCGTTTATTCACAAAAAGCGAAAGACCAAGTAAATTTGTAGTTTGAAGTAGTCCAGCTAACAAAATTAATACAAATTTTTGTACAGGGTGTAGCAAGTTTGGATCACGGGCTAGTAAATTATTATTTTTTAATTTCTACTACTTTTTCCTAAGTTAACTATTAATTATCACGTGCTACGTTAAAGGGTTAAAATTTGTTAGGTCCGATAACAGTACTGGATAGAAAGATCCTTTTTGCCCAAACGGGTTTTTAATTTTTTGTCTAGTCCCATTTTTAGTGATTAAACGGCTCGCATTTTGAACCTAACTTTTTGCAATTGCATCCATGAACGATTGAAGTGAGAGTGCTTTTTTGGTGGTACATAATGAATGTTTTATCCAACCAAAAAACATGTAGTGGCCAAACAGCTAATGATGCTTATTCGAAGAATTTTTTAGCATTATACAGGGTTGCAAAAAATATACCACCTATACTTTATATGGAAGTCATGTGATTTTCAAATTAATTGAATATAGTCCCAATTTTCTTGGAACTTTTTGCCGAAACTGTTTTTGAATTTTTTTGTCTGGTCCCATTTTTAGTGATACAAATGGCTTGCGTTTAAAACTTAACTTTTTGCGATTGCATTCATGAACTATTGAAGTGGACATCGTTTATTGGTTTAACCAACCAATAAAAAAGTGTCGTGGCCATAGAGCTAAAGATGCTTATTCGCTGCTTTTGTCCGCGTTTGCCCAAAACATATCACCTACATTTTATATGAAAATCATGTGATTTTAGAGTCCTTTAGGTATTCATAAAGTTCCTTTTTGCTATATTAATAATTATTAAAGAAAATGTCCTACTTATTATTAATAAAATCTAGTAACGATACAGATAAAAAGAATAATATTCATTCGGAACTTTTTCACATTATACAGGATTGTGCAGAAGTTACTACTTATAATAGAAGCCACGTGTTTCTCGATATCTTTGGATTTTCGTAAACTTCGATTATTCATTATAAAAGAAAAATATTTTACCACTGCTCTAAAAAGTCAGTACATGGCATTGAGAAATTTTAATTAATAAGAAGTGTCTTAAATTAATAGTCACGGAGTACATTTTTCTCGTCAAAAATTGGAGATGGATAGTGAATTCAACTGAACAAGTTATAAAATTCTGTATAGCGTAGTTTTTAGAAGGTATAGAAATTTCAGAAGATTTAATTACTTTTGAAAGTACTCGAAAAGATACGTAATTTTCAAATTTAGTAGTTATTTTTCCCGGCATTACTTTAGGAGATCCAAAATGTAAATTTTGGTTGTTACTTTTATAGGTAAACAGAAAACGTTTTAAATTATAGAACATTTTTTTTACTTGAAGGTATTATAAAAACTTGCAACTAACGAAAACAAAACAAATCTTAATACCTAGTAGGACCTCCCCTTACATTTATTATCTCTTGGCATCTTCGAGGCATGCTTATTACCAAATTATTGACAAATTCTTGCTGAATATTTTCCCACTCCTGAACAATGGCGTCTGCAAGTTGTTCTAGAGTCTGAGGAGGATCTTCCCTAGAACTTACCAATAATTTCAATTTAGACCAGACGTGTTCGATAATATTCATGTCTGGTGATTTTGCAGGCCAGACCATCCTGGTAATATTATTAGCTTCCAAAAACTCTTGCACAATGCGTGCTCTATGAGGTCTGGCGTTATCGTCAATTAGCACAGAATCGTTCCCAAAATTGTTTGCAAATGGTAGAACGATATTGCTTAAAATTTCGTCCCTATATACCTGACCGTTAATGGGCTCCAATGTTAAAAAAAGTTCCGTTTTGCCATTAAACATTACACCACCCCAAACAGTAACGCCTCCACCACCAAAAGGTTCCTGAGGAGCCATATTCTCCTCCATATACCGTTCGCCACGTTCACGCCAAACTAATATTCTGCCGTCCGAGTGAATTAAATTAAATCTTGACTCGTCTACAAACATGCAGTTTTCCCAGTTATCTAATGGCCAATTGCGATGTTCATATGCCCACTGGAGACGTCTTCGCCTATGCTGTGGTAGAAGTCGCACACATTTAGCACGTCGCCGAGCTCTAAAATTAAAATTTTGGCTTAAAAATCTGTAGTATAGGTGTAGGGAATGAACCAATAAATAAGCCAACAGTAGCTTTTATTATACTAAAATGCAAAATTAGGTCAATTTTCATAACGTTAGTTCTAGGGAAGAACTAAGGAACATTACGCTGCAAGCACAAATAATGTGTTTAGGGTCGCCTATCAAAACTTTAATTTATGAACAACTTAGTTCAAGTTTACATTTATAATATCGGTGCGCAAAATCCAAGATTCACGCCTCAGCTGACGTCGATATTATAATAGCCGACTTACTAAAATGAAACACTAAAAATATTGGTACAAAAAATAAGATCTCATTTGAAGTAACTCACCTTAAGTTATTATTGTTTAAAGTTCTTCTAATGGTCCTATTGCTCACACGAATGTGTGTTCTTGCTCTGAACTCCTGGTTAATTTTCTCTGATGAAATTTTTCGCCTTCGACGAGCCTCTCTAACCAACCATCTTTCATCTGCAATGCCGACTTTCTTTTGGCGACCTCCCCCATAACGATAGTTTGCACTTCCCGTTTCGTGGAAGCGTTGACGCAGTCGAGATATTGTACTTCGCCCAACCCCGTACATATCCGCAATAATACTAATTTTTACCCCATCTTGTAGTAAACGCAAACAATTAGCTTGTTCTTTTGCACTTAATCGAGCCATTATAAAGGATAATAACGCACCAATTCAAAGAAGAATACTTTGTTGCCTTGGTAACTGTCAATAGCAAAGAAAATGTTTTATTTTTTGGCCTACTAGATCTTTTGACTAAGAAATAGAAACGCCGCTAAATTAACAGAAATCCACCTGCAAAGTATAGGTGGTATATTTTTTGCAACCCTGTATAATGCTAAAAAATTCTTCGAATAAGCATCATTAGCTGTTTGGCCACTACATGTTTTTTGGTTGGATAAAACATTCATTATGTACCACCAAAAAAGCACTCTCACTTCAATCGTTCATGGATGCAATTGCAAAAAGTTAGGTTCAAAATGCGAGCCGTTTAATCACTAAAAATGGGACTAGACAAAAAATGAAAAACCCGTTTGGGCAAAAAGGATCTTTCTATCCAGTACTGTTATCGGACCTAACAAATTTTAACCCTTTAACGTAGCACGTGATAATTAATAGTTAACTTAGGAAAAAGTAGTAGAAATTAAAAAATAATAATTTACTAGCCCGTGATCCAAACTTGCTACACCCTGTACAAAAATTTGTATTAATTTTGTTAGCTGGACTACTTCAAACTACAAATTTACTTGGTCTTTCGCTTTTTGTGAATAAACGGCCAAATTAGGGGTTCCTTTGTAAGAAGAAGTCGATAATTTCGACTAACCCCTGTATACGGAAAACAAATGAAAATAGAGAAAATCCGGAGAAATTGTTTTTTTGTATTTGACCATGGATCATTTTAGTATGAAAAGAAAATTCAAAAAAAATTCTTCCTAGATTCTCGGAACTGGAAAACTTTTCCAAAAAAGTCAGGGTTTCACTTAACACCCTGTAAAATAGAGTTGCAGCGACTGCTAGCAATAGTGCCTTGAAGTATAAAAACTAGAAGAACTATTCAATTACATACTGAAAAAGTTAAATCAAAATCTTTTTTCGTTTCGAAAATATTCCACTCTAAATTTTATCAAAAATTTAGTTTGTCTCGCTTGAATTGGCCAGCAGTTTATTATATTCCTATCAGCCTGTTTCTTTTTATAGAAATGTAGAATGCCAATGTATAAATATATACAATATAAATATTTTAATTTCTGCAAATACCTTTGATCATTACCCGTCTTAATTCATTTTTTCCCTTAAATTAAAATAAGACTTTGTAATAAGCCGCTTGCTGTGTAGTATGTGATATTCCCATTTATAGTATCTGTACTTATACGATTTCTTTGATTAGTTTTTAACAAATTTATAGTTGGAAAAACACTCTCAATATTAGCACCGAGAGATGGCGCTAGCAAATTTGCGCACTATTTACTAAAACTGGAGTACCGGAGACCGCTTTAGTAGTTCTGGCTGTTATAGACTAATAAATTGCCTAAAAAATGTGCCATAAAAACAATAGGTATAATTACGACAAGAATGGGGTCACTTCCATTACTTCTCTAAAGGTAATTTTGATCATCTCATAAACTAGTAATAATAAATGACGTCTAAATAATATTGTCCAAAAATTTTACAACTCTTTTCACCATTTGTCACAAAAATGTAAATATATGGCAAACTTAAATCCTGTCAATTCCGTCTACTTTTTGTATGGGGATATCCACATTTATAAATTTTCATCCAGGTTCGGTGAGCTTTCAATATTTAACAGTCGAAGGAAAACAAAGAAATTCTTTTTTAAAAAGAATTTGGTAAAAATTCGATTCGGCAAGTTTTATTGCTAAAAGATTTGAAGGATATATACGTTTTCTCTGCTTGACATATTTATCTGGAAATGTAAAGATAAAGTAGGATTAAAACTGTAAAGAATATCCGGAGCGATTTACAACTCAGACGAATCGATGTTTGATTTGTCTTTTATATCGAGCAATCTTTTCACAGTATATTTTACCGCCCAATTCTTCTTAAAAAATATAAATAACATAATCTGTCGAATAACGGCCAGGTTTATTAAAAAGAGAACAAACGGTTTTTTAACGACAAAAGGTTTGGAGCTTTTATATTCTGAAGCTACAAAAAAGAGAAACTTTGATAAATCCCAGAAACTCTTGCATTAAAGTTTTTCCAAATTATCAAACTCAATTAGTTTCCAAAATAAGGGGGTAGGAAATCCTATCTCAAACACCCTATACAATCCCCTTAAAAACAGATTGAAACTGTTTTTTTTTTAATTCTACGATATAATATATCAATGTTTATGATTATGTTTGTGGTATGACTTCTCATATAGAAGACATCAGTGTTTCATAAGTGATGATAAGTTTCCTAGTAAGTTAAAAATAGAATTGACCTATTTTGGCGTACAAATATATTATGGTTACCAGACGTCCGAATTTGCCCGGACATGTTCAGGCTTTTACTACGTCCTGGTGCGTCCGGGCGGATTTTGCATAAGCGCCCGGGTTTTAAAAATAACCGAAACTCATGACCGATTAATAAAATCACTTCTCAAAAAACTAAAAAAGTCTTTGTTACAAATTCCAGATAAACGCTGTTCGTTAGAATAATAAATATTATATTTGTTATGTTGTATATATATTCTGTTTTATATATACAGTGTCCGCCGCATAAAGTTGGCTGGGTACATATGGGAAACATTTTCATTATTAATATTTAAACAAAACTCTATTGGGGGTTCGTATCTGCATGTCGGGTAACCAAAAAAACATATATTTCAACACATATCATATGATTACCGGTCAAATGGATAAGATATCCAAAAATTTTACTAAGAAAAATTGTTGAGAATGCACTGAGAATCCCATGTACCAATGTTACCTAAGCAAAACCATATCTAAGACACAATATAAAAATCCAAATATTTAATCATACCTTCATTGGCATTTGAGGCTCATTGTACCTTTAATGGCAAATTTTCGAAATTATTGCTTACAAATGTATCCAGCATGTCTAAGTATTAGGTACTAAGTAAGATATTCTATTGCAGGTGTTAAAAAAAATATGGGCCTCTAATGTCATGGACAGATATCGCGCACCACACGTTCAGTTTTGTAAAATATTGTCTTCGCCTTATTACTCTAAATTCGGGACTTTCTCAAAGCGTTACCTGACGTGCTGGGATGCTATCCATTAGCAGCATTACAATCATCAAAAAACATATATTCTCTATCGAAAAGAAGAAACTGACTGACTGACTAACTGACTGACGTATCAACGCAGAGCCCACACCGCTGGATCTATAAACTTGAAATTTGGCACAGAGGTTTCTTATATAACGTAGGCATGCAGTAGGAGTTTTCCAAAATTCAACCCCTAAGGGGGTGAAACAGGGGTTCAAACTGTATATGGAGAAAAAATATTAGATGGTTCTCGAAACCTCACAGAAGTACTCTAACAAATAAATGTTTAAAGACGTGTTTTGCAGTTTTTAATAAAACTCCCCTAAGGGAGTGAAATAGGGGTTCAAAGTATGTAATGGAGTAAAATTGTTATACTGCGGAAGTCGCGGGCGAAAGCTAGTAAATTTATAAAAATGGATATTTACGTTTAAAACTTGGTTTTTCACCCATAAACAAAAATATAGTTTTTTTCGCTCCATCTCCCTCTTCCAAGGTTTGGATACAGTAGAGTTTGAACGGAAATAATTTATTTTCTTTTAGGATCATCTGAATATGAGCTTTCTCACAGCTTCTAAAAGATGTTTAGCACAACATGAAAGGAGTTTATGTAAAAGATTGAAGAACTAAATCTGTGACAGCAGAGACAGCATCCTTTTGGTCATGTTTCGTTTTCTCCTTTTTGAGATCCAAAACCGAACCGGTTCTTTTTAACTTTTTTATTGTGTTGTAGATTGTCATTTCAGTTATTGGGATTATTACACATTTCTCGCTAAGTTGTTCCATGATGTAGCGGTATGATACTTAGCCATCCCCGTGACACTGGACTATAAAAATCCTTTGTTTCGTTGATAGCATTTTGATGAGAAGTATTTTAAATTAAATAATTGCTTCATTTAAAAAAAATTGCCTCATTTAAAAAAAAATGTAAAAACTAGTAATCTGATCAAAGGTGTGAGAGAGATTCTCGAGAAAAGCTGAAAAAAGTAATGTGATTAAACTCGTTACTTTTAATATTTAAATTTTTTAATGAAATATTGAACTTCGGCTTAGAGATTAATTTTAAAACATATTTCATATTTGTTCTTTTGGTAAAAAATAATAAACAAGGTTGTTTAATCTAGCGCAAAATAACGTTTTCGTTTTTTTATGCTCCCCGTATAAAAAATTAATTTTCTCATAACGCCATCTTATTTATTTTAAAAAAAAATGTAAAAACTAGTAATCTGATCAAAGGTGTGAGAGAGATTCTCGAGAAAAGCTGAAAAAAGTAATGTGATTAAACTCGTTACTTTTAATATTTAAATTTTTTAATGAAATATTGAACTTCGGCTTAGAGATTAATTTTAAAACATATTTCATATTTGTTCTTTTGGTAAAAAATAATAAACAAGGTTGTTTAATCTAGCGCAAAATAACGTTTTCGTTTTTTTATGCTCCCCGTATAAAAAATTAATTTTCTCATAACGCCATCTTATTTATTTTACAAGCAAAATCTTTTATTACATTTTTACGTCTCTTGTAAAATTGGGTCCATTTGTCTTCTTCTAAATTCCATCCGCGGGCATACAGTATATATACTCGTATATATAAATATGTCTCATATTTCGGCATATATGTAGAGCATGATTATTTATGAAAAAGGTATGATTTTCTAAAAAAAATACCTATTGAATAAATGTGAAGATAAATGGTTTTTCCGTTATAGGTCCTCTTGATATTTTTACCAAAAAAAAAAAATAAAAAGTATCATAAATCATATTTCCAGCAGCTTGTGTAATAAAAAAGTAACACAGTTTTCTATTCTTGACTAACAGCCTGATATACAGCGTGCCCTATAAAAAAAGGTTCACCGTCAAACCTGAAAAGTTGATTGGGAGGACATCTGAACACGGCGTTCTAAATTAAGATTACTACAATTTAAATCCACTTAAAAGGCAAGATTATCTGGAAAGTCTTGGACTGTAAAAGACAAAGTGACACCTCGCCTTGCATCTATTAATTCCGTAGAGCAATCAGGTTCAAATAAAATGAGCAATTTAAAAAAAAAAGTTAACAACTGGAGATGTGTCAATGGAGGTAAGTACGAAGGTCACAAATATCCAGTTACTGAGAAATTACCATCTCTATTGGTGGTACAATATTACCTCTCGCAGACAGAGCATGATCTTGCTACTATTTTTGAATACGAATAACCTATAATGCCATAAGATAAAAAAAAAAGTCAAAGTATGCCGTAGAATCAATCACGAATGTCTTGAATTATTACTCTTGAAAGGCGACATAGGTAGAAGGTATAGGTGAATGAAAAATAGAACTGCCAAGTTCTGAAGTTTTTATTTTTAAGAAAATTAAATATGGTATTCACGCCAGAACAAAAAGCTTTTATGATCGAAAGTTACTTTAAAAATAATACAAGGGTTGATGGCCAGCGGGTTTATTCAACATGGGACGCCATTCAGGATTTATGGTTTATGGGTTATTTGCCTAATAATGAAATCTTATTTGAAAAACCTTTTTTACTGATGAGGCATGGTTTTACCTCTCTGGTTATGTAAACTTTCAACACATGAGAATATGGAATTCTGAAAATCCATATTTCCTTATAGAGATGCCTCTGCATTCAGAGAAAGTTGGTGCGTGGGCGGCCATATCGAAAAGAAGGCTAATAAGGAATATGCACATATTTTTTTTATTTCCTAAATCATTTAGGGAAGTGATTAGTAACCCAAAAAAGTTATTTCGAAGAAAATTACTAGGATTATTTCACTCATGTGTTAAAAGTCCCGTAAGATGAGTAAAGTTTTTTAAAATTACAGCGAAAATTTTTTTACGTCAATTAAAAAAAATTACACCCATAATTTTTTCCTGTCATTTTCTTGGTTGTCATATTAATTTGTGTTTTCATTCGTGAAATAATCCCCTAAATACCACTCGAGCTTTAAAATTACTGATAATTTTTCACTCTTACGTGTTTTCTTTGCAAATTTCACTCGTCCTGCGGACTCGTGAAATTATAGAAAACACGCAATCGTGAAAAATTATCGGTAATTTTTAAGCTCTCGTGGTATTATCCCCGATAATTTAGCTACAAAAGATGTTTACTTTTCGGTATAATTTATTACAATTTAAAAATCAGCCATTTGTCCTCAATGAATAATGACGTCAGGAGATCAGTAAAAATTGGGGTCAATCTATATATTAACGCATATACGTATTACTACTATATTGTTAGCATCCAATCTACCCGTTGTTAAAATTTGAAGCAAAGATAAAATATTCTCGTGTTTGGTGTTGTTCCACGTGATGTACCAGAACTTTTGACGGAACTGTCACTGTCAGTTCTGACAGCAGTTTGAAATGTGAGCTTGTCGGTTTCCTTTTCGTCTTTTTACCTTTCAAAAATGAAGAAAAATGTGTTTTTGTTTGTAAAAGGTGGATTAAAAGTTAATTATTATCCTATTTACGATAATGATATAGCTAATGTACCGATAATGCCAGTTTTAAGCAGCAAGAGGTGAAAAAATTACTTGTAGTTTCTCGATGGATAGTCCTCCCAAGAATGTAAATTGAAGAGTGAAGACATCATTTTTAATAACAATTTGAGATTTTGGGGCAAAACAGGTAAGAACATTATGTAAATAAAGCGAGGCATCGTTTGGAAATCTAAACAAAATAACATTATTTAAGCTCGAATTAAAACTGAAAATAGGTAAATATAATTTATTGTAATTATTAATTTTTAAACAATACCTTATAATTATTGGAATCAAAATTTTCTTAAATAATGAATTACCTTCCTATGCAAAATCACTTTGTCTTTCTCAACTGACCGTCGACATGCGAAACAAGATCTTATTTTCTATCTAAAATATTATTAATTCCATTCCAATATTCAACTTTAAAGTATATAATAATTTATACTTACTGGATATTCTGATATTTTACTACAAATTAAATTAAATATCATTAGATTATTCACAAAATAACGCTATGGCGAAATCGAAGGCTTGTCAGATTCAAATTTCAACTTTTGAAAATGACAGGCGCGAGCGGCCATGTTGTCACATTTCGTGTGTAATTCTTCTGAATTTTTTTTAGGTAGAAAAATGCCATTTACAGACGCCTCTTTGGTAGGTAACTAAAAACTCGAAAATGAAACATCGGATCGAAAAACGGATTCATAATGAAACTTTAAAATCTCAAATACTTTCTTTTTGCAATACATTGACCTACACCTAAAATTACTAGAAAATGGATATATTTGGGAAAAACTGAATATTTCGATTTTTGACCCGATGATTTCACGGTTTTAAATTTTTTTGTGGGGTCAAAATGCCTTAACTTAAAATCCCATATACGTCATCGGAGAGAGCTGGTCGAACTACATGATATCCATATTTTTTAGTTTCTTTAGCCTCTATAAAAAATAGGGTTTGTCAGAAAAAAATCAAGAAAATTCAATTTTTACCCCTTAAATACGCTTCTGGATGAGCCATTCAGTATTAATTTTAAAGTATCCCCTTATAAGATAGTGTTGAAAAATTGTGAAAAAAATTAGATACGAAAAAAACAGCGTGATTAAAATTTAATCGGCGATTGCTCCCGTCCTATAAAACATGAAGAAACTAAAAAATATGGATACCATGTATTTCAACGAGCTCTCTCCGATGACGTATATGAGTTTTTAGTTTGAACCATTGTGACCTCACAAAAAAATGAAAAACCCTGAAATTTGGGTCAAAAATCTAAATTTCCAGTTTTTCCCAAATATATCCATTTTCGAGTTATTTTAGGTTTAGGTAAGTGTATTGGAAGAAGAAAGTATTTGAGATTTTAAAGTTTCACTCTAGTTTTCGAGTTGTTAGGTATCAAAGAGGGGTCTGGAAATGGCATTTTTCGACCTAAAAAATTCAAAAGAATTACTTGTCATTTTTCGATCCTCACCAGTTCCAATAGAGTTCTGAACCTACGGGTCCTCTACAACCTCCAAAAGTTTTCATCGAATTGATTCACTTTTGCGACCTGTACCCGATTTCAAGGGAAATCGCGGAAATTTCGAATTTGACGTTTAATAGCTCCGAAACGAAACATCCCGTATAACTGAATTTTTACCGAAGCTAGTTAAACTATTCCTCTATTAACCCAGAAAATTCGATTGCTCCCCCTCTGACTGTTTCCGAGAAAAACAAACCCTTTTCGACTTTGGGTTAAGCTTTAAGTTAACATGTAGACTGACACTTATTACCTTGGGGGTTATTAGCCACGCTTCTACAGACTGTAAGTTAATTATTAGGTTGCGCTGGATACGTAAAACTCAAATTCGGACTCTCCGACAGACATAAGTCACCCTGCCAGACCGGTAACCTCCGTAACATAAATAAAAATAAGAAAAGAAAATGATGTGCAGAAGTTCGACTTAAAGTTGCATTCATAAAAACAGTCTCACAAGAATTATAATAAGAGCAACTTATTTCGTCATATTTGCGTAATCCCGGCTGGTGTCATGATAGCTTATTGCAGGTATGCCACAGGTTATCAAAAATGCAATTCATTGACGCCGGATATCAATAAAATAAAGAAGAAAAATTGAATTAAAACTTCTCAGCACTTATGGACTTTTTCCCATAATTCGTCTGAATTCTGTAGTTTAAAATTTTGTTAATACATTTTCTTTACAATCATGCCCCAAATATTTTCGATAGGATTCATATCGGGGCTAAGAGAGGACAGAGAACCATGGGAGTACCACATTTCCAGAATATTAGTTTAAAACCAATTCGTTACCGCATTGGCGGTGAAAACTGAACTTTAATATAGAAAGTTACTATTGGGATAAATTTGCTCAGTGGATGGAAGCATTATGTTTTCTAAAACGTTCATATATTTTTGGCGTTAAACCTTCCTTCTATTCTCAAGCAGACACGATGGACACTTATCCAGCCCCATACATTTACGGAAAAATCCAGGTCTAAATGCAAAGGAGCTTGTGTATCGTTCTTCAAACCTCGTATTGTCAGTGCGATAACCGCGAATTTATTTTCCTCGGTAAAAACAACCCTGTTCCAAAATTCAGGGTTGCGGTGTATATAATTTAATGCAGAAATTACCCTTGCCCGCTGCCGTTCTGCAGTGAGAAATACTTTTTCGCAGCCGGACGGCTTTTTAGTTCGGATTCCCTGACCTTTCTGCTGGATGTAGGTTGTCAGCTAGGAAATCCCGTATTAATCACAGCATCCCTCGCCGTTTCGAATGGATGCTCTTTTAGGTACCCCAAAAAAGCAGCATCCTGTCCAGGGTTGGAAAGTTTGGGATGACCTGAACCAACTTTTTCTTACTTGCTCTTGCTCCCACCGTTGTTTAATTTTCGTTATCGTTTTATTATCCTTAATATAAAACTGTGCTACGTCACGATTGTCCGTCCATCCTTCTTCGATTTCGAATACTATTTGACCCTTATCAACACTAGGGATTCACGATCTAAATCGATTTTTTGAAAAGATCGATTTTTTTCAAATGAAAATCGATTTTTGAGAATCGATCTTTTACCCTTCGATTCTGCAAGGAGATCGGCGATTTTACACGGAATCGATTCTTCTGGTATTTTCATGACTGTGAACTTTAAGACTTAATTAGTAATTGGAAATTAATATTCATATGTATTTTTTTACAAACGATAGGGTCGCTGCGCCATGATCAAAGCGATCCTAGTAAGAGGAAACGAATGAGGAAATCGCCATCTAACATTTTCTTGAAAAAAAACTAGAATCTGAAACAGTACAAAACAGCGATGCCGGTCATGTCGATCGGTATCTATGGACAGTTTGTTATTTTACGGTTGTCATTTGTCCGTTTAATTGTCATTTTTTTCTTAAAATGTTTTCTATTTTATTAGTTTTCAATAAATTAGTATGTTTTTCATGATATCATTTTAAATCAAATATTTCTCCCTCCATAGCCTTCTATTAGCGCGTTCGGCAATGCAATCTTTTCCATCGTTTTGCTCGGAATTTTTGAAGGTCACATGACCTATTATTGTAAACAGTACGACCGATCACGTGCCTGTCAATAATTCCGAGCAAAACGATGGAAAAGATTGCATTGCCGAACGCGCTAAATAACTTAAAAATAAACTTAAAAAATATGTAATTTAAAGATTTTTCGATTTTTTAACCACAACTGTACAACTTATACTTTAACGTCCGGTTGCACAAACAATTTAATCACGAATTAAACTAATTAGACACTTGTAATCTGACCGCATTAATGTTAACGTCATTGCCAAAGATGACTCTAAATATCAACTAAATGTACTACTTGATTAAAAGTTTTGTGCAACCCACTGTAAGAGTTTTAAATAGCATTGGTTTGGAATTGACACTGTTTACTCTCCCGGCTCCCCTCTCCTACGCGCAAATTTTTCCAAAGATCGATTTTTTAAAATATCGATCTTTTAAGGCGATCTAAATAGTGAATCGATCTCCATGATCACGATCTAAGATTGTTTCGAAATTTCGATTTTTTTGAGATTTGGTGAATCCCTAATCCACACACATACATATACACAAATTAATATTTACAGCATAATCGAGAATGAAATAAAGCTACAAAAAATACCTAATATACACATTTAAAGTTGTAACAATAAAGCTTTAGATGTCAGAAAATGTGTGCCACTTTCACTTGGTACTAAAGGTAAAAAACAAGGGCTGTAAAAAATGTACGTCTAGATTCAGTAAAAAGTTTACGATTTAGTACTGGCTTAAATTAAGATCTTCTAGCTATCAGTTAGGTTTTGATAGGATTTTGTCCTGTCATTGTTAACAAGTCATTATTAAACACTTATGACTTATTCTAATATTTCAGCGATTTGCTTGGTTCCCAAATGATCTTTTCTTGGAACGTGTTACTAAAATAAATTGGCTCTATTATTGCGGAAAGTATATACCAAAATTGCCCTTTTCATCATAAATTTGAAAAAAACTCAGGAAACAATTTAATAGCATAAAACTTAGTTGTTTTACGTCCAGATTTAATCAAAAATTAAACTAATTGGACACTTGTAATGTGACAGCAATCGTGTTTATGTCACTGTCAAAGATGATTTTAAATGTTAATTAAATTTATAACGTGATTAAAAGTTTTGTACAATAGGCTGTTATTGTTACACTTGTCACTTGTCAGTTTAAAAATTTTGTTAGTTTATTTTTTGTGTATTTTTTGGACCTTTTTGGCATAATTATTGGCAAAATTAGCATTATCTTAGGACCTATGACTGAAATCTAACTCTGACAAGTCTTATTTCTATACTTCTAATAAATCATGGCGTGAAAAATTTAACATGGTCCATTTTAAAAAATTACACGGTCTGGTCACAGATCGACACTACAGATTCTGCTTTTGTTAATAACCTGTAAGTGTTTAAAATAACTGGTGATTTAAAAAGATCTGCTACGCTCGTCACATAATATAATAAAATATCGTTATTGAAGAATGGGAAAATGGTAGAGAGAAAGTGAATAATGAACTATAAGGAGCATACTATTTAGGAGGACTTAAGCTTGTTGGCTGACAAAAGGTGGGGTTGCAGGATTAATGGGTTTTTGCATTTTATTTAACACGGATTAGCTTTTCTCTTAGCAGGAATGGTAACATAAAGAAAATAATCTAAACGGGAAAATACTCGTAGCCACTTAACATAGTTACAACAAAAATTTAGAAAAACTTGATAGCTAGATATAATTAAACAAAACTACTCGTGATCAAAGCGAAAACATTTTGATTTTCTTTTTATAATTATTACCCACAAACATACAGGGTAAGTCCGGTTTTGCTTAAATTCATTTTAATACAAATTAATGCAAGAAGATGGATCTTAAAAACTTACATTTGTTTATTTCGTTATGTATTTATTAACATAGCTTAATAATTTTGCAGAATAAACACACTAAAACTACAAATTAAAAAAAACTTCGAATGATCATCTCTTGCTATCATATACGGATGGGGTGGCCATAAGATATCTAGTAAACTAAATCAAATAAATTTGAGTAGTGTCGATATTAAAACAAGAAAAATAGTGTATTTCTGTGTATCTGCACTGATGATGATGACGAAGCGAACCATCGCGAATCATCTATTAAATTAGTGTTAAAGAAAACTAAGTTGGCCACCTCTTTTGTATGGGCCATCTCCCCCTGAATTATCTTACCAGGGCCAGGCGGCCCAGGCGACTGCCTAGAGCGCCAACGTTTAGGGGCACCAAAACCAGTCAAACATAAAGTATCTTAAAAAAATCAAAAATGATGCCATGTCAAGGGCAGCAAGGCGCAATATTATCAGGTATTAAACAATAGGCTAAGAAAGTATATAGACTAGAAACTGAATAACACATCACTTTCTAAACTGTTCTTGCGCGCCATCCTTGGTCTGTACGCCCAAGCTTGCTTTAATGATCGGTCGAATCAAACTTAAAAAACAAAGAAATCGTTATTATCGGGAACATATTTTTGAAAATCTGCTTTACCAACAGAGTAAATGGTGCTTTTTATTGAAATATACAGTGTGTCCACGGACGGGTTGACAAGACGAAAAAATCTTTATTAATAATTTTACGACCAAAAGTCATTCTTTATAAAAAAACTTCTGCTTGTCGAAAAAATAAGTTCACCATAATATAAAAATCTGCGATCAGATGTACAGGGTGTTAATAAATGTTAAAAAAATGAAAATGCTTTAGGATAGAAATACCATTATTTATTATTTCAAATAAAATGTTCGTAAAACAAAGTTGTTTGTAATCCAAAACAAAGCCTAAATGCAAATTTTGGTATAAAAATTCTAATTATTAAATTTATTCCTCTTAGCTATACTTTCCACCCCACCGTATTAAATAAATACGCTCTACTTTTGTGAACATTTTTAAAAATATCGTCACGATATCAAAATACTGACTGGCCTAAAGAAGATGCTGATGTATCATTGACGTTAACTAAATCGACTATTTTGATTTTTTGCCGAACGCGGCAAATAGTCGCAAAAAAACACTATTATCATTCAAAATTTAGAAATTAGAATTTTTATTACAAAATTTGTATTTAGGAGTTATTTTGGGTTGTAAATAACTGTTTTATGAACATTTTGTTGAAAATACAAAATGACGATATTTGTTTATTAAAGCAATTTAATTTTTCTTAATCTATTAACACCCTGTACATCTCATCTCAGATTTTTATATGGTAAACTTATTTTTGATATTTTTTTATGAAGAATGACTTTTGGTCGGAAAATTAATAATAAAGATTTTTTTCCTCTTGTCAACTCCATCCGTGGACACACTGTATGTAATAATATGTAAATTTACGTGCATAGAAATCGACCCACATCATACATTTGAAATCGAATGCATTTTTGTAGCAACCATTTACCAGAGTTTAGCTACAAAAAGTATATTGTACGGAAAACTGATTAATACCCACTACATTGGGTCTAGATCAATCAAGATGTCTTTTTTATTTAAAGTGATGACAGGTTTTTAAGAAAATGCATTCGATTTTAAAATTGGTCAATTTCTGTGCATGTAAGTGTATAATATTATGATGGTTCCAATGGACGAAAAAATGCAGTTTATTTAGTGTGTAAAAATTAGAGTGGTTGGGACTATTTTCTGTTATGTTTAGCATGCTATTTTTATTTTGGAAAGAATAAAACATAGGATACAAACCATGGATTTATTATATATATATATATATATATATATATATATATATATATATATATATATATATATATATATATATATATTATTTTACCTTGTATTTGTGTACAAAAAATACGTTAGAAGCATTACAAGATTTGCTAAAAGTAATAAAAGCCCTAAATTACTTTATTTTCTGCTAAATAATAATAAATTTAAGTTAAAAAGGTTTTATTAGTTATAGGTTATGTTATTTCTAAAGGTGTTTATTTAAAGTCGCTCCGAGTCATTTATAAATCTACATAAATCTATACGTCGCACTTTTTCTTTTCTAGTTCATTAGACAAAGACGTACGTGTAACCTTGTGTTCAGGCCGAGGTTCAGCCGTTTTCCTAAACAACCAGCACAGACAACAACACTTCTGAGCTCTAACACTCCAATGCTATTTTATCTCTTTCTACTAACATTCTTGATTCAATTACGTAGTAATTCGTAGTCTTGTCTATGTTCGTAGTTCGTAAACTGCTCCCCCAAGAGAATACCAAACAAAATATAAGGCTTCACCTTCGATACGCTCACAGTATACGGATATCGAATCCTTTTATATAATAAATCCATGATAGAAACCATATCATAAGAATAGCGCGCACACAGATTGCATTTAAATGTCAGCTTATCGAATATGGGAGTTCACTTTGCCTTTAATTTTGGTTTTGAGTCACAAACCGCTAAAGAATCGCTGTTATGTCCTATTTCCCACATTCTTTTCGCTAAAAGCTTAACTAAAAGGTTTGGAAACACAATCTTTGTAAAGCTGGCGAAAACCAACAAGAAACTTAATACAGCAATATGTTTATTACTTAAGGGTTTTTTTAAGGCTTGGTTGAGAAATAAAAATGCTTTACGTTTGATGTTATTCTTTCTTCCCTGTATAAAATAAAAAAAAATATAAGCCTTGCAGATGGACGGGAGAGAATCTTAAAATATGTATTTTGTTTTTCCTGTTTAAGGTAGGAGCACAGAATTCCATAAACTATACAGAAGCGAAACAATGTATTTTGAAAAATCTTTAGTTTCTTGATAAATATTTACAATTTCACCTAATTACTTAATTAATAATAATTAATATTAATTAATGTTACCGGCAAAGTACGATGCTTCGCAATACTTAAGTTTGCCTGGGTAAACCCAACTTTGCCAGGAGGTTTTAGGCAAAGTCCGAAATTGTTCTCTATTTCGGAGTTGGGCTAGAACAGGGGTGGCCAACCTTTTTGTAAGATGTGCCACTGTTGAAAACAAAAATTTTGGGCGTGCCACTCATTTTTCGGAAGACAATATTTCATGTTTTTGTATAAGGTTAACGGCGCCGTAAGCAACATTGTTTTGTTCAAAATGTATTTGTGACAAATGTTTGCGTGCCACACTAGAGAGCCAGGCGTGCCACTATGAGGCACGCGAGTTATACGTCGGGCCAAGGGACAGGCGTTTTTAAAAAACACTGTTTTCAAAAACTGTATAACAAATTTATTTGATTTTGGGAAGAAGTTTAACAATTTAGCAAGCAACTATAACAACAGAAGTGACAATAAAATCTACTCTGCTTGTATTTATAATATTTCTTATCGCTAAGGCTAGGAGTGGTCAAAAGGAGCTTAGCTAAGCAGTTTACAATATGTAACTCCTCCACCCTTAGAGGGACATATAAACTTTTAAAGTTTCTATGACCTAAATAATAATTGAATCATCTTTAACTTTATTACTTTTAAAATAAACAGGCCATAGATACTTGTAAATTAAAAACATTATTGTTATGCAAAGAATAACATACAGTAAAACTGTCCAAATACTCGTTTTATTAAAATATAGGGGTGTACTTAATAATCTTGAATTTTCAAGTTTTTGCAAATTAATATTTTCTTGTAACTTATTTAATTTATTGAAATTAATGTTATTTAGATTGAGCAGTTTTACCTTCTTATACAGTATTTTATTTGTCAAATTATTATTAATAATTGGTAAAGGAATATTTTTAAAAGTATGTTTTACATATTTATATGCTCTAATAATAATATCTCCTAATTTTAGGCTACATGGAAAGCTTAATTCTAGTATATATGTTCCATTAAATAATACATTATTTTGCGAATTTTCGCACGTTTCAATTCCTACTATATCATTATTTGTAACTAGAATCCATTTATTTGTATCAATATTTTGAAGTTGTATATTATCAATATCAACATACAGGGTGTTACAATCAGAGATATTATGTTCGTATCTTAATAACTGTACCTCACAAGGGATGCTTTTATAAAGATTTTCGGAATGTATATGAGTACATAAATATTCATTAATAGAAATGCGTTTACATGGTTGATTTGAATATCCAAAATTTCTTTGGTTAATAAGTAAATATTCAAAGTTAGGTACAATTATTTTATAATGATTTTCGTATTTAATAGGTAGGGCAAATAATTGAAATAAATCATAGTTTTCTTTTTCGACTAACGGAATGTCAATTACGAAAACTACTTCATTGTCTTTTACATAACTTCTTATTTCTAAAGTGTTTTCTATATTTAGAATATTTTCTGCTATAGGCTCAAATGGCAATTTTTCAAAATTTAATTTATTGTTAAGTATCTGTAATTCATTTAAAAATTCTTTTGTATTAATTATAGCATTGTGGAAAGCATTTAATTTTGCAAAAGTTATTGCAGTTTCGATATTTCCTAAAATATCGTAAATATTTTGATAAAATGTAGTTATTTGTGAAAGAACCATATAAATGCGAAAAAACTCAAAAAGATTTGTTTCTTCGATTTCGACTTTGTTTACTACTTCTATTATTTGATTAACTCGTAATTTTAAAATTTCTTGATTATGTGAAACGTTCTTAATGGTTTCTTGAAAATCGTCAATTGATTTACTAAATAGTGTCATTTGTTTGTCTAAAGCAACTTTTATGTCGTCTTGGTTTTTCTTTAATATATTTATGTTAGTATCGATATGTTCTGCATCTTCTTGGTCTAAATTACCTGTAATGCATTTTATTATGCTGCCTAAAGCATTTATTAAGGCTCGTCTTTTGCGAGTTTTAATTGGAAGGATTTGATTCAATTGATTATTGATTTTTTGCTTAAGGTTGTCAATAATGACATAAGAATTATAAAATTCTTTTTTATAACTAGAACAGTTATTAATGTTTTCTTTAAGAATGTCGTACTTATTACTTATTTCAGAAAATTCAGTAATTAAGTTTTTCATATCAAAAATTTGAATAAAAGTCCAGTGGTTGGTTGTCTTTTGGGCGTTACCTATTTTATATGGTAATATTCCTGGGTTATCATTTAAGTTGTGGTATTTTGGGTTGTCTCCGTACACGAAGGACCATCTGTAACAAGGGGCTTCTTTAATTCTTTAATATGAACTATTTCAGTTTTACTGGGATTCTTAACGTTTTTTATTTTAACACGATTATGTTCAAGCATTTCGGTTATTACATAAGGACCGTTAAATTTAGGCTTATTTTTATTTCTTTGTGAAAGTTTTTTGTAAACTTTTTGATTTAACTTAAAATCAGGAGCTTCATTTCCTTTAACGTTTGTCTTTGCTAAAACTCTTTCTTTGGTTTGGTCAGTTTTTGTGGTGACGTTTTCATAGACTGCGTCTACTTTATCTTTATGCGATGATATGTAATCAGAGTAAAATGTCGTAGGAATAAGATCTAATGGATCTCTGGAATTTGTATGACCTAGGACAAGTTCATGAGGTGTATACTTTGTAACGCTATGAACAGTGCTATTATAAGCAATTATTGCGTATGGCATTAAGTTATTAACAGATTTATTTTTATCTTTTTCTTTTAATATTCTTAAATGTTCGATAAGGGTTGAATGAAAACGTTCTACAGGCGAATTCGATTCGTGGTGTTTAGGGGTAGTAAAATGTACTGTAATCTTTTGGGCTTTAAGTAACTCTTTTAAAAGTTCATTATTAAATTCTCCACCGTTGTCACATGTAATGTTTTCGGGGCATCCATAAAATGAGAAAAAATTAATTAATTTATCGCAAACTGATTTTGCATTTTTATCATAAGGGTAAGCTTGTCCAAATTTAGAAAATTTGTCAAAAATTGTTAAAAAGTTTTGATTCTCAAAAATGAAAGTATCTATATGTAACATTTGAAAAGGTTTACAAGGTGTGTCTGTTTTTATAAGAGGGACATAAGACTTTAGTCTACTGTATTTTAATGTTTGACATATATTACAGTCATTTATAAATTGATTGATATCATTTTTCATTTTCGGCCAATAATAAAGTTCTTTAAGGCGGTTATAAGTTTCTAAAATGCCTCTGTGATTTGTTTTTCCTTGATGTTGATGCATTATAAGCATAATTTTTTCTTCTTTGTCAGTAATAGTATTAACTAATTTTGTACAACGAATAATTTTCGGATTTTGAAAATTCTTCAGATAAACATCAGAAAAAATTGGAATTAAGTCTTTATCGTGAAAATATACGTAACACGTTTTATCAGGGTCCATATATTCTTTAATAAAAGTTTTTATAACATCAGGACTCTTTTGTAATTCTACATGATTAATTTTAAATTTTTCAAAGTTTTCAGTTTGTATTTTTATATCAGGATGTGCTGATTTCTTAATTAAATATTGTAAGCGTTTATTGTTGATAATCTCATCTAGAATGTTAAGGTTAATATTATCTGTGTCAGCTCGATTACTATGCACTGTTGAGTCAGAAGTTTGAGGTTGAGGTGTCACGAGTTGAATGTCAGAGATAACTTTTATCTTTTGCTTGCTTGTACTTGGTTTTTTAAACAAAGGATTTATTGTTTCAGCATTTTCTTTGTCTTGAACTGGATTTTCAGAAAGTTCTCTTAAGTATTCGATAATATTTTGGTTAGAATCACCTGGATTATTTATTATTGATTCATTTTCATATATATTTAATTGAATGCGTGACAATGCGTCTGCGTTAGTATTTAGTGAACCTTTTTTATATATAATTTGATAGTCGAATTCTTCTAAGCGTAATCTCCATCTAATTAGTTTCGAATTTGGTTCTTTTAAGTTAAAAAGCCACATCAGTGGTCTATGGTCAGTATAGATATAAAATTTACGTCCAAATAAATAAGGTCTAAAATATTTGCATGCCCAAACTATAGCTAATAATTCTTTTTCTATAGTTGAGTACTTTGTTTCTGATTCATTAAGGGTACGAGATGCATAAGCTATAGGTTTATCATTAGGAATAGTGCCCTGCGATAATATTGCGCCTAAGGAAAAATTACTTGCGTCTGTAGTCAATAAAAATGGTTTAGAAAAATCTGGGTACTGTAAAATTGGAGCGTTAATTAAAAGTTGTTTACAATGTTCAAAAGCTTTTATATATTCAGGGGTATGTTCTATTTTTACGTCCTTTTTTAAACATCGAGTCATAGGCTTTGTGATTTTTGCAAAATCTTTTATAAAACGTCTGTAATAGCCTACTAAGCCTAAAAATGATTTAATTTCCTTAGTAGTTTTAGGTATTGGAAAATTTTTTACTGCGTGTATTTTGTCTGGGTTTGGTTTTACACCTTCTTTACTTACTATGTGTCCCAAATATTGGACCTCTTTTCTCAAAAATTCAGATTTGTCAAGTTGTATTTTAAATTTTGAGTTGCGTAGTCTAGTAAATACTTTTTTTAGTTTTTCAAGATGCTCTTGAAGACTTGTACTAAAAATAATAACGTCGTCTAAATAAACAAAACATATTTCATTTTGTAATCCGCGTAAAATATTATTCATGACACGTTGAAAAGTTGCTGGAGCATTTTTTAGTCCGAAAGGCATTCTTAAAAATTCATAATGTCCTGTATCAGTACTAAAAGCTGTTTTAGGGATGTCTTGTTCATGCATTTGTATTTGATAAAAACCGTTTGCAAGATCTAGAGTCGTAAAATATTGTGCTTTACCTAATTTATCTAAAATTTCGGTAATATTCGGCAATGGAAACTTGTCATCGACTGTAACTTTATTAATATTTCGATAATCTACGCACATGCGCCATTTCTGTTTACCTGATTGGTCTAATTTTTTAGGTACTATCCATATAGGAGATGACCAAGGTGAATTTGAGTCTCTAATAATATTTTGAGCTAATAATTTTGAAATTTGACTTTTCACTTCCTCACGGTGTATTTCCGGGTATCTATAACTTTTTGTATAAATCGGCGTTTCGTCCGTGAGTTTAATTTCATGTTTTATCGTATTTGTAAAGCTTAAAGGAATTTCTTCGCTATGAAAAATATCACGAAATTCATAACAGAGTTTACGTAGTTCTTGTTTTTCTTCATAATTACAATGATCTAGTCTTATATTTTTTAAATTAGCCTTCAGCTTGTTATCAATATTTTTTTCATATTTTTCTGGATATACGGGGTGATCGATAAAATTCATTTCGTTTAAGTCTATAGGTTCGACTTCGAAAGATTCAAGAAATTTAATTTCTATAGGATTTTCTTTGGGATTCAAAATTGTAGTAGAAGCAAAATTATTTTCTATTTTTACAAGACATTCTGGTATTTCTAAATCTCCTAATTGTTGATAAGCGAGTATACCGTATCCGTTTGGAATGTTTACTGGAAGTTGTATTTTTTGAATCGTTCTTGCATCAATGATATAAGTTAAATTATTTTTAATATTTTTTGAGTTTGATTGCAAGTTATTTTCGTTGCGTATTGGAATTTGCGTATTTGGTAATTTTAACGTAGATGTACTGAAATCTATGTTAGCATTTAATTGTTGCATAAGGTCTAAACCTATTAGTCCATCAAACTTATCAGAAAAATCGAAAAGATAAAATTTATGTATACCGGGAGTATTGAAAGTTGGGAAAATTGGTAAAGTTGCTACTTCGTTATGAAATGAGGTTGCGTGTGCTGTTTGTACTTGGAAAATTTCTTCTTCGATTAAATTTGGGAAATTTTCGTATGCAATTTTTTGACTTATAAAACTTCTTGTGCTACCTGTATCTAATAAAAATTTTGCATTTAGTTCGGGTATCAGAATAAATGGTAATTGTATGTTATAGTTATTTAAAAATATTACGTCATATCCGTTTTCTGGCTCGTTAGGGTAAAATTTTGGTTTTCTTGCTCATTATTTGGCAAATCGTCTGAGTTAGCAGAATAACTCAAATTTATATCGTAATCATTTTGATCTTCAAATTGATTATAGTCAGGTTCGGTATTATTATAATCATAATATTCGGTGTAATCAGTATTTTCGTAATTATAGAGATTTTCAGAAGTAAAATCATTAGATTGATTTGATTGATCAGGTGGTTTCTGCAAAACTTCCTGATTATATAGTTGTTGTGTGGTAAATCGTTTATTTTGATTATTTACGGCATTGTTTAAAATTGTATTTCCTGAGCTTGTATCCATCGGTTCTAGTTTTGTTCTTCGCGACATTTGTCCGAAATTTTGGTTATTAAATTGTGGTTTTTGTTGCATAAAATTCTGATTATTAAAGGGAGTTCTTGGAAAACTTTGTTGATTATTTGTAAAATTAGGTCTCGGTTGAGAAAAAGCGTTTTGTTGTGGAAATCTAGGAAAATTGTTTTGTTGAGGAAAACTCGAAAATGGTCTTGAAAAATTATTATTCTGTGGAAACATTTGCGTTGGATTATATGGTCTAGAATAATTATTTTGAGTTGGTATAAACGTTGGTCTATATGTCTGCGACATAGAATTAGGTTTTTGATTTTTATTTGAAAACATAGGTTGTTTAATATTAG
The DNA here is from genome assembly GCA_963971165.1 of Philopedon plagiatum. NCBI lineage: Eukaryota > Metazoa > Arthropoda > Insecta > Coleoptera > Curculionidae > Philopedon > Philopedon plagiatum. The sequence goes on along the minus strand of OZ020189.1, from coordinate 37,855,940 downwards.
GATTATTTTGAGCGTTTTTATATAAAATAAAGTTTTCTTCTTCACGAACACATGCCATTGCTTTCTCTAAAGAATCTGGATTTTTTAATCTAGTAACAAGTTGTAAATTGTACGGTAAACCATTGAGAAATGTTTTTAATGCAAATTCGTCATAGTGTTGGATTTTTATAATCTTTGTAGCGGCATCATCAGGCCCAGAATTTAATTTCGAAAATAATAAACTGCGAGAATCTTGTATTCTCATACCAAAAATTATTGGACTTTCGTTTTTAAACGGTTTTAAATTTACTAAATCTTGGATTAGACAATCGATCGATCTCTGATCGGAAAAACTGGTTATTAGTATATCTTTAATTAGTGCCCAAGAATTTAATTCTGTTCGAGAAACAATTAATTCGGCTGCTCGACCTGTTAATTTACTTAGAATGGTATCAAATAAACAAGTATTTATTGTAGCGTTGACATTAGTTCTGTCTTGAAATGCTTTTAACAGATTTTCAACTGCGCTGATAAATCTATTTAATAATTTTGGGTTTCCATCAAAATGTGGAACGTTATCAGATTGGTATCTTAAAAGTTGGTAATTAACTTCAGGCATTGTATTGCTAGTTGAGCTAATAACTAATGAATTTAGAATATCGGTAATATGATCTAATTCGGAATCAATTTTGATAGTTTAAAAGGAACACTCAGTATATATGCGAATAAAAATAATCACTCTTAAAATTAAATATGCTTAATACTAAAAATATAAAGTGAAATCTTTGCAAGGACAAATGACTAGAAATATTAACAATGAAATTACACTGTAAAAAAGGAATTATTGTCCGTACAAAAATTGCAAAAATTGAAATGAAAAAATTCGAATGAAAAATTCAAAAAGTCAATTTTTCACTTACAAGAGTAAAATGACGAAAATCTTCATTTGTGTTCTTGTTCTTGTTCTTGTTCTTGTTCTTGATCTTGTTCTTGTTCTTAACCTAGCTGGTTTGGCGATGTTTGTCCTCCCCAGGTCCTTAAATCTAGCTGGTTTGGCGATGTTTGTCCTCCCCAGTTTTGTCCACGTTCAGCGATGTTTGTCTGTCGGTAGACCAGGAAAACCCTTCGATATGCCCTCGACTGGTTGACCAGGACTCCTGAAGTTCAGTATGCTGCTTTGTTTCTTGTCCAGCGATGTCTTTCAGTTGCCACCTGAAATCGGTACTATCTGCTTCTGATTGACACACTTTTTGGACTCTTCTCCGTAGGTTTTTTCGAGTAAATTCTTGAAAGAAACCGTGATCACAATATGCCCTTGTAACACGTCTCAAAAATCCACCAAGACTGCGCCAGTTATACGTCGGGCCAAGGGACAGGCGTTTTTAAAAAACACTGTTTTCAAAAACTGTATAACAAATTTATTTGATTTTGGGAAGAAGTTTAACAATTTAGCAAGCAACTATAACAACAGAAGTGACAATAAAATCTACTCTGCTTGTATTTATAATATTTCTTATCGCTAAGGCTAGGAGTGGTCAAAAGGAGCTTAGCTAAGCAGTTTACAATATGTAACTCGCGTGCCGCGAGTTGGCCACCCCTGGTCTAGAATGTGATTCGGCAAACTGAGGTTTGCCGAACACGTTTCAGGAAAAGTCCGAAATATGTTCTTACCTATGTGTTGTACCATGATAATTGGTAAACTAGATGTTAAGCCTGTAAATAATATGATTTAGTCGTATTTCAGTAAGTTAAATATACCTACATAATATATACTTTTTACACCTTTTTTTTTTATTAAATGATAATAAAAATATTCTTAAAGATAGTAAACACTTTGTATTATATTAGGTAGTACAATATAACATTTATAACACCATTGGGAATAATGCATTATTTATTGGCCCACAAATACGAATCATGGCATTTTAAATTACAAAGGATCTTCTCTTTATTGCATTTACAGGAATTTGTGGTACATTTTTAGTACAATTACATTTTAAGAATCCCTGTCCTCCAAATATAGAATTCCGATTTCTAATCTCTTGAAGCGATAATTCTAACACCATCGATTTTAAAGAATTTGTTCTTGCAGATTTGGATTATGTTTCTTGAATATGGCGAACTAATATTTCCTTGCATAGGTTTGCTCAGGTTTGTTAACAAACCTGAACAAACACTTCAACAATCAAGGCCGTGCCTGTGTACCCGCGGCCTATTACAAACAGGCTATAACTAGTTACAAGCAGAAAATGAACAGCGACGTAACCGCCACAAATGTATTATTTCGGACTTTCGGACTTTTCCTAAAACGTGTTTGACAAACCTAAGTTTGCCGGGTTACTATCTAGGCAAACTTCGAAATAGAGAACAATTTCCGACTTTGCCTAAAACGTTCTGGCAATGTGCGGTTTACCTAGGCAAACTTAAGTATGGCGAAGAAACGGACTTCACCGGTAACATATACATATACGTACATCAAATATACATATTTACATAGCTCGCATTACGATCCCTATGCAGAGAAGTCCAATGCGGCAGCTCGACCGGAATGCGACCGGGGCTAGTGTTGGCCTTTGGTAACCCCAGTGAAATGAAGATAAAGGAAAAATGGACCCTTTCCGCGTGGCTTACAGGGTCAGTGAGAAATTTTTGCTAAATAAATAGCTTTAAAAGCGGTGATGGTTATTTCGGTATTTTAAAACTTACTATTGACAGATCGCGTCAGTTCCTTTGATCTCGAGGGGTCCGTTCTCAGTGACCTTTTAATCATGTTCAGTGACATTATTGTCAGTTATTATTGTATTGTATGTATTGTAAATTCATAGTAGCAATATCAAAATTACGTCAGGTTATACGAAAAGTGCCGAAAATACGAAATTGTACCTAACTGTTGTAAAATTACAAAATTTAAAATGTATTAATCAAAAAGCAAGTAGATATGTAACCCTGCAGTTACAATGGAACCGAATCGAATAAAATAAATGGAATACGTCACCATTCCATTTATTTGAAATATTTGGAAAATAAACCATTTCATAAAACATTGCGCCGATAGGGAGGTATAGAAATTGGAAGTAACATTATAGGTACTTAAGGCTTTTTATGAGACAACTCACATAATTACCGTTTTCGTTGTTTTAATTAGGATATATTTTTCTATGTAAATACAAGCCTGTTTTATATCAATAAGAAACGGCAAAATTTGAATGACATTTTAGGCCTCCCTTTTTTGCTATAAGCACATCTATGAATCTGATCTAATTTTATTAGGGAATGTGATTTTCAGAGTATCATATTTTTAAATAGAACAGAAAAAGGGTAAAAATCATTTTGTCTTTCTTAAAGTACATTTCATTCTATAGACAACACAGAAATTTTATTTTTAAGTACGAATACACCAGTAGCACCCGATACTACCTTAGGGAGGCTATATTGAAGTGCTAGTGAGGTTGCTATTATTTTCGACCAACAATATAAATAATAATAATGGTGTACTTATTTAGAAACAACATTAGCAAGAGCGAGAGAGAGAGAAATAGACAAAAGTTATCTTGTTGGTAACTGCCATATTGACAGTTCTTGAAAATTACTACCCTTAATTTCCTTTCCAATTTTTTTTTATTCATTTTCACCGAGTGTGAAAATTGAGACTGATGAATTAACGCCTGTCCATCTTCTTTAAAATTTGTTTCCCTGCAATGAGCTTTAAAACAAGATAATAATATGCATGATGACAGGCATTTGGAATCTTTTGTTTTCCTTAAAAACATTCTGGCGGAAATATTTTTTTAGAATTTGATGACATTCGTTTAACTTTTGACGTGAAAATATATTGTTCACCTCGCTTCACCGAAAGTCTGATTATGCCTCTCAAATCTCCAAAAATTTTATTTAAATAGCTTCCCAGAGTTTTAGTCTTGGTTTGATGCGGTATTGACCCAAATAAAAAGTTTAGGTGTAAAGAAAGCAAAATAAGTCGGTAAAGGCAAATCACATAACAAAATAACAGCAAAGGTATAAAATAAGGTTTTTATTTCTTTCGCACGAATTATAGTATTTGAGATACGGTTGCTTTCTAAGGTTTTCTCTGTTTATGTTAAAGGATGCGCATTCGAACTAAAAAAAAAACAGGCGATGGAAAAAAAAGAAATGGCTACAGCCCGCGTAGAACCAAATCTAAAAGTTAAAAATAATACTACAGCTTTCTTTTTAACTGTTAATTTTCGCAGTTAGGTACACACTCTTCAATTCAGTACCATCCTGATTACAAGGACCAAAGTAATTAAATAACAAATAAACTGATCCAAGGTATGGATTTTTTTCCGATTATTTATTTAAAATTGTTGTCGGTATCGCGTCATTCTACAAAACGCCAGAAAATTACTGATTTATTACAATTACATATTCATACCAGCGGCAGCGCTTGCTTTGTTAGAACTGCATTCTGGTGTATATCTGCGATTTTCTCGAATTTTCCTTCATGTTTTGGATGTTATATGATAAAAGAACAATCACAAAAATTGCTGTATTAACATATATCCATCTCTGCCATATTCCCTTTTAATGTAGGGGTCGGCAAGCAATTTCTAGTGGTGTCCGGAAAATTTTATTGAAGTGCAGAAAAAAAAAGAAAAACTCCAAATGTACCGCAGGTAATTTCTCTTTCTCAAAAAGGAACGTGGCTTATAAAAACTCATATTATTAGTTTTACGTTTCTATTTTCACTCTTAAGGTATGGTTTCGGTGGCGCGCACGGCTGGCGCGGTTTCACGCGGCGCGCGAACGCCGACCAGTGCTTCCAATGCATTTAAATGGAAGTGTTTTCGCTGGGGCGGCTCGCCGGCAGCTGTCGACAGCTCGTCGGCGCTGGCGATGGCTTGACTGCTAGATAGACCAGTCGAGCAGTTGCCGGCGGCAGGTAAAATAAATAGTACATGTAAAAATATGGTCCGTTTTTCATCAAATGAGGATGAGATTGGTGAAAGATATTCAAAAATACCCGGTCATTTATGATTATGAAGATAAAAATTACAAAAATTTTATAACTAAAGAGAATGCCTGCGCCAACTTTTCTTTTGCAGATATGGGATGCTGTACAAAATTTGTACCAACTTTGGTTATATCTTTCTCTATTAAGATAAAACAAAATCAAACTGTGTTCTATTTAGTCGAAAGAATTCTCTAGATTTATTTTCGTCTTGGTTTAAATAAGAATTAATGAGAAGTCCGAAATACCCTTCCTCTTTTCCTCTTTGAAACATGCCGTGAATTCTCCATCTTTTTGGCCACAGTCTCTCTTTTTGACATTTGTTCTTCATCTTCTTCCGCTAATAAAATCAAATAAATCAGGTCTTCTTCACTCATTTTACGAGTAAAAAGTAATTTCGCGTAAACGATACAACTATCCCAAAAATCAAATCTATGCTGAAACGCGCTCCGCCAAACGCGCTACCGAAACCACCCAACAGCGGCGGCTGCCAGCGGCGTTCGCGCGCCGCGTGAAAACGCGACAGCCACGCCACCGAAACCATACCTTTAAAAATTATATTTTGGAGGTTCAGTTTTCTACCTTTCGCGGTCCGGATTCGGACCGCGATCCGCCAGTTGCCGACAGTCGCCTTAATTGATTTATCCATGCACTATTCAAAATAATTACCAAAAACAACATTGTAATCATTGCAAATGATTCCGCGGACCTGTAATAAATAATTTTCATATCTCAGTGATGGCGAACATAAAGCTAGCTCATATTAGTATTATTGCTTTATCATCTTTTATTATAAATGAAACTGTAATAAACAGTACGCCGAAATTATTTTATGTACTTAATATAATTTCAGGTAAGTGAGTCAAACGGGGCAACCATATGACCAAATCACTATCGGAGAATTATTTGATTTTTATAAACATAAACATTTATGAACTACCAAAAACTACCAAATTTTGTGCCCACTTTTAATTTAATTTACACGGTGTGCCTCGACTAAGTTTAACCCTAGGTCTTCCCACGTCCATTTTTTTTAAGATTGTGTTAAAGAGGTGTGGCCTAAGTAATTTAAGCCCGAAATGAAACTCCTAGATCAATAGTCTGAAAAGAAAACTTGATTTTACCAATTTCTTTTTTAGATTAAGCGGCTTTATTTTATGAATAAGACTATTATCAAAAATTTTTAAGGCGTATTCTTTCGAGTCCTGGAAACAATATCGTCTTAGTAAAAATATTTAATATTTTTAAGTAGCTTGGATAATCCTAAAAAAAGATAAAAAAAAATACTTTTCGTCACTTTGTGGTACCTATCTCTTAAATGGTACGTTCAAATACGATGGTTTATGAAATAAGTAATATAAGTTGGAAAAATTCGAACAAAAAAATTATGGGATCAGAATGTTGTAATCTCAATAATTATAAGTTATGGTTAAAATTGTTCATCATTTTTAAAGAAAGTTGACTCAATTTCAAGCAAAATGAAAAAAAAACATATTTTACTATTTATTTATATTAAGTGAATGTAGATCCTAATAAAAGTAGTATCAAAGTTATCACTGAAAGATATATAATATACTATTATGTTAAATTTATTGTCTTCAAAGCTTACCATGCGCGAAAAGTTCATACGGGCATTAATTTTGTTTGGTATAAATTGTAAATACCTAAGTAAGTATTTTTTCTTTTCTATTTACGCGACAAGCTTTTAAGACAATAAATTTAACATAATATATTATATCTGTTTCAGTGATAACTTTGATAGGTCCTACTTTTATTAGGATCCACTTAAGCGAATTACGTTCACTTATAAATAGTATTCAGCATTGCCCCAGTGAAAAAACTATACTATTTTTTTTCGTTTTAATATATGTAAATAGTAAGAGCTTGTTTCTAAAAAGTATTTTTTATGTAAGATTTTATTTTCAAATTTTTCGTTATGTCAATACCTATGCATTTCTGATAATGCATCATTATTAAAGGCAATTATTACAATATCGTATTTTACTCGTCAAACCCTTTCATTTGATACCCATATCAAGGGGATTGTAAAGAAAAAGGTAATCTGCCATCTTGTGGCGTCCGCCATATTGGGTTTAGAGTGCCGTCACAGAGCTTATCGTATTCGTCTCGTCAAACCTTTTTATTTGATACCCATGTCAAGGGGGTTGTGAAGAAAAAGGTAATCCGCCATCCTGTGGCGTTCGCCATATTGGGTTTAGAATGACGTCATATAGCTTATAGTATTCTTCTGAAGTTAAATAAAAGCTTGTAAAATAGAAAGCTTTTACGAAGATTTGAATTTTATATAAACAACCATCGCATTTAAAATTCCACAAAATAGAGAGAAGGAGTAAGCGTCAAACATATGTTTAAAATTTGTCCCCCATCTCCCTATTAACTCACCAAAATTTCACAAAAACATTTTAAACCGTTTTCGAGATATCGCCTTGTGTCACTTTCAAAAACTCACCCTGTATATTCTACGACTACTTTTGGACAAACTTTTAGGTTTTCACTTCTAATTTTCTTGATTCTCTTTTATTCTTATTTATTGTAATCCTGTTAATCTCTAAATATCCTGAGAAAATATTTTTTAGGATAGGATAGTTGGAATAGTGTTTTTTCTAATTTTGACATTTAAAGTGACACTTTGTAAAACTGATTGACGTTATGAAACGTCTTACTTTTTGTAACTAGTTACATAAAGTAAAATTTTATGCAATTGGTGACGAAAAATGTATTTCAAAATTAGTGACAAAAAGAATTATTCTATTTATTAAACTGTTATAATACACGATAACAACATAAATTATAAATTAATTAATTATTATTAATACACGATAACAACATAAATTATAAATTAATTAATTATTATAAATATTGATAACACAATTATTGCAATTATTTAAATTAATTCCCGACGACATACTTTTTTCATTGCTCGAACTTGCTGTTATTTGGGAGACGACGCACGTTGCATTAGATGTTTGACCAAATATTTCTTGCGCTATAAGTTTTTTATTATTCATGGAATTTTCAACATATCCCTCCGCAACAGAGCTAGATTTCCAACCTCCGTGCCTCTTTAATTTTAAAATATCAGCGCCACTGTCTGCTAGGAAAGTGGCAGAGCTTCTTCTGAAGCAGTGGCCAGTATATAGAACAGGATTTGAAAGACCAAGAAATTGTGCAATAACTCTTGGCAGACTGCTAAATGTGTTAATTCCCACAGGATTTCTGGTACATTTTCCATTCGCATATTTTACAAAAAATCTGTTGTGTTTAAGAACCTGGGGACGCAACTTAATATATTTTCTTAATATTTCAACAAGATTCGTATTTTCAATGTCTCCAGTGGTAATTGCAAACTGCCGTATAACTTTTGTTTTTGAAGGTGGGATATCAACACGAAAATGGCTTCCTTCGTCTATAACATTTTCAACTGGAAGAAATGTTAATTCTGCTTTTCTGCACGCTCCTGCCATTCCAATAATCATTGCAACCTTAGCCATTAAGTATTCTTTGTCATCAGCTTCCACTAAAAATTTGGCAAAATCTTCTTTACTAAAAACTTTTGACTTTTTAGCACTGTACCCGTCCGCTCGCCTTTTAATATATGCTACCAAATTTGTATATTTTTTAATATCAATATTCCTTTTCAGATTTAGTTCAGACCTTAACATTGAGTAAAGTGTCCATAATGTGGAAACTTTTAGATCTTTCTTACCCTCAAAATATGCAAGTAAAACTTTCTCATTAACATGTTTAATTTTCTTCTCATCACACCACGTAACAAATTTTTCGTATGCCAAATCATAAACTGCCTTTGACTTTTTGGGAATTACTGATACTAAAGCATTACCTGCTGCCTCTTCAATATCGCTTGGTAGCTCTTCAGATCCTGAATCACTCATTTTTTAAAAATAAAACTAAAAATATATCAATCTCGCTAAAAACCTTCCGTTTAGACTTTTTTACAAAATGTCAAACTGACAACTAACATGAAGTAACAGCAACAAACTAGATTTATGTTTTAAAATTTTTATCAATTATATTAAACTTTATTTTTTTATTACTTTCTTCAAAATTAGAAAAAATCTTGTATGCAATACGTTACGAAATGAAATTTTGTGTAACTTGTGAGTTTTTGCGGAACTCACTTCGTTCGTTCCGCAAAAATCTCACGCGTTACACAAAATTAGACATTTCGTAACTGATGGCATAAATAGCTATTTTAAGGAAAACATAGTGCAAGGGGGTCCTCGATCCGATCTTTTCAAAAATATTGACACTTTTAGTCAATGAAAACATTAGTGCAAATGAGAATTTTATAGGGAGTTGATTGCAAAATATCACTTTTTTGGGAATTTTCTTAAAGAAAAGTCATTTAAAAAGAAAACCGTAATTATCCAATACAAAGCAGTAGATCAAAAAAATAAACGAAATACGAAGGCTGTTTGGGTTTGAATCGCATGGTGAACTGCGTTCAAGGTAACACGGCTTTGATGATCTGGAGCGTTGTCCTGATGATAGAGAATTCCACGAGACAGCTTTCCTCTTCTTTTTTTTTTAATGCAATCATGAAATTTATTGATTACTGTTGCATATTACTGGCTTGTGGTTAAGCGGCCACGTTCCAGGTAATTAATGAATATAATTCCTTCAGCATCCCAGAAAATTGTAGTCATAATCATAACCGCTGAGGGTTGGACCCTAAATTTGTGAGGTGGTGGAGATCCTCGGTGTCGCCATTTCTTACCTTGGAGTTTAGACTTGGGATCGAAGTGGGATTTTTACAGTTTCATCAACTGTAATAAACTGATCCAGAAATCTTTTCGGATTACTGTTAAACCGCTTCTGCAGTGGTGGTGGTGGGTGGTGGTTTCTCTCCATTTTTCGAAATCTTTGCACAACTTCACTTTTTACTTAATATAACTTATTAACAAATAAAGATACAAAAACCAGTTGTGACACTGCGTTTGACAGATAAGTAATATGGTATTATGGCAACTTCTTTCAACTCCTACTATGTTACAGACAATAAATACTGTACAACCCTCGTACAAAATAAATAATGCCATCTTCCAGGTAACCGGAAATTGAGTGTTTTTAATTAGGATATAAGAAAACCAGAAAATATTATTTTTCATTAGATCATGAAAAACTAGTATAAGACTCTGAAGGTCATTTTCCTAAAAGTTATACCGTTAAAATTCTACAACTGTCAAATGTCAGGGGTGTTATTTGTCTATAATTCTGAGCAGAATTAGTAGAGGAAGCTAGTGCGTTTGTCATTTACAATTAACGGGTTGAAATTTTTATCTTTTAAATTAGCAAACCTACATCAACGAGATTAAATTATCAAAGTCTATGCAAACAGCGCTGAGATTCCCTTTCACTCGACACGACAGCTATCGTAACGCTTCCGATACTCGATAGTCAAAGCGATATCGACCAATTCGGTATTCTCATTCGATGTCGTTTATGCCATTGCTTTCTTCGTTATTGGAAACCGTAGTATTCGTAGCACGCATTCGTAGTGAATTATAACCTAAGATTATTTTGTGGGAAAACTTAACAAAAAAACAGTTAAAAGAACGATCATTTCTGAACAGTGTGTTTATTGTTTTGTTTGGGTTTGATCAAAAATATTAAAAATCAAACTTTTAAACTACAGCATAAATATCCCATTTTAACTGGAAAAGTCTAAGGGATTTTTTTAAATACATAATTTTTTATATATTAATACTACATGTTTCACATATATGAAATGTTAGAAACGACACAGTAATTAATAATTTTATTACAGTCGTTAATTTAAATTAAAAAAAAACAACTTGCAAAACCTACAAAAACAAATAATTCTAACCGAAAAATCACTGTCTTCTCGAAATCGACCGAAAACGGATCTCTAGAGGTATCGAAAGAATCGATATCGTTTTAGACGATCCGCGATCAGCTGAAAACGAACGGGAATCGGTTTTTTGCGCCATATACCTAGAATATTTCAATATCCAATAGCATTCTGGAATCCCAGCACAGAGCGAAAGTAATCCAAATACACGTCATTGTCACCTTTCACTTAAAATATGTCAACTGTCACATAACAAATGACAAAAATAAGAATGTTGTACCGGGTGTGCCATTTAAAAATGCAGTTTTTAAAGAATTTCAAGTCACTATATTTTTGTTTTTCTGTGTTCACCGTCTGTGTCACGTTTTTAAAAAATTGTTACTAGTTTTATAATTCTACCGATGTCGTAGTTACAAAAACAAACAAGACAGGTGTAGTGCAGATTTAATTTAAACACCCCAATATGTATAAACCGTCTAAAGATACCCCTTGTTCTTTTTTCCACATATAAAGCAAACAATACATAAGTGTGTATACTACTATTAATAGAACGAAGTCGATTTTCCTAACCCGTTCCAGTACGAAAATTTATTTAGAAACCGAACGAGCGAGCCACAGAAATAAGCAAATAGATCGTGTTTTCAATTGGTTGTCCCATGGATTTATTAAGACTGGATACGGGATGATTTAACATTCTTTGAAGCCAAAACAAATCATTCTAAACGACAGTTTGTAAACATTGGCCACATCTTATTTTACCTTGAATTTTTGTACAAAAAATACGTTAGAAGCATCACAAGATTTACTAAAAGTAATAAAAGCCCCAAAATATTTGATTTTTCTGCTAAATAATAATAAATTTAAGTTAAAAAGGTTTTATTATTTATAGGTTGTGTTATTTCTAAAGGTGTTTATTTAAAGTAGTAGTAGTTAGTAAACTAAAAACCTGGGGGAAAACAAACAACAAATATAAGGCTTCACGTTCGATATGCTCACAGTATACGGATATCGAATCCTTATAATATAATAAATCCATGGTTTGTCCTACTTATTGTTAGCAATAAATTTTTGTTAGAATATGTGATTTTGTAGACTAAAGAGATAGCGATGTTTAAACTTACATCATTTTTTCCCTTGTGTTGCAAAACCGATCTCAGTCACAAAGACAATATCCGAGTTTAGCTGGCGAGCTCCAATATACGTCTACAAGATGGTCTAAAAAATTTTAAACAAATATAAAATTATTTTTTTACCGAACACACTTTTTGTTTTGTTTTCCAACCCTTATTCACTCACAATGTCACAATAATCTTTTACTGACAACAGCGAAAGCCGGTCTGGATACTTTATATAAGTACCCCTTTGCTGACCCCGGAGAATCCTGAAACATCCTAGAAGGATACAAGGAGCATTAAAAGAAGAAAATAGAAGACTGGTAAATTATAGGCTTTCTATCATAAGCCTTCCATGCAGAAAATAGTGGAATAGATATTCCTAAAAAATTCAGATTTTGTCATATGCCTAATATGTGAAAATTAACCGAGGTATTAAATTAGAAACTAATAGAAAATAAACCTTAAATTTCAAAATACACGAACATCCACCAAATCTAAAGGTCTATAAACTTTTGCGAAGTCCATAACATTGCTTTCCCTTCAAGACAATCGTTCTGATCAAGTTTGTTAATGATGGTAACATGCTAGTCTGTCAAAATGCACGACTATCATTTCTGAATGAGGGCTTTTCAAAATTCGGTACACCAGATCGTTACGCCCCACATTGGGACCGGGGACGCTAAAAGTTGAAATTTAATCGAAATATCAAAATTTACCTATGATCATCAACTATATATTTTTGTTAACATCACTAATCTCCGCGTGATTAGACGAAGTAGTGTGGCTTGCACTCTCAGCATTTCGGAGGCGCAGTGTCACCAAGTTTAAGATTTGTATCCAGACCACGATACACTTACAACGGTATGCTACGCTATGAATCAAAACACGTCGTGCCCGCGCAGATGACGTTACTTCGAGGGAAAATCAAAGCTACTAGTGACTAGGCCGCTTGAATAATGCAAAATCCCTCGCAATGACGTCAAAATGGGAGGAACCTGGCCAGTCTATCGACGCATCGGCATACCGTTGTGAGTGTATCGTGATCCAGAAATCCAGACAGTGTGTTTGTGTTGGATCTAGCGAAAAGAGTTATTATTTACACTAACGTTTTTGCTGTAACATTGTTTTTTAAGATAATTTTAATAATGAATAAATTTCTTACGGATATGTACTTTTATCTATTAAAATAATTATCAACAAGTCTTTACTTGTTTTGTTACTGTATTATAGTATTCTCAAGGTCGCAGAATAAAGTAAATTTTTACTAATAAAAATGAAACATTGTTTGATAAAGCACATTTGAAGATTTTCATAAGTTGAGTTTCTTATATTACTGTATTAATTCCTGGTCAACTGAGCAACTGAAAAAACACTAATTTAGCTGCAGCTTTTTGCAGTTTTCAAGGTTTGAAAGGCTTAAAGTAGAATAAGTTATCTTAATACTAGGCGTCACGTATAGCATAGACATCGTTTTTGTTGCAGGATCGCAACAAAAGACCTTAGATTTGTCTAGATTATAACCGTTTTATATTATGAGGGAGGCTACAAAAATATGAATGCCCGGATTAAGCATTTTCATCCAGAAATGACCGAAAGAACGAATTGTCCGGAAACAAAAAAAATTCCTCAAGGAACTTGCAATGCAGTTGAAAATGCAATGGCAGTCGGTTTTTGGCTTAACAGAATTAATGCCAACTTTTAGGATCTCCTGTCCCACTGTGCGCCGGGTGACTACATTGTACGGCCCTTCCCATGACCTCTAAAGGTTTGATGAGCGCCCTTGGGTTCTTTTCGGATTTTATAACCAAACTTTCTCACCAGCTATATATTCACCCTTAAATCCAGCCTTAAAGTCATACAGGCGCGGCCCGTGAAATTTTAAAGTTGTATATCTCTGTTGCAACTTATGGGACCCAACACATTTCATATCATTTTGTTGAAAATTCTTAAATTTTAAGAAAAAAAAGTGGTAGTAGAAAGTTATAGTCATTTGAATTTTTTTAAACTTAAAATATAATTTAAAAAAAATTCAAATGACATATAACTTTCTACTAAAACATTTTTTTCGCTTAGAATTTAAGAATTGTCGACAAAATGATGTAAAATTTGTTTAGAAAAAATAATACATAAAAGACTTAAGCGTGGTAATTTCCTTCCCAGGTGGATCAATTTAAAAAGTCAACTTTTTCCGCAAATCACAAAACAAAATTTCTTTACCAAAGCATTCCTAGTAGGCTTACTATTAAAAAACCTGAATTTGGCATGGGTCCCATAAGTAGCAACAGAGATATACATATTCACGGGTCTGTTTGTAAATTTTGGCGGACTTCTTCATATAGAGCTTAAAGTTAATTATTGGTAATTTTTGAGTTGACTTGCGTACTTTTCTGATATGTCTTCCACTTCAGGTGGACATCCAATAAGCAGATCGGTACGAATTCTTTTCGCTATGCGGTTTCTCAGTTGTTTCTTGAACTGCAGGGTCATAAGCAAGTACAAATGGTTGAATTATCTCAGCTACATTCATTGACTTGAATTCTAGTGTAACTTTTAAAAGTTCTATTAAATCGCTCTACCATCCCATCTGACCGAGGATGTAGGGCTGTTGTCCTGATTTTGTGAATTTCTAGATTACATAGGCTCGCAAATACTGCAGATTTGAAGTTCCCGCCTTAGTCAGAGTGTATTTCTATATCGGTACTCCATATTGATGGATCCACTTTGCATTACGTAGACGTGTGGCAATTTTCTAATGTTATCTTGTTATAGACATATCGATTTCCATATCCATTAACAGAAAATGGCCCTGCTACAAATATAGCAATTCTTTAAAATGTATTTTCTATATTGTCATCTTGCTACGGCTGTGGGTCTTTTGTCCTTCGGAGGCAGCACAATCTGTACAAGTTCTGCACCATTCTTAACATCTGCGCGGCTTCCCATAAATAAAACCTCTTTCGAGCTTTTTCAATAGTTTTAATTACCCCACAAATCTTAAGCCGGTTTTTTCAATTGCATTTTTCCAGCAAACCGTAATTTTAAACTTTATCATGGGAAACTAATAACAACGCTCCTCAAGCTTAGGTAAGAAATCTCTCACTGACTCTGTAAGCATCTGCGGAAAGAGACGTTTTTTCCCATTTTCACGCCACTAGGCAACCAAGGGTTAACACCAACCCCGGCCGTTCCCTGGCTGTGTTGTCGCACTGGACTTCCCTGAATAGGGGTCGTAGTGTCGATATCTGTAAATGTGTACGTATTAGATATGTACACATTAGTTAAGTTCGTTGTCACGTGACATATCACCGTGTTATACCATATTATTAAGGAATAAATATTTTTCAAAGTAATTACCCCTAAGTGGCCGCCACTACACCATTGCGTAGAGTTTGCAGTACTTCCGGAACCCTTTTGGTGGGTAATATAAACTGATATTATATAATTGGCGATGTTTACTAACTCTCCCAAGCTCTTTTCAATAGACCATTTTGTTTTCTCAATAAACCATCTTGCATTACTGAAGAATTCCATAATATCCAAAAACCTTTAACTTCTTAAGATTTAGAGAAAATCAGGATGTCGCGTTCTTAATGACTGTTGCAATGCAATATCTGCATTCTCCTGGCCAAGGTTTTTTTAGATAAAGCGTCTGCATTCGTATGATTCAGGCCCTTTCGATATTCAACTTTAAAACTGTACTTTGCAGACGTTGCAGCCATCGTGCTATTTGACCTTTAGGGCTTTAAAATCGCGTTAATCGCGTTAAAGACCTCAGGAGGAATTTTTGAATAAAAGAGGTAAATTCTAGGTTTTCTATCATAGGCGTTTTATTCAGAAAGTAATGGAGTCAAGCAAAGATCCAGATCTTCTTTCATAGACGTAACATGTGAAAATTAACCAGGTTATTAAATTGTGACAGAACGTATACTAATTATATTAAAATATTAGATAACTTTTGAGAACTTGTAAATATGGGTGGTCTTTGAAGATGCCATAAAATTAAAAAGGGGCTTAATACCCAGTATTGGACATTAGAAACAATATTTATATTTTTCAGTTACGGCTATATCGAAACGTGAACAACCAAATCCCGTTTCTCGTCTTAGGTTGAGGAATAGACCAGGGTAGTACAGGGGCGTATCTAGGAACGTTTAGTCTATTTATTAATTATCTCAAGCAATAATAAAGGAGGTTTTTTCCATCACGTATTCAAGAGCCTTAGCATAGATTAGTATAGTATTTTAACCTGTATACAATGGATAAACCATCCATTAAACAAAGAAGCATTTAATTCAACTTTATTTTATATAAAACTCGGCATATGGTACCGACTGGAGATCGCCCTACGAGGGGATGCAAAGGCAAGATTTGGAAGGGCCTCGGTACCGGGGAGGAAGATGAAAGGCAGTTCTGATCGAATCGTTCTAAGTGCTAGAGGGTGTGTAATAAATCGGGAGACGGCAACTTCTCTAAAGTCGCGTTCGCGTGATTCGCGCGGGAGTGCGAACTTAATTAACATGGAGAAAGTGGTCTTTTATAACTTCACGGGGTTAACGATTGTAAGGGTAAATTTCTACCTTTATTTTTATGAGTAATTGGGAAATTAATATATCACAGAACAATGATTTTTATTTTGATATCTTTTGTCATTCGAGTCTTATGTAAACGCTTGTCCAGCATTGTTCAGTTCATTATTTAACATTCGTTAAATGATTCTTTGTTATCTTATATCTTTATTATTATTATAATCTTTTTATCAATTGTTATATCTTTCTTTGTACAGTAATTTTTAATTTAATCAGATAATATATCTATTTGTGTTACAAAGTCCAGGGTTTTATTTAATGGCAAGTTGACATTAATTATTAAGTTCAAACTTCATCGGTGTCAAAAAGAAGACGGCGCGACCAGAGAAATCGTTATAGATGATCACTTCCAGAGCTTTGATCTTCAATGGGCGACAACTTGTCTTCTAGATCCACTGCTAGAACTAGGTTTGAGTAATGTAGAGTCATGTACTAATATTCACTAACTTTATAGCTTCCTTTCATACGAATATTACTACGACTACCGGACTACCGAAGGCATCGTTATAAATGCGTAATCTATCTAGATGATTTATAAGAACCCTAATATTGTAGAATATTGTCATAGGTTGTTTTGGCTACATCTGACATAAATAAGAACAACAACTCAATCTGTGACAAAATCAGAAACTAATAGAAAATAGACCTTACATCTCAAAATATACAGATTTAAACTAAAGGTAAAAAGTCTATTAACTTCTGCGAAGACCGTAACAGTATGGTGAAAAATGTATGTATCGAAAACACAATTAACTGTTATTAGAATCGTGAAAAGTCAAATGCCACACAGGGGAGAAACAAAAATTTAGCGATCGCTTGAAAATAAAGCAATTTTATATTTTTTAAGAGAGGAGGCCATGAATTCATATTTGAGCACAATTCTTAATTCTAAATAACTTTTCCTATTGACATTTTGCTGTATAAAGTAACGGTAAATTACTCCCAAGCACTTTGAAAATTTTTATTTCTACTGTGTTAACTTTTCACGTTTAATTTTGTTTATGGGTATGCACCAGCTTTCCATAATACCTACACCTAAATAAAGTCGTTAATAAATTAATTTTACATGTGTTTGAGACTTCTTGAATTATCTTGTAGACGTGCAACGGGGCACGCCAGTCAGACTCTGAAATTAGTGACAGATCGGCTTTATGACACAAAGGACCTAGAAATTTTCATAAAAAAAGTATGTAGATTTTCGTCGCTATCTCTTAGTCTATTGTGTTGAAGGTTCCGAGACCGGTTTGTTATAGATAAACATGAAATAAAAGCTTCCAAATGTGAACAAGTAAATCATAATTATAAGTTCCCCTGTTAGGGAACAAATTTTAATGAAATTGCCATATTTCGTTACAGAATGTACAGTTACTGTGATGAGGGTCTGCCACAAAGTAAAATGTGAATTAAAAATGGTACTAAGGCAAGCATAAATTGAAGGTAACGCTAAATATTTAAAATTGTATTATGCTGAACTATACCATACATAATATTAAGTTTTGGTGTCTAGAGGGGGCTTAATTTAAAGCTGGGTTTTAAACTGATGAATGTAAAATTAGGACAGCCGAACTTTGTACTATTCAGTGACCGCATAAATTCGATTTTAATTTGAAGAAAAAAAATCGAAAAAAAAAGGCGGAGACCCGTCAATTTTTATTTTTAATTGGACATTTTTTGAAATACTAAAATAGCAGACTCGGCCCGTGGAATTTTAAAGTTGTGTATCTCTATTGCTACTTATGGGGCCCATGCCAAATTCAGGTTTTTTAATAGTGGGCCTACTAGGAACTGTTGGAGAACTCTCCAACTAGATTTACGTTTTTCTTAAATATCTGGACCACTCTGTATAAAAATAAAATAAGATTCTCTTTCATAAAATTCGCTCTCTAAAAGCATAAAAATGTTTTATTCTGCAACAGAAATTTTTCTTGATATTCTCATCATAACAACGCGTATCGACGCGTCAAAATGCTAAAAATAGACATTTTATTGCCTCAAAACTCAGTTAAACAGATAGCATAAATTCTTAGAATCCTTTGAGATCTACCGCGTACCAACGCAGTCGTCCGTGAGCTCTCTCTGACGCGACCTAGTTAAGCCAATGAAATGTATGACTTTTTACCTCGTGACCCGACTCAAAAGGCTTGTTGGCAAGCAAACGTCAGACGCAAGTAGCACTCTCGCTCGAGTCCGTAAAGCCAGTCAGTCGCTGCGCTCTCTCTCTGTATCCGCGTATTCCCTCGCGGCCTCTAGTAAATTGCTCTCAGTTCAACAAGTAGTAAAGTTAGTGAAAGTTCTCTCGTTTGATTCGTCTACGCTCTAACGATCAAACTCCCTTAAAACCAGTGAAAAATCTCTCTATCCAGTCGGCGGTGAAGGCAAGTTGGCCTCGCCGTATCTTCTCTCTCGCGACACACGCTCGTTGTCGTTTTTAGAAAAAAGCACTCTCTCCCAAGTCGTAAAGGCAGCCAGGCGCTGCAGCTCTCTCTGTAAAATCTCGCCACCCGCTTACGCTCTAGCCGGGTCGCTTCTCCGTTCTCTATAAGCGAAAAACTCTCGCTACAAAAGCCGTAAATGCAGCAGCAGCAAGTTGCTTTACGGGCTTTCTCTGATTTGAATCTCATAGTTTATATTCGTGTTGAATTCCGTTAATTCTCTGGCGGAAAATCTCTCTCGACTGCACTTACGCTCTAGTGATAACAGTCAGATTCTCTTTAGTGGTTTTAAACCTCAAGTAAAAATTATACGTGCTTACGCTCTAGCAGTATAGTTAAAAGTTAAGTCAACAGTGCAACGGTGAACTACAAAAGTTATTATTCTCTGAAGTCTCCAATCCGCCTATGTTCTGGCAGTTCTCAAGTGTCAAGTAATGGAAAATAATTGTGATTTCCTCTGAAAGTCTTAAAGAAAAGACACCACCAGTTGGCTGAAATTAAGGTACGATAAACCCAGTTATAATATTTGAAGAAAGTTTATGCAAGTAACTTCTCTTATGTAAAAACATTTACTCTTCTGTTTGAGCAAACAAATCAAACTGCTCCCGCTTTTTAATATAAAAAATGGTCCTTCGAACCCAACACAGACTAGTGATTAAAAGTTAAAATACCAATATAACTGTTTTGATTCAATTTGACGTTAAATGAAATAAACACCCACTGACTTACAACCAGTGCAGTGCGTTTAAAATTGTCAACCGTTTTGAATTATTTCCATAAATGAAAAACATTGCTATGAATTTTTGACTGATTTATTACAGTGCGTCCGCTTTTTTATTATTGTCGGACAAGGTACTTAGGTACTTGTATTTTCTTTTATTAGGTAATATTTGTGCAACATGTTTAATGTAGTAGTTAGATACTAACCCACAGTAATCATTTTAATTTATTTATATATTTAAAGGTAAATATTTTCTTTGTTTTTTAAAGTATAATAACAATATAAAGTATCTACTTTATATTGTTGTTTTGTTAGAAAACATACTTGTATTTTTGAACCACCCTCTTACAGTCTAAATTCCCGGTTGCTTATTCAAATAAGTAACCACCCCAAATTTGTGTTTGTGAAGTCTTCATAGGTTTCCCAAATAGGAACGTTTTGGCGAAGAAAAAAAATGTAATTTGCGAAAAAAGTTGAATTTGTGAATTGACCCACCTGGGTAAAAATTTTACATCATTTTGTCGACAATTCTTAAATTTTAAGAGAAAAAAATGTGTTAGTAGAAAGTTATAGTCATTTGGATTTTTTAAATCCTAAGTATAATTTAAAAAAAAAATTCAAATGTCTATAAGTTTCTACTAACACATTTCGTTCTCTTAAAATTTAAGAATTGTCGACAAAATGATGTAAAATTTGTTTAGGAAAAATAATAAATAAAATACCTAAGCGTGTTAATTTTTTTCCCAGGTGGGTCAATTCAAAAATTCAACTTTTTTTCGCAAATAATTGCAAAATATTTTTTTCTTTGTCAAAACATTCCCAGTAGGCTTACTACTGAAAAACCTGAACTTGGCATGGGTCCCATAAATAACAACAGAGATATACAACTTTGAAATTTCACGGGCCGCGCCTGTAAAATAGTATACAGTATATTCCATAAATGAGTTATGGCGTCATTGGGCGTTTTTTTAATGGAACACCACCTTTTTTTAGTACGTGTTTAAATTCTGTAAGAAATTCTAAGCATATTTATTTTTAGCATAGGTATATCCTATACCGATTTTTAGCTGTTTTAGAGATATTGACGTTTAATGTTTTTTTGCAACAAAAGTGATATGTTTAATTCATACTGTATTTTGTATCACGTGTTAAACAAATCAGGTATTTTATTGTTGTCAACAAAGTAAGCATTAAAGTAATATCGTTTCACAGTTTGTATAGGACTAAGTGTAATTTTTAAACTGATTAGTATTAATCTAGTTTGTAAAAAGGGCTTCGCGATTAGAAGATAAAAAAAAATATAACAACAGAAAGCAAAAGATGAGCAGATGACAACTGAGATTGCACCGAAATATACAGGGTGGTGTCAAAAACTTGTCCCGGACTTTTTGTAATAACAAACATTTTGTGTATTGAAAAATGAAGTCGCCGAAATAAGAAAAAAACACGATGACGCATTTCAACAATTGAACGACTAAAACTTGAATAAAACGACAATTATTGAAATTAAATTTAAAATTGCTAATACAACAGACTTCTTCTGTAAATTAGGCGGTATATTTTTTAATCTTTGTAGGTATATCATGTTAATGCGTTTTTGATCAGTATGTTTTAAAACTTATTTTTAAGCCAAACGGAACTTAAAAATATTAATTGTTGATAACATTTACTGAAAATGTTTAAAATATCAAAACAGTTGTAAATAATATGAAATTTAAACTTGGTGCTAATTTGTCCAGCAGTTTATCTTTGGGTAATCGTTTTAAGAAATTGACCTTTTTACAAAAAGTATTGTAATCGTAAAAAATCACCTTTAAAGATTTTTTCAGATCTTTTCATTTTGCGTTTCCTAGGTTAAAAAAAATTATGTATTTTTAAGTTCTTAGCCTGGTAAACCCATATAATTGACAATTGGACTGGTCTTGAATTTAGCCTTTTGGAGCCTAAATCGTTTCAGTAAATAAAGTTGTAAACAAAAAACTTATTACAAAAAATTTGGGGATATAAGGCTCAATGTAAGTTAAACGATTTTCGTCAAACTGCCCGTTAAAACATTTCAAGAAAATAATTCTCCAGACCGTTAAAACTTTTTATCGCATTCATTGATTGTTCTTTTCTTGTTTTATAATGAAAAATGATGTTTTCAATAATGACAGGTTTTTAAGCAAAACACATCTATTTTGGCATTGTCTTGAATTATAAACACAAGGCTTAACACGAGAAAGGATTTTTTACTAAAACCTTATCCGCATATTTATTGGTCATTTAACAAATTTCATAGGATAAAGAACGGAATGCTCAAAGTGGTGCCTTCTCCATCTATTGCTCCATGTACAAACTTTGCTAGGGAACCGTAGTAATAACCGGAGAGCTACTGAACCCTGTTAGTAAAGCTAGAAATTTGTATACTGACGATTAAAACGCAACCATAGGTAAAAGTCATGACCTGGCAAGTCTCTTACGGTCGCGTCATCCCCTATGTTTTTGAAAATGTAAAAAGAAATTAAACTTACGTTACAACCTTCAAATTTTAATGTGTTTGAATTTAGACATAACAAAATGCCAGGCGGTTCTGAAGGTCGCAAGTATCTGCCAGGTGATTCTAAATATGCTCTGTGCAGGGCATAAAATAAACATTGTCCTACAAGGTTCCAATTTTTACACGCTCTTTATTAAATGATTTAACGAAAATATGTTTAAGGCCAGGCGATTTCGACGCCGACGCCGACGGTTGCAAGTGCCCGCCAGATGCGAAGAAAGATAAAACGGGAGTGCGAGAGCAAGAAGATTTGAGATGCTAGATATAGAATGGTTGTAAGAAATGGAATAAAATGTAAAGTTAAGTCATTTTTTTAAATTTTTATCATAAAAAAGCCTTTGTTCTCAACTAAAAATTATTTTCAATATTGTATAGGGTGTCTAAAAAGTCTTAGTATTGGCAAATATCTTTGCTATTTGTCAAGATAGAGACACCAAATTTTAGGTGTATCCTATAGATTAATAAATCTACTTTTTTACGTAATTTAACTTTTTTCAACCAACTTGAGGGGCCGCGCTAGGGAGTTGAGGACAAAAATTTTTAAACGCAACCCCAAGCAATGTGGTAGTTCATTTTAATGGTCTTTACAAAAGAAATATTTTACCGCAAATCCGAGGTCCGTATCTTAATTCGTATTAATTACTAATTAACTAACACATACATACACACATTAAGTAGGTAGGTACTACATTTCTCTTATTATTTTAAAAGGTGTTCAAAATGACCACCATGAACTTTTGGGCGGTAAAAATCAATTTTGGAACTCTGCCAAGAAGTAACACCTGTCATTCTTGAAAATATGAGAAGTGAGTTCCAAAACCGACTTTATAACTGCCAAGAACTTCATGGCTGTCATTTTGAACAACTTTTAACGCAATAAGAGAAATAAAGGTGTTTTTTTAAATTTATAATTTTTTATTCACGATTTTGAATTTTTAAAGGCTTGCCATTTAAAAAGCGTTTCTTTTTTGAAGACCTTTAAAATGAAGTACCATTTGCATTTAAAAATTTTGACCTCTACTCCCTAGCGTCGTCCTTCAAGGACGAGAGTTAATTAGGTTAAATTACAAAAAAAAGTAGACTTAGTAACCAATAAGATATACCTAAAATTTGGTGTCTCTATCTTTACTAATAGCAAAGATATTTGCCCATACTAAGACTTTTCGGACACACTGTACCTATAATATCGGAAATACTTTTCAGCTAAAAAAAATATTTTTTCTACGATTGTTTTAAAAAAGTAGACTTTTTTACGCCTATAAGTGCATAAAATACACCTCTTTTCTTTAAAAAGTAGCTCAGGTTTAAAAAAAAGTTCCGTAAGACTCCTTTCACACTATCAGGTTTGGCCGGTCCGGTTTCAAACCTGAAGAGAACCGGATAAGTAATGGAGCATGTGATTAAATGTGGCCTTTCACACTATCAGGTTAAGGCTCGGCGACCGGCTACCAGCGTTGCCAGGTCCCAAAGAAACAGTGCATGAAAAAATTTTCGAAAAAGCATGAGATTAAAAAGAAAAAGGTGGAAAAAGCATGGCGAATCGAACCATCTCATGCTGCCAGATCCCAAAGAGACGGTGCATGACAAAATCTTCGAAAAGGCATGAGATTAAAAAGAAAAAGCATGAGATGGCGTGATAGTGGCCCTCCTCTAGCAAAGTTCATATTCGATTGCATGGTATATATTTTTACTTGTACTCAGTGTTGCTAATGACCTGATAATTATCAGAATCTACCATAATTTTGACTTCCATCTGATAATCGATATAGAGCCACCAACAGAAGCCTAATCTACCATAATTTATGAGAACAGGTTTTTTTTTTTTATTTTTTCCGGCCTTTACTTCAAAAATTATTTTTATTAATTTACACCTTCATTTTAAAAATGAAGGAAGATTCTTACGGAGTTTCTTTTTATAAAAGTGGTAATACTTTAACGAATGTGCCACATTTTTGTATTTTGGTGAAAACGCAAGGTGACGAGAACTGTTTTGGAAGAAAATTAGATAGTTGTGATGTTACAACAAAAAAAGCGTTGGTATGCTGCTTCTTAAAAAACACATCAAATCACAAAGAAAAATCTGATAATTTCTCCTCAAATCTGATAATTTTTTCATTTGCTTCTGATATTTTTACTACTGCCCATTGGTAACACTGAATCAGTTATATCGGGCAAAGCGTAAAAGGCAAGCCACGAACGTACGACGCATGAACGAAACTAAAGCCACCAACGTCGGCAATTTCAATTTTAGCACCAGGCCGGGGAATCACACGCTCCACCCATGCATGCTAGTTTGTCCACTAGAGGGTAGGGGTCAGCCTCACAAAACTCGAGATGAACTACCATTTACAGTTACCTATTTTGTTTTGTTTTAGTTATCTTTTTCTTTATTTTTTTTGTTATAAGCCAAAAAGCATGAGATTTTGCTACTAAAACATGATATCATGAGATTTGTTTGAAAAGCATGAGATCTCATGCAAAAGCATGAGACCTGGCATCACTGCCAGCTACAGCCGGATGGGTCGACTGGAGCATCAGGTTCCCTGATGCCGGATAAAGTGGTGGTGGGGCATTGCAGCCAACCCGCGCTTTCACACTTGTCCGGTTTTTGTCTTCAGGTTTAGTCTGCGGTTTTGGTTTAGTCTTTGCTTCAACTCTGACCAGGAAGATTCAAAGGTGATTTGCAAGACAATGTCCAGCGAAATTGATATTGAATTGATAATTTCGGCGGTGCCCGACCGTGTCTTTGGGATAAATCAAGTGAAGAGTATAAAGATAAAAATAAGACAAACATGGGATGGAAGGAGGTGTGTAGCGTCTTAAAAGAAGAGAGAAGAGAAGTAAAGGGTATACCCAAAGTATCCTATTACGATTACGTCGCTTTTTATGCTTTCTGTACAAACACCACAAAGCTATAACAACATTACGATCCATCACCGAAAACATCTAAACGCAGACTAAAGTCTTTTAATAAACATAAAACCTGACCTGTTGTAAACCTGATTGCCCCCGGATATTTTTATTTTACTTCAGGATTCCGTCAGGTTGAAAACCTGACCGGCGAACCTGATAGTGTGAAAGGACTCTTAAAGTCCTTTCATGAATTACATTAATTACCATCGAGTTGCGAAGCTTATTAAACTGTAATACTTGATAAAATCAATATTATCTTAATGAATAAGAAACCCACTTCCGACTTAACAACAGGTCGCGTCATTTTAGAAAATTACATTTCTCATTAAATGCTACCCTTGCGAGTATTCAAAAACCATTACAGAACAACAAACATCAGAAATTTAATTTTAAAGATTTTCATTACCGACGTTCCTTAATATCATATTATTTTGTAAGAGGGTAACAATTATTCGACCTAAATGCCAATAAGGTATTTTTTGAGAAAACACGAAAATGCTTGTAGGAGATTAATATTAAATTTCTACTTGGCAAACTCTTAGATGGACAAAAGCAGTGGCGGATCCAGGATTTATGACGGGGGGGGGGGGGGGGGCTAGACTTAAAGCGTTGCTAAAACTTAAACATTTATCCCCAAATTCACAAACAAGTTTTAAGACTTAAGTTTAAAAATGGTCTTATTAATTAATGATGGTACGAAATATCTATTTTTTGACAGAACATTCTTAGCAAACACTAAAAATCTAAAGTGGCCAGTCCGACACTATGATGTTATATTGTTGTTGGCCGGTCAATGGGGGGGGGTGCCACCGGACAAACCCAAACCGGGCTACATAATACCTGCTACTCTAGTGTTAAAGTTGTCCGGCTTATAGACCGGGTCTCTCGAAGGTAATAGTTCGGGAGCCCGCAATCCCGCATAGTATGATAATCTGCCGTAAAAGCAAAACAAGAATGTATGGTAAATCGGAAACATACAGCGCATTTTTTAAAACAGTACATAGGGTTTTACATGTTAAATTTTTAACTCTATGTGAGGGGTTCTATAACAATTAGTATGTAGGGTTAGTTTTCTAAAGTGTTACGGTTTAAAATATTTTCATGAAATTTTGGTGAGATAATAGGGCGTTAGGGGGACATATTTAAACATATTTTTGACATTTACCCCCTCACTTTATTTTCAGGGGTGGGGGAAACTTTGGAATTTTAAATGAGATGATGTACTTTTGTTTATAAAATTCGAATCTGTCAAAAACTACGTGTGTATACAACATCTTTTTTGATTTTCTCTTTCGGTTACAGAATTATGGTTAACTAAACTTTGATTGAATTTACATAATAAATAAATTTTACCAATAAATCAAGTTCACTTATTTCAGAATTATTATCCATTTCCATGAAAGTGCGTTATTTTTACTTAAGGCAGTTGAGGGCTTTGATGTTTTACCGATTATTTCTTAGTTTGTTGGTCATTTAAACATGGAAGCGAATTTTAAAGTGCAATATGTTGTTAATTTTGGTAGAGTGCAGAAAAAACTACGGAGAAGCTGCACTAGTGTGGGCGGAGGGGTTTCCTAATAGCCCGAAATCTCACATGGCATTTAAAAGGCTGGGTTCCAGAAATCGTACTACTGGCAGTCTGAAGACGAAACCACGAATGCGGAAGCGAACTAAAACAGGTGAAAATAGGGAAGTTGGCGTTTTAGAAGCGGTAAGTAGCTAGTGACCCACATGTAGGTTCCAGACGGCTTGCGAGATATGCTGGAATGAATCAAAAATTAGTTATGACCATATTGCACTGGTACAATTTTCATCCATGCTTCATCCATCCATCGTCATACTCCACCTTATAATATGAGCAAGACTTTGAAACTTGCATTACATTTTGCAACTGAGTCACAAGACAAATGCAAGGAAATAACAGGTTCCTAATGAATGTTATTTTTTCTGACGAAGCTACTTTCCATAATTGTTTGCAGATAAGATTTTAGGAGGCGTTAGGTATCCCTTATCACTAGAAATTTAATTTCTTTTTTTTTTGTTTGGTTGTTTTGTTTAGGTAAATAGACACGATATGCACTACTGGGCGTCGAAAAATCCCCAGTGGTTGAAAACTCTGCCAAATCAAAATCCCTGGTCAATTAATGGCTGGTGCATGTGGTACAATCGGGGATAGGGTTATTGGCCCGCATTTCTTTGAAGGACATTTAAATGGAGAAATGTACATAGATATTTTAAGGAACCAATTACTCTAATTATTAAACCAAAATATAAATCCTGCCATGTAGTTTCAACAGGAGTGAGAAAGTGTTTGGAAGTTGAAGGGGGACATTTCGAACAACTTCTCAAGCATGACAGACGATAAATAAGTTGAAATTAATTGGTAATTATTTTTTTCTATTTGATAACTTAATAAGTTATAAATAGCAAATCAAATTAAAAAAAATACGTGTATTTTACGTAGATTCCAATTTTATAAACAAAAGTACATCATCCTATTTAAAATTACAAAGTTATCCCCACCCCTCATAATAGAGAGAGGGGGTGAATGTCAAAAATATTTTCCCTCATCTCCCTATTAACTATTATCACTATTATCAAAATTTCCAAAAAATATTTTAATCTGTTTTCGAGATATCGCCTTGTTACACTTTAAAAAACTCACCCTGTAGAGATGACATTTGACATAGGTGAAACTCCGGGTCTTACGATTATGATAATTTGCTAATTATGCCAAAAAAGCCAACCAAAAAAAAGTTAAAAATAAATATGTTTTTACAAGGTACGCAAAGGTAAGAAACAATAATTACTAGGGGGTGAAAAATTATTATTTTTAAAGAATAAAAGCTTTTTTTGGTATTTTTGGAGTTTTCTTGACGTTATTGGCAAATTAACATAATCTAACAGTTAGGGAACTGGTGGCAGTAATTTGTAAATGATTCAATCAGTTGGCAGGGGTTGATTACAGCAAAGAATTGAGTAAAATAAACAATATGAGCAACTTCTGCCTTTAATTTATTGTCGCCATATCAAATCAAAGCTTGTGAAAGACGTAAAAAAATAAGTGCTGTAAACAATAACATCGCGTTGTAATATAATTGCCGTAATTAAAAAAAAAGAAATGCACTAGCAGACGTTTTGCCCACTGCGTTTTAGAATTGATTTTTTTCCAATTATTATGAAACTTATATAAAAAAAATTATTCCATCGTCAGACAGATTGCGTTAATAATTAAAATTATTTCATAAAAATCACGAAAAGTTGCTTCTGCCACTTACATAGCATTGCATTAGAAAACTGCAATATCGCAAATTTGTTAAAAAAAAACTATGAAATAATTTAATCGTGTCTGCCTTTAAGCCTTATTGTTTTATTAATTATAAAAACACAATTAGATCAGGCAGACAATTATAATCCCGATTATTCGAAGGCAGTGAGTTATTGAGTTTTTTAGGCAAACCTTTTGTTACAAAATGCATTCATATCTATTCTTAAATAAAATAGATTTTTCTTTCATCTTGTGACTCTGTGTATACCTCGAATACAATATTACATTGGAGTAATTAATACCTTAGAACATAGAAAGTGTGAATATTTGTTTTTAGAATTATTGTAGCATTATTCAAAAACCTAGGTATATATCTCTCTCCTTTTTTATATTATTGTAGAAACTCTACTAATGTCAAAAATATTGTCATATTTTCCGATATATTCCTCATTTTTTCCAAATTTCTACACATTTTCTATATTATTTATTTAACATTTCGGAAACCACTCTACGTGCTGCAATTGCATATCGCTGGCCTCGCCTTTATTTTATGAACCCTGACCAGTTTGTACTGTATGTATAAACTGTTCTTGAGGGATTCATATAAATAGCAGGTCTGCGGGATGCAAGGGTATCCGTAGTAGTGCATCCGTAGTTGCATATTAGTATCGGTACGACGGATCCATCGGTGCCGTTTGGCACCGATGCCATGAGCATCAGATGAGTCAAGTAGCTACCCCAACGCCCCGCAAGAAGCTGCCCCTACGCTACCCAGTCTAGTTACGTAAGTGTATTATTGTGTGTGTACCCGAATAAATTATACAAGTGTTTTGGTAAACTGCAGCATAAATTGATCAACCCCTACGACCCCCTACGTAACATTTGGTGCTTAAGGCCTATACGTAAGGCCCATACGCGACATTTGGTGGAGGCGCCAATAAAAAAGACGACGAAATGTTTTATTAAAGTTTTTGTCCATGTTTGTAATTATTATTCCGCCTTCCGTAAATTTATTATCTGTATAGCGCCCCTAATACAATATATAATAGAAGACACGATAATATAATTTATGAATTTTCAAAATTAATTTTCACAAAACATCAGCGCCATCTAAGCTCAGCACTATTTTTTCTAACCCACATAGTTGTAAACTACATTACATATTACCACGAACGACGATGAAAACATATTATTATACCGAAATTGCAAATATCTACCCTAACTATTAAGACTCTGAAATTTACCTGTGTCAGATTTTACCTCGATACTTTTAATAAGTATAATAGCCCTAACTTGGGGTTAAAAATTTAACTTGTAAGACCCTTTGAAACGCTTTAAAAAATCCACTGTTGAAAAACCATAAAACATGTTGAAGATTTTCAGATGTCTCCAATTAAGAGGAATGAAAAGGTAATTATGAAAATAGATAACAGCTGGCAACATTGCTTTTTTGATCTCTTATTTATATTTTCCATATCTTTCTGACTATTTCACTATCACATTCTTCATTCATTAACGCAGAAAATCTGCTCCACAAATCTATTATTGCTCGCCCTAAGGCTTATCAAAACATAAAGTTGGATCTATTTATATTTACCATAACTTCACACTTTAAATGTAAGTCAATCAATCAAAATGAAACTTCCTATTGAATATTAGAAGTGACATATCAGAAAGATAAATCAGATAAAACAATAAAACTTGACAGTGTAATAAAAGAGAAAGCAGCGTAATTAATATATTATATAACCACTAGAAAGCCCTAGGGAAAATATCTCTAAATTTTCTCTTATGTAATAATATGAAAAAGAAAGGTTTTGTTGAATTAATTTAATTTAGATGGAGTATTTAACAACGATAAAATTAATTTTACATTTGCGCCATTTAAGCGTGGGCTTTTGCGAGGAAGTGGTGTATTCTGCAAAAGATTTTGGAATCGCGATTAGGGATAAACGGTTACGATTTAAAATATCCATAAGACACCAGTTACTTACCGACAGATCGATAATTATTAGTAAACCAAAAATATCAATATATCGACCACTGTTGGATATATCAAAAATATTAAAAATAAGCGGGTAAACAACGGTTTACTACCAAAATTAGACCAATTATTAATTATTGTCGTAAATGTCAAAATACAATATACTTTAAACACGAGAAATATTATGAAATTGACAAATGACAGATCACCCAAAACCAGGGATGGTAGAAAACGAATATTTTTTAATCAAGGATCTGTGATCCGGATTCAACTTAAAATAATTAAAAAGATTTGAATTCAAATTCAAGTACAATCCATCTTAAACAAATATAAATATTAGGAAATTGACAAATGACAGATCCCCCCACACCAGGACTAGGTAGGATTCAAATAATTTTTAAACAAGGATCTATGATCTTGATTCAAGTCCAAAGTGAGAATCTTCGAAAATGATTTGATTCCACAAAAAAATTCGAATCATGAAAACCAAATAAAATTGATAAATACCATTTATTTCTTCACCCAACGGAAGTCGAAAACATGTGAAAACATACCCATACAATACATTTTCGGAAAATGTAGACGGTTATTTTTTTAGTTATCCCCTAATATTGCTAATATGATTAGCCAAATGCTCGTTGAGTTAAAAAAATAGAAAAAGGCCATACATCATTTGCTGATGGTCGGATCATAATCCCTAAAAAGTCTCTTGTAAACATTTCATCAACTTCACCAATACATTATATTTATTTTGGATCAGTTAGTACGCAATTTTGTGGGTTTTAAGAACTTGTCAGTAGGAGGCTTAGTCTATTGAAAACCAGCAGAAGTAATATTTGGCATCTTCGGAGTTCGATCGGTTCGAACCATTTTCATGCTGTGATAATTTGAATTCTATAATCGAAATTGCCATTCTAGGATTCGGATCCGTGATTCCATTTATTTTAAACAAAATTCGTACCCATATCTGCCTCGAATGGAATCGTAGATGTAGATATAATGATTTTGTCCTGCTTTATAAAAATCAGATCCGGAGAGATGAAACTGTTGAATCACATATAAAGTACCAACTATTATGTTTGTCACAAACTGAACCAAGTACTCATATATGAATGTAACTTTACTAATTTTAAACAAAACAAAAAATCGGTAAATAGTTTTATAGGACACTTTTTCATTTTTAAAATAAAACTTTATTGCACACATCGGGATATTCAGACTTCAGATAACGAAGAAAGTGCTATAAAAATTAATATAGAATATACATACCTAATCCTTGGACTTTTTGGTGTATAAAAAAACAACTTCCTTAAGTGTCATTATTATTGCAGGAGATTTTTTGCAAAAGTATGCATTTCAAAACTGATATTAGATAACATGTAAAATATAAAGGTAACTCCTGCACATTTAACTGCTTTACTCACTTATTTCTAGATTTTATCATTGCATCACTAAATTGGCAGTTTGGTAGATTACAGAAGAACCTGATGGATATCAATACACGTGGCAACACTGTGTGTGTAATAAAATGGCTTCTTTCAACGACTGTAATCTCTTGATCTAAAATTACATTAGTGTTAAACCTCCCCGCTGCCGTTTGTATATTTGGTTGTGTGTAAAACTGCTTCATGTGCTCTTACATGTGTTAACTTTAATTTTAGGTGTTATGTGTCTACGATGTCAGTCAAGTACAATTAAGAGCATTTTCCTATCTACTTGTGTGCAGTGTCTATATAGATTAGAATTGAAATACGCCCTAAACAAATATTATTGGTATTTGCGAATAAACATGAGCGAAACATCTCAAATCTAAAACACTTCAATAGGTCATAGCTATGTATATGTACCTATTATAGGTAAACTTACCTGATATGGAATGAGAATAACACTAGTGTATACATAGGCATAGTACATTGGATGCTCGTTCTCTGGCCGTACAGGAATAAGAATAAACTGAAGACCAAACAGAGGTGTTAGGATCAGGGCTGCTCTTACTGCGCGTCTGATTCCAACAGGAGCTGGATTTGGAGAATTGGGATGCATGATTGTGAGAATCACTCGCAGAATATTGATTAGGAAAACTAAAAAAAAAAATAGAAAGTTATTTGAGAATTCATGGATATTTTGTCGTGTCAGTTTTGGAGGCAAAGTTCATGCTTTATATTGAAAATAATTAGATTCGGTTTACAGGTATAATACTGTATCTCACTAAAGTTTTATATACAGTTTTGTTTGAGGTTATTTTT
Source organism: Philopedon plagiatum (assembly GCA_963971165.1). NCBI lineage: Eukaryota > Metazoa > Arthropoda > Insecta > Coleoptera > Curculionidae > Philopedon > Philopedon plagiatum. The sequence goes on along the minus strand of OZ020189.1, from coordinate 37,823,316 downwards.
CTGAAAGGAAAGCAATAACTTGGTCACTTTCGATCTGTTACCAAAGGCGTCGATGCCAAAAATTAAGTACGTACGTATATTCATGTGAAATAAAAAGAAAGGTCATGTGCGAGCTCGACTCGCTCATAGAGGTTTCCGAAAGGCGTGACGTAATTTAAAAAAATATTTTCTATGGAGTAGTCTTACATACAACATACATTAAATAGGTCGAAATTGCACAACATTTTACCGTCCGGGCAGGGCATACATCGACAACGGGTAGTCGACCTCTGGTGCCGGGCAATACCAGCCTGCGCAAGTGCGCAATACATGTCCTCGCGGCACATTTTTGTTTTGTTTTTGTGTGGCACTTTTTTCCTAACTTGTTTTAAACCATTATTTTTGATTCTGCGCAGTAGACCAAAATGCACACTGGGCGCAAACCGAGCGTGCTAGATATGCGCACGGAATTTCAGGGGCTATAGGTACTTTGGTGTCTACATTCGAACCCACCCACTTCTGAAAATATATCTCCAATTGTAAAGCTAAAACTACGTATTTAACTATTAAACTTTTATCCATTTTTTTTCGACATTTTTATTTTTCGTTTCTTATTTTTGTGGTTTTTTACATCTGCGCAATGGACCAAAATGTATACCACGCCCAAACCAAGCGTGCTAGACATGCGCACGGAATTTCAGGGTTTGATTGTACTTTGGTGTCTATATTCAAACCCATCCACTATTAACAATATATCGCCTACAGTAAAGCTACAAATATGTATTTAACCTCGTATTTAACATTAGAGACCGGATTTCAATATTACATGACGCAAAAATCGGGGTCGGGCTCTGGTAACTGATGGAAAAAGTAATTAAAACGGAATTATTATGATATATTGTCAAGTCACTGGTGATTATATGTTTAATGAATATACTTAGTGCCAGTGAAAAGTTAACCTTTAAATCTAATAGATAAAAAAAATGTGAACTATATAAAAGTTACACACTTTTTTAGTCCTTGGATCCTTAGGGCAGCGAAAAAATGAAACATTATTACGATCACTAATATTACACCCGTCAACACTACAATACCAAGGGTGACTAACTAAATTTTATTTGTCGCACTTGGTACTTCCCTTTTAGCGACACGAATTTCACGTGCACAAACTATCCTGTGTAACTCGTGCCTGGTTTGGCCAAGAATCCAACGCTACGGGCTTAGGCGAGAGGCGAGCAACGGCAGAGGGGGGATTTACAACGCAATATGTAAGTGACTAGACTATTTAGAATATCTTTCGACGATGCCGTAGGTATTGAGAATTTTGCGTTCTGTGAGAAATTCACAATATTGTATGTGGTACGGAACCCTCTATGCGCGAGTCGATCTCGCACTTGACCGTTTTTTAGTTTACAAATACCGTATATGTACGTACTTCATTTTCTGCTTCGACGCCTCTGGTAACAGATCCTACTGGCCAAGCTTACTTATCAGTAGAGCTCCCCGAATTTCCTTCGGTCACTAACTGCACGCAAAACACCAAGCCACGGTATGTCGAAATATCGGCGTCGCAACGTGATCAAGTACGTAAATGTCTCTATTTCATTGTTGTCCTGGCCTTGCAGAACTACCGAGTCTACTTTAACACGATGGAGAACATGACTTGAGAGGGCAATTTATTATAAATATTTTAAGCAAATAAAGACTGCTGTCTTTAAGTTTAATCCTAAAGATTCTTAAGCTATTATCGCGAGTCAGGCCCAGTTTAATAATATTCAAGTATACCCTGATTTAAGTATTATTAACACAAATTACGAGGTCATAATAGAAACACTCAATACGTTACAGAAGGACTTCTCTTTAGCCGAATCTCTAAATATTGTGAATATGCTATATTATAGGCTACAAACGCTAAGACAGCATTGCCATAAAAACTGTAAACGGTGTACACACATTTAAAAAAAATACCGATTTAGCGATATTACAGAACATTGGCATACAGTGTAACAAAAATGAAGCCTTAAACAATAGGCAGAAAAGTTTCCAGTTTGGCTAATACCAGTCTAATTTGAAAATCAAGGGTTCAAATTGGCAAGTGCATATGCACGATCCCATGAACTTCTTTCTGAGTTTTTCTACAAATTTATAAAAAAGGAACAATTAATTGAAGTTTGTATTTCCCCCAATAATAAACTAACTATTTAATCAATTAAGTAATTACTAGAAAATTTAATTGACTAATGCCCAACACTAATAATCAATATTATCTAGTGATTCAGTGAACCAACAACAAAATCAATTTATACATTTGCGTCTTAATAGCCTCCAGAATCAAATACTATTCAATATTATGCGTAAGAAATTCGTCGATTTTCTATGCAGCAAACAACAATTATTTTAAGGTAAACGAAACATTGACATTATTTTAATGTCATTACATAAATAAACTTTTCAAAAGTTTTGTTTAAATATCTAGCCGCCAACATGTTACCTGTAATAATTACATTATAGAGAAACAAATTTGGCACAAGAAAAATCAGTAATATGTGTTCTGCATAGTTCAAGTCACACTTCTGGCCACCGTTTGCAACTTTATTCAATTTGTCCAAAATGAAGGTGGAATGTTTGATGCGTTGATTAGGAATGAATGTGTGCTCTATATTCTTCAGCTGTTAGATTCCGTAGCAGAAAAACTAAATTTAGACCGATTCAAAAGAAGGTGTAAAATTTGTTTGGGTCAGCTCATAGATCAGGAAATAAGCGACTAAAAGAACCGAAAACAGGCCTTCAAGTATGAATCGGATGAACCAAAAAGAACTTCGTTCTCTCAGTCTTCTTTTCTTTGTAGCCGACGTAAAATTACTACTTGAAGAAACACGTCCATTTCCAAGCAGTTCTATCACAGGACTGATTAATTTTGTTAACGCGTGACGGGTTCGGTGCGAAAACTTTAGACTGATGTGATTTGACTGGACTGGACTAGACTGGACAGGACTGGACTAGACTGGACAGGACTGGACAGGACTGGACAGGACTGGACAGGACTGGACAGGACTGGACAGGACTGGACAGGACTGGACAGGACTGGACAGGACTGGACAGGACTGGACAGGACTGGACAGGACTGGACAGGACTGGACAGGACTGGACAGGACAGGACTGGACAGGACTGGACAGGACTGGACAGGACTGGACAGGACTGGACAGGACTGGACAGGACTGGACAGGACTGGACAGGACTGGACAGGACTGGACAGGACTGGACAGGACTGGACAGGACTGGACTAGACTGGACAGGACTGGACAGGACTGGAGTAGACTGGACAGGACTGAACTGGACTTGACGGGATCGGACTGGACTGGCTTGGTGTGAAATCAGCCTAAGACGAAACAGTTATAGCGTCGTAGTGTTTGGAATGCACTTTTATGTAAACTTGAGTTTGATTGGTTGATTAAGACAAAACTTAAGCAAATAAATGTGTATTATTTCTCCTTGGACAGACAAATAAAATTCTGACGTTATTTTGGAATTAAATTCCCGTTTTAAGAATGCAGTCGCTGATGTGGAGCCAGAATAACCTTTATTGTTTACTTACTAGGTCTGGAATTTTTTATTTCTCTAAGTTTAATCAATCCTTAAATGGAATCGAAATTGACTTCATGTGACGTGGCATTTTAAGTAAACGTGTCACGTTTCTGTAATTCGTTGCGGCACATGAACTAAATTTTGGTTGGAATCATGGGTTAATTAATATTGTTAAATAGAAAGTGTCAGACCCAGTAAATAATAATGATGAAGAACTTGACTTTTGTCAGACCTCAAGACTTTTTACGGCCGCACGGTCACAAGAATTTGGCTCGAGGTTACAATTTTTGTTGGGATTTTTATTTAAGAAAGTAGGACAACAGTGAATAAATTGATTGTACAGATTTTCCCTAGTTCCAATCCACGTCAAAATTTAATTATACCATCGTTTAAAATTATTTAGCTTAAATAATTATGAATATATTAAAAACAGTTGAATATTACTGCGAAAATATATACTAAGTGTTAATAGATTCACGATACACTAAAAATATTTTCAAAAGATTTTTACCTGTGGTTGCTGTTTATTTTTTGTAATATTTTTAGATTTTATTTATTATTATATTAGTATTTTAGACGTGCAAATTACAAACGCAATTTCTTAAATTAGAAGTGGGTATAATTGAAAAGTTTATTGTGCAGAAGTGACAGGAAATGTTATCTGTTTGGCAAGTGACTACAGATTTATTGCATTAAAACAAGTATTTTAAATATTTACCATGTTAGAGAGGTGCTGAGTTATTTGTGTTAGAAGTAAGTGTTTAATATAATAGTAATAATGCTTTGAGGTCGATGCATTTTCGAAGAAGCCTCTTATATTAGCCCACTAGTTTTCATGACCGACAGAGCTTCACGTTTAAAGTAGCTAAAAATAAAAGAAATGTGTATTCTAAGCTAGATTAAAAATTTTTAAATTAAAATTCGAAATTTTTAAGTCGTGTATACATCACATATTCGACCATATTGTCACATATACTGTTGTGTTGTTAATGTCTATCTTTCTTCTTGTTCTGCGTTGTTTTTTATATCTTTCTTGTTACTTTATTTAGCTCTGGATTTACCATTAGGAGTATAAAGCCGCGTACAGACCAAGTCCCAATCCAAACCAACGCCAACCCCAACGAATGTGCCAGTTGGCGTTGGGATTGGAAACGATTGGAAAGCATTTTACGATGTCGTCCACACCGCGTTTGTAGTTTCGAATTGGATACCGTTGGATACGGTTCGGTCATTTTCTACGGAAAGAGGTATTTTAATATGTCATCTAATGGTGATGAGTCATTATGTAAAATTGCCGCATTTTTAATTGTAAATTCTTTACTTAACAATAAGAAAAAGAAACGTCGACCAAGACGCTGGTGGATGACAACACCATATAAAAACAGAAAAGTATTAATAACACAAGTAACATTGTAACACAAGTGATCATTTCAGAACCTTCTCTCTATTTTTTCTTTATTTCAGCAACCTTGCACCTAAATTCAGTAGCAATGCTTTGCCAAATATCTATCTTCTTTTTGGAGAGTTTACAATTTATATTGCTAGGATCCCATAATATAGGATTATCCCGGTATAGTTCAATTAGTTTAAGGCTAAATCATCTCCATTTCATATCAAAAGGCGAAATAAACACAATATTTGTCAAAAACAAAATGCACAGACCCGAGGAATACTTGCCAACGACTGAAAACATTCAAATCTCGTCCACACCAAATCAAACATCTCTTTGAAGTACCGCTCAACGACCGAACGCAAGCCAACGCCAACGGTCGCCTTGGAAACCATTGGAATGCGTTGGGATATGTTCGCCAACGCCGTACACACCAACTTACATGCTTCCGAATTTCTAGTCACATGTGCCTTGGTGTGCGTTGGAACTTCGGTCTGTACGCGGCTTTAGATGCACACCTTAAGGCTGGCTCGCCATAGGGGCTCGTCACGTACAGAGATATCCAAATCAAAGTGAACAGGCCTTATAACTTGCTTATTTTTAAAGATGGGAAAAATCTGAAATATGAAAGTTTTGGGGATTTTTATGCATCATTTATATCACCAAAACAATTGAGCATCGAGTAAAGAAAATATAGTATAAAACATCGATTTTCTCGCTTATTTTAAATTGGATGGTATGATTTTTATCATATTTTTGGATTCTAGGCGAAGTTCTAGACATATTTTGTATAACATGCCTTATGCGGTTTTTCAATCGTTTTTGAAGTTTTTCAAATTAAAAATTATTTCTCATAAATATACTTTAAACGTAACTATCCAGGTTGCGAAATAAATACCTGCTACCTTTTTAAGTTTTTTCGTAGGTAAGTCAAAGTTAATGTCAAGGTTGACAATAATAGTTTAAAGCAGAATGTGTGAAGGCTCTGTGCACTTTTTAAATATGAATGAAAACACAGTTTTGTATTAAGTGCAAATTTTAAATTAATTAACTTAATACAAAACTGTGTTTTCATTAATAATAGTTTAGTCACTGTGAATTTATAATTTTATTTTTATTCAAAATGAGTTATTCTATTAAACAATAAATGTTGATTTTTATTAGTTATTTATATTTGAAAGCAATAACCAGTGATTATAAACAATAACAAATAATAATAATAATACCATAAACAGATAAATGTTAACATTGGCAAATAAATATGAAAATAAATTTTTAACATGTCCGCCGTTTAATTCTTCGCACTTTTTATACATTCTTCTCTGCCTCTGAAGTGTGTTTATAATACTTTCAGCATCATTTTCGTTTAGATTTCTTACTTCATTTCTCACCTTCCTTTGAATTTCTTTAACGCTTTCATTATGATTGCTGTATACGACATTTTTCAAATGACCCCAAAGAAATGTATCTAAAGGTGTGAGGTCTGGCCTATTTGCAGGTCAATGTATCGTTCCATATCTACCGATCCATTCGTTATACTGATGGTTAAAAAATTTCGAACCTCGATTATATTTCAAATCAAATCAAAAGTGGCTTTATTATCATAAGACAACATCTCATTGACAAAGCAAGTATAAAAATTTTTTATACTCTTATAGCCCTGAAGGTCACCCGGTGGAGGCTGTTCTTTGCCGTTTTTGAGTCCTAAAATTTTACCAAGCCCGACCGTACCCTGGTTGCGTTTTCTCCAAAGTGAGCTTGTGCGTGCATATACTGTACTTTGGGACACTATTAATATATGTATATATATAACAAAGTATATATATATATATATATATATATATATATATATATATATATATATATATATATATATATATATATATATATATATATATATATATAGTAGAAAAATGGAAGATTTCTTGGCCTATAGGTAATATAATAAATGTAAATGCGAAGATTTACTTCTTCGCTAGTGCAGCGAAAAGGCCGTGAATGAAAAATAAAAATAATGAGGACTATCTTTGATTCTGGTCTGGGTGACCTCCTGCTATCGATTTCTGGGCCCTTACCCATCAGCGGGCAGGCTTACACCCAGGGTGGCTGAAGAACAGACCACGATTTGACCAGAATCAAAGAGAGTCCTTATATCCAAAATGTTCGGAAAGGATGGGTAAGATGTAGTGGCTCGCGCCAACTAGTTCACCCAGTGTTGCTCCAAAAATGTTTGGCTGCTAACACAATAATACTCGAAAGTATGTCGAATGTCGATTTTCTCGACGTCGACGGTACAAATGCACCATTGTACAACAATAGTAGAAAAATGGAAGATTTCTTGGCCTATAGGTAATATAATAAATGTAAATGCGAAGATTTACTTCTTCGCTAGTGCAGCGAAAAGGCCGTGAATGAAAAATAAAAATAATGAGGACTATCTTTGATTCTGGTCTGGGTGACCTCCTGCTATCGATTTCTGGGCCCTTACCCATCAGCGGGCAGGCTTACACCCAGGGTGGCTGAAGAACAGACCACGATTTGACCAGAATCAAAGAGAGTCCTTATATCCAAAATGTTCGGAAAGGATGGGTAAGATGTAGTGGCTCGCGCCAACTAGTTCACCCAGTGTTGCTCCAAAAATGTTTGGCTGCTAACACAATAATACTCGAAAGTATGTCGAATGTCGATTTTCTCGACGTCGACGGTACAAATGCACCATTGTACAACAATAGTAGAAAAATGGAAGATTTCTTGGCCTATAGGTAATATAATAAATGTAAATGCGAAGATTTACTTCTTCGCTAGTGCAGCGAAAAGGCCGTGAATGAAAAATAAAAATAATGAGGACTATCTTTGATTCTGGTCTGGGTGACCTCCTGCTATCGATTTCTGGGCCCTTACCGATCAGCGGGCAGGCTTACACCCAGGGTGGCTGAAGAACAGACCACGATTTGACCAGAATCAAAGAGAGTCCTTATATCCAAAATGTTCGGAAAGGATGGGTAAGATGTAGTGGCTCGCGCCAACTAGTTCACCCAGTGTTGCTCCAAAAATGTTTGGCTGCTAACACAATAATACTCGAAAGTATGTCGAATGTCGATTTTCTCGACGTCGACGGTACAAATGCACCATTGTACAACAATAGTAGAAAAATGGAAGATTTCTTGGCCTATAGGTAATATAATAAATGTAAATGCGAAGATTTACTTCTTCGCTAGTGCAGCGAAGCTAGTGCCTCATTATTTTTATTTTTCATTCACGGCCTTTTCGCTGCGCTAGCGAAGAAGTAAATCTTCGCATTTACATTTATTATATATATATATATATATATATATATATATATATATATATATATATATATATATATATATATATATATATATATATATATATATATATATATATATATATAGGTAAAGAATTAGCGACAGTACCAGTTATCAAAGCGAGGGAAATATTGGGGAAGCTGTCTGTAAGGTAGTGCTAGACACGTGTTTCGTGCTTATTAGCACTCGTCAGTAGCACATAACCAAGTTAATAGGTGGGAAACTTGGAAGTTAAGAAAAAAAAAGAAGAAAAAAGAAAAACACAAAGAGTTCACAGACCAGGGACCTGCCAACTCATTTGTGGTATTTTGTCAGGAGACCCAGAGTTTTCTGGGCAACAGCCAACATCACCACGGAGGTTGCAATAGCCCCCGCGTGATACCTCTAACCCCATGAAAAAAGAAAAGGTAAAGAATTAGCGACAGTACCAGTTATGAAAGCGAGGGAAATATTGTTGAAGCTGTCTGTAAGGTAGTGCTAGACACGTGTTTCGTGCTTATTAGCACTCGTCAGTAGCACATAACCCAATATTTCCCTCGCTTTCATAACTGGTACTGTCGCTAATTCTTTACATTTTCTTTTTTCATGGGGTTAGAGGTATCACGCAGGGGCTATTGCAACCTCCGTGGTGATGTTGGCTGTTGCCCAGAAAACTCTGGGTCTCCTGACAAAATACCACAAATGAGTTGGCAGGTCCCTGGTCTGTGAACTCTTTGTGTTTTTCTTTTTTCTTCTTTTTTTTTTCTTAACTTCCAAGTTTCCCACCTATTAACTTGGTTATGTGCTACTGACGAGTGCTAATAAGCACGAAACACGTGTCTAGCACTACCTTACAGACAGCTTCCCCAATATTTCCCTCGCTTTCATAACTGGTACTGTCGCTAATTCTTTACCTTTTCTTTTTTCATGGGGTTAGAGGTATCACGCAGGGGCTATTGCAACCTCCGTGGTGATGTTGGCTGTTGCCCAGAAAACTCTGGGTCTCCTGACAAAATACCACAAATGAGTTGGCAGGTCCCTGGTCTGTGAACTCTTTGTGTTTTTCTTTTTTCTTCTTTTTTTTTCTTAACTTCCAAGTTTCCCACCTATTAACTTGGTTATGTGCTACTGACGAGTGCTAATAAGCACGAAACACGTGTCTAGCACTACCTTACAGACAGCTTCCCCAATATTTCCCTCGCTTATATATATATATATATATATATATATATATATATATATATATATATATATATATATATATATATATATATATATATATATATATATATGTTTTTTCGTTTTTTTTCTCTTGGGTGTAGGTTTTGATGTAAAAATGAAAACAACTAGTTGCCTGACGTTTCACTCATCGTGGTGAGCTTTATCAAAGGTTTATTTAAGTTGGAATGTATCTACAAATGAAATGTTTCTCATCAGTTTAACAATTAAAACCTTAAAACCTAAATTACATCAACAAAAAATATACAAACAATTGTCAATAATAAATTATATTGGTACATACCTCGAAAGTATTGCCCGGTTCGTACATCAAGACACATTAACTTAGAATTTGTTCTTTATCGATAAGGAAAATTGTTGTTATTTTTTTACCTGTTTTTTATACATTTTGTGTTGTGTAGAATCAACCATCTTTTATAATAATATGGTGGTGTAGGATTAATAGATCAGGTATGAATTAAATTGTGATAAATTTGGCTTAAGTTTTTTACATCCTGTTTGTCGTTTACGGCATATTTTTCTTTCTTTATGTGGACCATCTCTTTAATTACAAGTCTGTGATAATTTCTATCGATGTTCAAGATCTTTGTGTTATTAAAATTGAATTCGTAATTAGTGGTTTGTTCGTGTTTATGTAACGCTGTAGAGGCATTTTTTGTGTATTTGTGTCCATTGATTCTATTTTCTAAGTATTGGGTTGTCATTCCTATGTATTTTTTGGGGCAATTGAGGCAAGGAATTGAGTATATAACATTTGACTTTTTCTTTGTAGGAACTTTACTTTTTAGATTTGTGTATAAGGAGGACAATAAATTATTCGCTCTGTGGCATACCACTATATTCTGTTTTGATAAGATATATTTAATTTTTTCGGATAGGCAATGAATGTATGGTAGAGCTATGTAGGTTTTTGAGGTGTTGTGTCTTTATTTTGATTATTTGTTTCCCTTCTATGTTTATTGTAATACATGTATATTCTTTGCTTAATTATTCTTTTTATCAGATCTTTAGGGAAGTGATTTAATATAAGGGTCTTTTCAACTTTTTTAAGGGCTTCAGGTCGATATTCAGGAGAGGTTAGTGCTATGGCTCTATCTGCTAAACCAATTATGACGCTATTTTTTTGGTTATTTGGATGATGTGAATTGAAATTAAGGTACCGACCGGACCATGTATCTTTTGTGTACCATTTTGTTTTAAGATTGTTATTTGTTTTATTTCTATATATGGTGAGGTCTAAAAAATTTATTTTTTCATTCATTTCGACTTCAGAGGTGAATTGGAGTTTCGGATGGAATTCATTAAACGCTAGTAATAAATCGCTTTCTTTATTTTCTGGGATTGCGGCAAGACAATCGTCTACATATCTTTTGAAAAAAATTATATTGAAATCTAATTTCTCCATAACCTTCTCCTCTAGATATTCCATGACTAATTGTGCAATTGTTGATGAGATTGGTGATCCCATTGCGCAACCGTCAGTTTGTTGAAAAAAATCATTTTGGAATTGGAAATAATTGTTGTTTAATGTGAGGTGAACGCATTCATTGAATTCCTGATATGTTAAATTTGTGTGGTTTTTCAAATCGTTCCATCTCTCTTGTAAAATTTTTGGTATAATTTCGTTAGGAATATTCGTGTATAAAGAAACAACATCTAATGAAACCAGTTTGTAATCTGTTGGTATTTTTACCGAATCTATAAATTGTTTAAATGTGAAGGAGTCTCTTATATAATATTGATTATTTCCTGTAATTTTAAATAAACAGTTAGATAAGTATTTAGAGAGGTTATAAAATGGCGATTGTATACTTGACACTGTTGGTCTTAGTGGTGTGTTAGGTTTGTGTAATTTTGGTAGGCCGTAAATTTTTGGGGCTACTGCGTTATGGATCGTTAGCTTTTTAGCTTCGATTTCTGTTATGTTTTTGTTTTTCAGAAGTTTTTTAACTAAAGTGTTATTCTTTGTTTGGAAAGTTTTTGTAGGATCATGTTTAAGCTTTTTGTACGTATTATTGTCGCTAAGGAGTGTATTAATTTTTTGATTATATTCAGATGTATTCATGACTACCGTTTTGTTACTCTTGTCTGGTTTGAGGATGGTAATTTGAGGGTTGTCTTTTACAAATTCTTTGGTTTTGTTAATTTTTTTCTGTATTATATTCTGATATTTATTGGTATTATTTTTTTATAAAAAACAGGTAAAAAAATAACAACAATTTTCCTTATCGATAAAGAACAAATTCTAAGTTAATGTGTCTTGATGTACGAACCGGGCAATACTTTCGAGGTATGTACCAATATAATTTATTATTGACAATTGTTTGTATATTTTTTGTTGATGTAATTTAGGTTTTAAGGTTTTAATTGTTAAACTGATGAGAAACATTTCATTTGTAGA